>VZSV01000244.1:258677-312960 GCA_013398735.1 Nothocercus julius | reverse complement strand
AAAAAAAAAAAAAAGCCACAAATGAAAGAAATCAACCATATCAGGAGAGTTTAAAGATATGCACTCACTTCTTGTTTGCTCATCCAGTTGTCAACTTGTTCAGTATCTCTGTAGAAGAGCTGCAGATCCATGCACTGTTCATACTGCTGTCTGCGAAGCTCCCATAGTTCTAGCAAGGCAGCTCTTTCATCTGAGAGGATGGTTAGCTAAAGGATTGGAAAGAGACATGTATAATCACTCATTTAATAGATCCATTCACTTCAATCTCTATGTAAAATCCACCTTTAAAAAGGTGGTTAATACAAGCCTCAAAATGGCTTTTCAGGTAATAGAACCATTCTCCTGTTACTGACACCATCATCAGCATCAGATAGCATGAGCCTTTTCTCAGCTTGCTTACATTACTCAAGTTAATGAAAAAAGCTCTGTCTGCAGAGATGATACTTTGCAGCTTAAGAGCTTTGTAAGAAATAAACTTTTAATTTAAGGGACACAGAAGAATGAGACAACTTAGAATTCTTCTAGGAGCTCTTGTTCCTCAATTGAACAACTTACCTTTTCTTTAACTTCATCAGAAGCATAGTGCCCAGCAGCAAGCAAAGCCTGACCAGACTCATCTGCAGATTTGAAGCTATCTTCATGGGCATCAATTTCTCCCTATAGAAGGGGAAGTGAATAAGCCATTTCCAAAATTTATCTTTAGTTTCAAAACATGAAGATTGCTATTGAAAATAATAGAGACAACAGTCTAGATACCTCACTGATAAACATTTAATCATCTTTAAATACATTACACCGAACATGGAAACTGCAGTCAAATATATTATCTTACAATGTAGATGTAAGGCAAGTCTAAATTCATATGTTAAACAGAAACTAGAGGTTGGTGTCTAGTCACGTTATTACTGCTTATTTAGACCAATCCTCTATGATGGAAAACTAAAACAGACGTTAGTTTAACTGACTGCTGATGGTCTAATTATTTTAATAAAATATTATCATAAGCATTCTTATTTATTAGTGTATCTTCTCACTATCAAGAATCATAAAGCAAAACATCTCATATTAGAACAGACAGCAATCTTGTGTTTAGTGCATGGTTAAAGGATTCTGGCGGTAGCACATTACCAGGTCTGACTCACAGATTCTGTTAGACATACAAATCTCTTTGAGCATTAGTGATAAGATTTGACTGTTCTAACCAGCATACCTTATGTTCCTGATGTCTATCTAGGAGAGCTTCTGCTCCAGCCACATCATTGGCAAGCTCATCAGCATTGATTAGAGCCTTCATTTCCGTCACCCAGCTAGTGAGGTCGCGGAAGTCTGCAAGAAAGCGCTGCAACCTGGGGAAACAAAAGCAAAAATAATTGAGAACCATTTGTTTGCATAGCTTTGCTAGCCTCAAGACCAAAGATAAGGAACCAAAAAAACAATTATATTAAGTAAATAAATACACTCTCAACCCAAGAAACAAGTCTTCTTAAGTTAGGAAAACGATAGGTTTAAAGTCATGAGAGATGGCTTTTGTTATTTCTCAAGTACATGTTTTGCAACCTATACTGAAAGTATACGGAATATTCCTAACCACAAGCCTGTACGTTGAAGACAACAGAAATCAAAAGACAGCTCAAGCAAAATGTTTCAGGGTGTCCCACAGCACTGCTCTCGTGATAAACACAGCACAGAGAGGCAGGGAGAGGAGAAGTGATAGGGAGAGACTGACATGGGCCTCAGTCTTAAATAAAATGAATCTATCTATCTATAAAGCAAACATTCTCAGATTCCTTTCAGCATGTCCTCACCATTCTTTGCCCTCAGCATGTGCTTAACACTTATCAGCAAATGTGATCTGTTTCCATTTCTCCCTTAAATTACTGTTAATTGATCTGAAAAGATTATGACAGCAAAGGGAAAAGAAAAATGATTAGTCTGTGGGCCACTACCACCATCCACTCTCCATGGGAGAGAACAGCACAACCTCAAGAACAGAGAGGATGTAAACTAACCCATCATATCAGAGCAAGTTTATTTTTAGCACAGCTTCTTAACAATGCTCTAACAACTTATGTTTAGACAACCGGATTTGCGCAGGAACAAGACAGGATGAAATAAAATCCCACAACAAAGTAACTATCATAGACGAGAGTGATGTTTAATTTAGCATGCAATAATATTTCAGACAAAAAAAACATACGGTCGTCTTTGCAGAGTAAGGACTCTATAGTGAACAGATCTACAACGTGCATATTATTATTATTAAATAAATAAGAAAAAAAACCTTCTGCTTCCAACAGTCCTCTACTAAATTTGAGCAAGGAAGCAGTCATTTCAGCGAAACAGCATTCCTACCTGTAGGAGTCATTGAGGCGAGCGTGCCTCTCTGCTGCCAGAGTTCGGATTTGTTCCCAGTTGGCAATCAGCTCTTCCCGTTTCACTTGAATTTGAGAGGCATTTATTGGGTGAGACTGCTGCAAGCGGTCAGCTTCTGCGCACAGCGCCTTCACCTAGACCCAGGCACAAGCAGTGAGTAAACTTCTAGCCTTTTACAAGCAAGTTAAATAGTTTATGTTTTAGATAAAATGAATTTCGTATGGGTACCTTATCTTCCAGAGCAGCAAGATCTCTTTCCAGACCTTCATGTTTACGCAGTAAAGCCTGCACACTGGCCAAGTCTCTGCCAAAATCATCTGAGGCCATTAACTGCCCCTTCTCCTTAATCCAGCTGATAGTTTCATCCACATCCCTTAAAACAAAAAATTAATAAATCTGAATGCACTCTTTCAATAGACTGAAAACAGGATGTTTTCACTTAACACAGACTTACTGGCGAGACAAATATATAACTGAATGCATCATTTAGACACCACCACAAGTGATCATTGCTACAAGTATTCCATCACTTCAGCAGATCCAGCCAAGTTCATACCTGTTGAAGCGCTGAACTTCAGCTGCCCCAAAGAGCTTTCCTTGCCTCTGAAGGGCAAGTCCCTTGAGACGCTGCCAGCTTGCATTTACTTCATCCTGTTTGGATTTTATCAGCTCCTCTTCTGGATGTTGCTCCTAGTTAGCAAGGAAGAAAACATTGTTTTCATGTGCTCTGTCATTTTGCATGTATCAACAAATCCTGGAAACACCCCTATTTTCCAATGGAACAATGTATGAATACTGCACTTTCCACCCGGTCTTTCAGTCTTATGGTTTTCCTGAAGCAATAATGTAAATGTGCAATACTCTTACAATAGCCTATGTTTCTCTATGCACTAATTAGTGAACCCAAAGAGAGCTGAAACAGTATCTAGTTTTTTCTTAAAACCCTTGCCCAAGACACAGATGATACACAAGAACAGAAGATAAATTAATTGTGCCCAGAAGAAATACATTTAACTTCAAATAGGAAAATTTCAGTTACAGAACTACTAGTCCACACATTTGCAGATACTACCTCAGCTGAGGCAGAGTTATTCCAAATATCCAGCAGAACGACTAAATTAAATGATATCCATTCAAGATTAAGATAGCCAGGTCTCTAGGCACACAGAGAATAAACTACACACAAGGAGTAGGGCAGGAGAACAAATCTCCTTACTCATCAGGAGAGGTTTCCAACACATATGAGCATTTACCTGGATAAGTTTTCCAGCAAACTGGTTCACTTCATTTACTCTTTCCTCATGAGCTGCTAGGTCTGTCTGAAACTCTTCAAACTTCTTTTGCAGAACTTCAACGTGCTCCAAGTCCTGGCCAAGCTCTTCAGAGGTCACTATCGCTTCCTAGCATGATTTTGGGGAGGGGGGGGAGAAGAGTCATTTTCAGCATATTTAAGAGAAATCATTACTAGCAATCAGGAGGGAAATCGTCCTAATTTTCAGGAGTACAAAAAGAATTATAATCATTATATTTTAAAGGCAGTTTTAAAATGACACCTTAAATTAGCATGATATTTCTACAGAATTCCTCTTAAAATAAAACAAAACCTTCCTACTTTCCTCTAAATAAACCCAGCTTTCCTTTATTACAGGAAACAAAGATCAAGGGGGTTGTTTTTCTGTCTTTCTTGTATTACTCATTTTCAAATATTGGAAAATTATAAAATTATCAGTTCCACTATCATGTTTTATGTTCTCTGCATGATGATCATTCCTACAACAGCCTAAATTACTGAAAAAAAAAAAAAAAAAAAAAAAAAAAAAAAAAAAAAGTTTTTATATGCTATAGATTTTATCTTACAGGAAACTTGATTTCAGTTACTGTGAGAAATACAAAGGCCTCCTTAAAGCAAAGGAGGAATTGATTATGTTTAACTGTGTAAATACAGATTCCTCTCTTACTACTCAGTTTAATACCTTCTTTTCTGGCTGCAAAACGTTTTGCATGTCTACTGCTTATACAACATAAAAGGCCTGATTCAAAAGCTCTCTGGTGACTAACTGAACTACAGCAGCCACGTTGATAAAAAAAAATTTCCATGCAGTAAAACAAAATTCCCGTCAATAAATGCAGTAAAGGCTAATAATAACATACCTTGTCATTGATCCAGTCCAAGACATCTTCACATTCCCTTAAGAACTGCACCAGCTTTTGTGCTTGCAACAGTTTGACTCCCTTCTCTCTCATCTTTTCCAACAGTAACTCCCATAGTCGGTGAAGCTCTTGCAGTCGAGTCTAGAATGAGATGATGTTGATATTAATCTTTGAACAAGATTTTAAGCTCTGCAAAGCAGTTATATTTCCCTTCTTGTTCTAAAACTTCATGGAAAAAATCTCCTTTTAATGTTCCTAGATGTTACTTTAGGTGAAGGGTGGACAAACCACATCGCAGTTTCATTTCCAGTCATTAGCTTTCAAATTATATATGATGATATAACAGAGGAGTAGAACACAGAGTCGGAAATTACTGAACTGAGTATTTAAATACTTTTTAATTAATGCAGCTCTCAAATACTTATGCTTACATTACTATTTAGGGGGCAACCATTTGGAGGTAAAATTTTATTTTAATTCTCTGCTAGTGTGAAGTCAGACTAAAACAACTACTGCTATCCCCATCAAAGGCTCATTCTTTTAAATGGAAGTCAACTCCCAATAAGCAAGTCTTCTCTCCATTTAGAATTTATTTTTATTTAAAACCACACATTACGTTTCAAGCCAATCTTGTACCACTTTGCAGTATTTGCTAATCATTTCTTTCAGTGCTACTCAGTGAACACATTTCATCAACATTGTTAAGTAATATAATTTTGAAAAACTAGGAGCAATTACTAGTTTTAACACCGAGTCTCTCTGGCTGCATTCTGGCTTCCAAAACATTTGGGAGAGACCAGAAACCTTACAGACAATTAAAAAGAAAAACTACACTCCCACACAGACACACAGCTTGCAAAACAGGAAAGTATATGCTCCACCCATCTATAATGTTTCACACACGGAGATCTGAAACTTGAAAGTCATGCTACAGAAGCTTTGAACATCTAACATGGGTGGATACTTATTTCATCTATTTAGAAAGTTCAATTATGTAGGTTTCAAGGAAAGAAACAGCTCATGCCACTCAAAATTCCCAGCACGGCCCAAAATAATAGAGCAAACTGTGGACAGGGGAAGAAAGAACACATTGCAGAAGGAATGTTCCACTGCACAGCCAAGAGTTTCACCTACTCTTATGTGGCACCCAACTTGGGTAGCAGTTACTATTGGACGCTGTGCAGTCCTGTATGGTGTGAAAGACTAAACCATTAAAAGACAAATTACTACTCTGAATCGAACATGAATAAAATCTTACACTGAAGAGCAGAGCTAAGACACAAGATTATTAAGACCACCTAACTGAAAACATTTTTTTCACATTTGTGGTACAGATTACGTGAACAAAATGCCTGTGCACAATGAGATTTCTAAAATAAGGGTAACTTTAGAGTGTTTTACTACATAAAGTGTGAAAAAAAAATCTTATCTCTGCATATATCAAAGGAGCTTTCTTTTTAAGAAGTTACACAAGGTCACATCCAAGTCTTTAAAAGGAAAGAGCTTTAAACAACTGTGAAGACTTTTGCATTAAAGAAATGACAGCTATACTGAGACATACTGAAACATCTTATCAGAGGCCAAAAATAGTAGATTTAAGAAAATTGGTACTAGAAAAATAGTTGGTGTATGGAAAATCAAGATAATCATATACTAGTGAGGCATGTGTATATGTTTCAGTGTAAGGCATCCCTAGAAATAAAAAAGAAAACACCAATTTGTCTAGAGGAAAAAAATAGAATAAAGAAGAAAAGGGGTGAAGGCAACTGTCAAGTTAAGCAGCCAATTAAAAATCTGGCTTGTTTAGATTTTTTAAAATAGTGAGAGTCATCCAATTTTGTTCAAATATAAACTTATCTAGTGTAGTCACAAAGATTTTTTTTAAACTGAATTGTCATTGCATTAAACAGGCCAGGAAATTCTATGATAAGAGGAAGAGAAAGAACAAACAACCAAAAATACCCACCTACAAAACAAAACAAAACAAAACAAAAAAAAAAACAGATCTCAGGATTTGAAGAAAGTTTATTTCCTACTGTTGTGGAAGTAGCTGTACTAAGAGATGTTTACAGCTGGGTGAACAGAGCAGGGAGCATATGGTACTCAGAAAAGCTGTGAAACACAAAAAGAATCAGGTGCTTGGCTAGTACAACTTAAAATATTAAAATCTCCAAAGATGTGATGTGGATTACAGTTTCAGAACAGCAATAAGATCTCTGAAGTTTACTAATGTGCTTCCTTGTATTACCTATAATGATTATTGTAGAAAAGTCAAATTGCTAAATGCAAGCAAAAAATAGTAGTGTCCAAATTCCCTGTCTTTGGGTCTTATGAATTTGCTGCTTCCTGACAGTGCATCTTCTTGGGAGGAACCACAAGTATATAATTCATCATTTGACTTGGGCTTTTCAACACGTTATTGAATTACTGACAATTTTCCAGTCCAAGTTCCTGGACTCCAGGCAGATATTTTGCTTAAGAATCAGATCCAAAGAAAGATATGAAGTAGGTGCTCAGTGAAAAATACCTCTAACCTTTACAAATGCCAATTCTCCTTGATCATACTGGTCAAAAATCTGTAGGATTCCAAAGCGTGCTTCAAAATTTAGAGTTATCCATATCATTTTCACAAACTGTTTAAAACAAAACAAAACCTTTTAAGAGGACAAAAAGTTTAAAAAAAACTCACTCTTATGGTTTCTGATGCAAAATGTCCTTCATTAATCATCTGATTTCCAGTCTCATCCAGTTTAACGATAGCCCCTGAATTGGCCTGAACCTCAGCTTCAAAGGCTTGGTGCTTCTGTAGCTTCCCCTAAAAGTAAAACAGCAAAGAACGTGACTAAGGTTTAGTGCACAGAGCTTCTCTACATTTCTCAGCATTGAAGTTTTTAGTGTATTTTATGCAGATTTAGTACAGACTCAAATAAACAATAGAATAGCACACTTGAAATAACAACTGTCCCATATGCTTCACAAGTGGATTCAAACACCTCAGTTCTGTTTTTTTTATTATTGCGTTTGCTCTTTTACTTCAGAGTGTTAAAACATTTGGGCGTACATTCAGCTAGTCACATACACACAAGTTAGTTTTCTAAAACTTTTTTTTTTTTTTTAAACAGTAAGAATTTATTCACATTGATTTACAGAGCTGAAGTGCACAGTGAATTCTAGAAATAAACAAGGTTGATTTTTCACTACATTGCATTGAATAACTTTTTGCTGTTGATTTACTGTCTAATCCATTAATAGAAATTTTCCAATTAGGTCAGCAAAAAAAAAAAGTCAGATTTTGAAGAACATTTCGCAGGTCCATAAATATGTACATCCATGTCTCTTCATCATTCTCAGTTCAATGTACATTTATGCACTTTCTGCCTGCCTGCTCTGGTTAAGCCAATATGCCCTAACAACATAAAACCATGAAATGGGAGGAGGACTTACTTGTAAATTGCTTGGGTCTTTGTAATTTTCATCAGATGCTATCTGGAGTTTCTCTTGGATCCATTTTTCAAGCTCATCTGCATCACGCTGGAAAAACTGGAATCGATAAGAATCTTCAAGTTTTTGGCGCCTTAGAGAAGATAGTTCCTTGAACCTGTGGTAACGGTCCAAAACTTGCTGACGCCTTTCTTGGATATCTTCTGCCGTTTCCAACACTTTTACACCGCTTGGATCCATTTTCTGAAAGCCAAAAAAAACTCAATTAGCATTTGGCTTGTAATCTGAAACAAAAGTAGCGTAGGAAGAGATCTGTTTTCTAAACTCACATGTAGTTTAATTAAGTCTTGCTCTATGAGTGCAAGCGAGGAGGTGTGCATGAGTGCATGTATATGGACAAATACAAAACATACTTCTAGCAAAAAAATTAATAACGAAATACTTGCAAAGACATTTAGCATCTTCTTGTTCTGTAAAAATACAGTTGTGGTCTATCTAGTCCACAATATAAATGCCACATCATCTCAAACTGCAGCATGCAAGTGTCTAATAGAAATTTTAAAATGTGTGGATGTGTGCGTTTGCACATATATGTGCGTTTTTGTGTATGTGCCTATATAAAACAACTCTCAAATGTAGAAAAATTGTAAATATTTTATTAAAAATGGTGGTCTTAAACTCAAGAATATTACTGTTTAAAGAACAGTTAGATGCTCTATGCAGCTATGTAAACATGTGTATACATACATTCTAATACAGACATACATATTTATATGCATGTATACACACATACATGCATCCCCTCCTTTCAAATAAAGGAAAGTATAAAGTAAACCTGTCCCTGCCAGAAGCCAATACTGCATGCGTACACTGTACTTCACAGAACTCTTAAACAACCACGCAAAATTTAGTCATCTAACTCTCTGTGAATGTCAAGAAGCTGTTGCAACAAATACTCTGTGCTGGCAAAACTGGCAATTAACGCCTTGATGTTCAAGTGTTTACATGCATAGCTCACTTAATATTTTCTTATAAATTTCTTACAAATCCAGCTGAGTGTAAGCTTCAGTAATAATAAATTCACAAGTTCATAAAAATAATTTTAAAAATCAAGTGTAAAATTGTGCATCGAGAAAGCTGAGCAATCTCTAAAATCAGACCAAGAAATCATCATTATTTAATCGCTAGCTGCAAGCTTCAATTAGACACCCATCTTGCACAATTTTGTGAAAAATTCCCCCGGGGGGCGGGGGGGGCGGAATATCATTTATAATGGCTGTTTTCTGTTTGGATCCCAGCACTTGTGAAAAGACCATCTGATAGAAAGGCAGAGGTGGGGGCAAATTCACCCATTGCAGAGCTCCTCGGTGTCACACCCTGCACCAGGACAGCCATTTCAGCAGCCACTGCTACCCGGGTGAACTCTGAGCCCCGACTGCATTGCGGCAGTTTAACGAAGCAAAGAAAACTCAGCTGTGTTTTCTCATCCGAGCCCAGGCGTTTCATTCACTATTATTAGAAAAGGACAAGGGAAAAAAAGGCTGGCACTGTGGAATGCATTTCATCAACGCAGTCCAAGTTTCACCTGACGGCAGTACCAAAGGCTACACTTGATTAGCATTTTTGAATATTTTAAGATAAAAATCCTGAATGTAACTTGAGCTCAGCTCCAGTTTCACTTTCCTAAGAAACCAGCCAGTTTTTCAACGCTGTTCCAAACACAGCCTTTTCTCTCTAGAAAGATGGCAAGCAAGTAAAATGCGAGTAAGTCATGGCTAAAAAACTTCCTTTCCTGTGCTGTTACACTGTGTTTGGATTTAGCCAACAATTAGTTACTAATTTGTCTTCACAAAGAACAAAGTCACAGCTAGTCTAAATGTATTATGCAGCTGTCTCCTAACCCTCTGCCTACCCTAGATATCCACATTACCGGAAAAAATGAAACCCTAGTTGGTCTTGGGAATGCAGTTCAGTGTTTTGCTGCCAGCTTATATTTCACTATTAGAAATGCCCTCCATAGCCCAAGTAATTGAATATATAAAAAATATAAAATATATATGTATAATATTTAAATAACTATACACATATATTTAGACATATAAAAATATATTTGTGTATATGTATTATTTATAAAGAGAAGATATTCTGTAACAGCTTCTTGCCATGCAATCTGGCCCATCTTTCTGCTGGAATTTGTTAAAATAAAGACTCTTTTTACAGCTACAGTAAGTTGAGCTAGTCAATTGTAAAAGAAGTGCTTTGGTCTAGCAATAATAGACTGTTCTTTCCTGCAGCAGATTGGCTGCCATCAGCAAGTCCATGCTCTGCCAAAACACGATCGGCAGTCGCTGGGGAGCTCTGAACTCAAAAGTCATCAATGCTGCAGAATGATGCAGTCCACATCCAATGTTTTCATGCTAGGACTGCAGCATTCCTCTCGAAATGAAGTCATCTCCAACACATTTCTAATGCTTCGTTGGTCACTTGCAGCATTAAAAGGCATCAGCTTGCCTCTACGACACTCACTGACTGCTGTGCTACAGTGAGGACCCCACCAAGAAGTCAGACGTTATGCTTTTCACATGAAAAATAATGTTTAAATTCAGAGGCAGCCTGTCCCTGGGGAAGGGGTTTGGCTGCGGGGTGCGGAGATGTCCAAACCACAGGCGGCTCCCCCAGCACAGCCTGTGTCTGGCTGATAAGGACGGAGGCAGCCAAAGTTCCCGGCTGCGCAGGGAGGCCGGGTGCAGGGGCCATTTCCTACCCAAAACCTCAGCCTTCCACAGAGCTGCGACGTTACCCAAAAAGACACGGCCAAACCAGTGCATGTGCGTTGACTGTTCTGAAGGAAACCACCATGACATTTTTATGTTATAGAATTAACTTTAGAAAATTGCTAATTAGCCATACCCCTTCGCACTGCTCCACCGGAGTGGTCTTTTTACCAAAAACATCCAAAAAAAAAAAAAAAAGGAATAAGATTTGGGAGGTTTATTAAAAAAAGAAAAAAAATCTAGTATTCTCACTCTTGCATACAACATGCCCCATCTTTCCCAAAAAATTATATAAAAGAGAATCTAAACTTTTGAATGGGACTATAGAGACACAGATATTTATAGATGCCGCAGTGCAACAACGATGATGTCAGCAATTATCATTCACGTTCAGAAAACAGTTGTATCAAGGGGGTTAAACAGGAATTGCAGCAATGCCGTCAGGGCAGATATGCATAGGAGCTGTCAGCAGTTCCCCTACCAAAACATGTTTTCAGGGACTGAAAAATTCAAATGTTTTTCAACGTAATCTAACATAAATACATTAAGTGCTATTTAGAAGATTTTGGCATATTTTTAAAACAATTACACAAAGCTTAAAGCATTTAAGCTACTCCATCTGACAAACCATCAGATATCAGTATATAAAGATCACTATCTTTAGTATGTAGTAAAATAATGACGTTTACTTAAAACAAGTCCTGATGTGTTACGCGTGTGCAGCATACGTGCTCCCAGTTATTCCCTGCAATACCAGCAATGTGCCGGCACTGCTCCTATTTTCCCAACACGCACACACAGACCGACTTGATGCAGGTTTTTGCGCTCATCAATATCAGGCATCATAAGCCTTGTCAAAAGAGGAAAAGTCTCCCTTTTTGAGGGAAGGTTATGAATTGTTGATGTATTTTTAGTTTTAAAGCAAAAGAGGTTGAACTCTAATACTGGATGTGATAATAATCTTTATAAGGAAAAACCAGAGGAAAATAATAGCATACAGTTTTCTAGCTTTCCTTTACTCCACTTGCAGCTTTCTCAAAGCATTTGGTAAGAAGCTGTTACATCTGCCTCAAGCACAGAAATACCAGTACTGCCTGATTTAGTGCTCACTATACACCAGTACTTCCAGTAAATATAGCTGGGCTTCTGAAAAACATATGCAGCAGGGACACTAGCTCCTGGTGCTATGAAGGGAATTGCATGAATATATTGTGTTATAAAGAAGCAACTGAAGGGTATGATATCATGTATCCTATACTACATATTTTAAATGCTATCGAGAATAAATTCATAACCAGTAATTTTGTTTAACTATGTACTTGTGAAATATGGAAGATCATTAAATGTATTCATTTTTAGGTATTTACATTTCAAATTTTAATTCTATTAGTTACATAAGAGCATCTACATTGATCAAGATGCTTAATGCAGCTGAATTGTCTATCTAAATCTGATGCCTTTCTGTACAGTTTTGGGGGGGAGTAGTTTAGACCTTTGCTAAAACTATGCAGAGCAGGCAGGGGCTGTACTCTGCAGTGAAGCTCCTGAGAAAGCAAGTTACCTTGACTGCATTGCAGAATTCCAGGGCTAACAAATAATGTGATGTTGCATAATTAACCCCAGCACTTTCTAATCCCACCATGTGCTCTTCCACTACAGTTTTTAATTGTAGTATAGACATTTATTACTTCAAAACAAAATCCAGTTGCCTCTACTATCCAACTAAAGTTCGATGTATCCATCCTACTTATTTGATCATCACTGAACGGAAAACTTCACAGATGTAGAAACAGGTACTCAAATTTAAATATACTGCATAATGTTCCACAGTGTAAGTCATATCCTCGTCAATTTTTAGAAGCTATAGCTAAAAAAGATATCACTCAAAAACTCTATAAAGCAAAAAAACAAACAAACAAAAAAAAACTTGGAAAAGTTAATCCACATCAACAGCTGATCATACTGTACTACAGCAAGTATAAAACGTTCACACACCATGCACCATAGAAAGAAATTAGCAAGTCAGAAGTATTAGAGGAAAGACGGATGAGAAGCAATACTGAAGTATAAATAAAGCATCTGCCATATTTTTTTGTGCCCTATATAGGTCCAGTTCTCAAATGGCTTTTTGTTACAAATAAGTCACTGCAATAAAGGCAGGCAAATAAAATATGCGATGACACTTCATGCATTACGTGAAATACCTGGACTTTGACTTTACGAAACGATGACAACATGATGAAGGAATGTAGAGTCTAAAAGGGAGGGGGAAATCGAGATAACATTCAACTAACTACCAGGTTAGGACACTGTTTAATTTCTTTTTCCTCTTCAAAATACATATTTAGTCATATTACACACTTCGTACCTGCCTTTTGGTTCCTCACCACGCATACTGATTCGGAGTTACTGTTACACAAGCTATTGTGGCAGGCAGACCAAAGGTTAAAATTATCAGCAGTTAAACTTAATTAAAACTGACATTGGTATGTACTAACCTTTCCAGTTAATTTAAAAACATAGTACTGCAATCTGAAGGTTGAAACAAAATGTTATCTGGACTTGGCAAATGACGCTTCTTGCTACAGAGTAATAAAGACACAAATTTAATGAGAAGATTTTAAATATAAATGTCTGTAAAGATGTTTCCATTCAATTATCACGTTAATAAAAAAAGCACCAGTAGCAGTTGTGAAAGACATATTTTGGGGGGCGAGATCATTATGTAGCTGACAACAGCCAAGCAGACCTAACATGCTGAATTTTCAGATGAAAAATTCTTCGCACCCCTAACTGCATTTTCCCTGTGAGTAATGTTGCAATTCCCGAAGCCATTTGTGGGAGCTGCCATTGCAGGGCTTTGTGCTTGCTGAAGCTGGTGCATATCTCCCGGGGCATTCACATAGCTCAGCGTGGATCGGTTGCAGGAGCGAGAAGGCAGCTTGCCACTTTATCTGATCCACGGTCAGCAACAGGAGCACATTGCTGGACTACCCTTGGCAATCGCCATCCACAGCATCTGCAGTCTGCTCCACCCCATTTTTCTGCTGCCTACACTCCAGGGACAAATGGAAAAAACAAACTCCTACGCTATACTACCGTGCAGAGAGAAAGGGGGAGAAATTCGTATCATCTCCCCCGATATAGGGTGAACAATTAGTTCCCCCCAAATGCAAAGTACTTATGAATAAAACCATGTAATCTAAAAAGGTAAAATTATGACAAAAAAAAAAGATGGAATTATTTTCATTAAACTACTATGGTCAGTTATAAATATTTTAGTTGAGAATTAGGAATTTTACACCAAAAGCATCATTCGCTCCTAAAGGGCTTAAGGCTTCTCCTAGCCTTCTTGTTATACAGGAGAAATTCATAAATAAGGCTTTAAGAACGCTATTTGACATTCTAGATTTTTGTTTTTACTGATATATATATATATATATATATTTAAACAAACAGAAATATGCTTACTTAAGTTCACAAATCATGTAGCTCAGAGAAGCGTAATATCCAAATTTGATTAAGGAAAAAAAAAAAAAAAAAAAAAAAGATGGCCCACTGAACATCAATGCAACCTACTGAGATGTACAATTCCTTTCCAACAGAAATGAAAATAAATTACTTCATGTAAATAACATAACCTGCTACCCTGTTTCAAGTATTTTACACAGCTTAATGACTCTATTGCTACAGTTACAGATCCCGCACAATGCAGCAGGAAGCTCCCTGTTTTCCATTGCTTTGTTCATTATTTTATGTGTACAATTTATAAATAACAACAAATGAAGATTTCATGGAAATAGCGACAGACTAATTACATTTAAATGCATAAAGGCACACAGAGCCATTTAATATCTGTTTTGAATATATGTGAAAACCCAACCAAGGCCTTTCAGACAACACAGTCATCAGAATCTTCTGGCACTTTGCTGAAAACAAAAAGCTCAACAGAATTTCCCCAGAAAGATACAGAACCATTTCAGGTTGTGTTTTTCTAACGTGTTCATTCGCCATCTCCAGACAACCACTGTTCAGATCCTGTTTAAATATGCATGAGAGACTGCTCCACAGTCACGTACATTTTAAAGATTGGGAAACTCAGGTATTTTAACATTAAAAAAAAAAAAAAATCTGAGAACACAAATCATGTGAAAAACGTACAGTGACAATGCTTGGTGGGTCTTTTTGTCTTCAACCTCGGGGCAAATGCTCACCTTGCTGCTATGTATTTATGATCTACCGACAGATATTTGCTCCATTTTGACCAGGTTAAGCTCTACGCAGGCAATAAACAAGAACAAAAATATGCGTCCTTGGTGCCTTTTGGTTCATACTGAAGAAGAAAAGGCTAGTCCTGGGGGACCGAGAGCCGCTTCTTTCAGGAGCGACCCTCTCTACAGAGGTACAGGTGGGCAGGGCCGATTTGGGCATTTCTCGCCCCTCTCCTGGGGCTCTGTGGGAGCCATTTCCGCGCCCGCCGCCTCCCGGAGCGACGTCTCCCACTCCCCCCGGTGCCTCCTTTGCGGCATCCCCTGCCCTTGGGCAGGGCTGCTGCGGCGGCGCCGGAGGCCATTGCTGTGCAGCGGCGGCACCGCGGGTTTTTACCTCAGGAGGGAGGCAGCGCCTCAGGGTGGTGGTGTGGGGGGGGGGGCCACGAGCTGGGCGAGCCCACGGCTCCCTCCGCGCTTCGCCGCCCGCTCGTGCCCTCCCCGGGGCGCTCAATGAAATTCCAGCTGCAGTCCCGGGCGGCCCACGGAGGAGCCGCCCGCCCCTCCCCCCCTTCCTCACGGGGAGCCGGAGGCCGCCCGCGGTAAGAAACTCCCGGGCGAGAAGCCGCGGTCGCCGGGGAGAGCGCGGGGAGCGGCCGGGGCAGGGCGGCCTCAGCGTGGCCTCGCCCGTAGCCGCTGCGGCCGCCGCTGGGGGAGCGCGCGCCCCGACACCTGTCTCTGCAGCGGGGGGAAGGCTCTATGGAACCCGGCGCGGCCCGAGGCCGCCCCCGAGCACCGCGCGCCCCTCTCCCTACCGCCTCACCGGATCGGTGCGAAAGGCCCAGCCCCGCCAGCTCCGCGCTCGCCGCCCCTCCGCTACGGCCGCGGCGCGCGGCCCGCGCCGGCCTTTTTATAGTGTGGCCGGTGACGTCAGCGCCCGCAAGAACGGTCTCCCAGATGTCGGAAAGGGCCGAAGAGCTTCGGAAGGATCGGTGGAGGCGGGGGAGGAGTGGGAGGAGGAGAGAGCCCCACCCATCCGGGCAGCCGAACGCACGAAGCGGCGCAGGCGGCGGCCAGCTCCTGCTCGACGGAGAGAGCCGAGGCGTTCCGGAAAGAACCGAGCGATTCCGGAAAGAGCCGAGGGACGAAGACGGGTGATGCAGGGTGAAGCCAGTGGGGGGCGGGGGACCCGCAGCACCGGGGCTGGCGCAGAGGTTCGGGGTGATGGGGAAGTTGCTGCAACCCCTGCAAATTCCTACGCTGAATACCTAAATTTAAGGTAGGATCCAGAAAAATCAGTTAAAGGGGCACAGCTGTCTGGAAGCAGTTTTGATTTTATATTTCCTTTTTTCCCCCCTCAGAGCCAGGTTCAGTTTTCTGTCCTGCAGATCCTGATGGTGATGCAAAAAGACTGCACCTCCATCAACCAGCCTCCAACTCTGTGCATAAAGCAGCAACCTCCTCCGCTTCACCTTTAATATAAAGTGCATGTGAATATGCACATACATAGATCTCAGGAAGACTTTTTAAACCAACACTCCGTCCAACTGACAAGCCCGACAAGGGCAGAACATCAGAAGGGGGTAAATGCTTCCACCAGGCAAAATACATCTATTTTTAAAAAGCTGTTGCATAAGTTCCAAAGAAAATAAGCCTTTAGCAGACTGCAGCTGTTAAAATATTCACCCACAACTAGGTTTTCTCTATTCTCCCTCTAAAATGGTGTTTAAAGGCCTGGTAAAACAGCTAGAATAATAGCTCCACGGAACCCAACACTGCAAGGGGGTTTTAGTCATTTTTAGTTAATAACACTTCTTTTATTCAAGGACTTAAATGGAAGAAACCCACTTCCATTCCTATTGCATCAGAAGCCGTAGCACTGCCACGGAATATTGTCTCTAAGGCAAGGGATGAGTCAGAGCAGTTTTAATGTATCTGCTCCTGAAAACAATTTTTTTTTTTCTTTCCAGGTCCAAGATGCTGTTGTGATATCTGACTTGAAGCTCATTGTAAGGCAGGCATGCGTAAGACCCTATGTGCACTGCATCCTCCTGCTGCCAGCTGCCCAACATTCAAAACTGCTAAAATGACAAAAGCAGTAATATGAGTCAAGCATCACTTCAAGCAGTAGATACAACCCTAAGCTACATCTAAAAATATTTTTATTAGGATCTTTTAGCAACCCCATTCATTACTTAATTAGAAATTCTTAAAAGATTTTGAAACAATATATTGCTATCCCTTACAGAGGCAGAGGACACTGTGCTTATGTTACTCACAAAAATATGTACTTACATTCCCCCCAAAATGTAACAAGCCTCACAGAGCTGTAGGCATGAAAGAAGAAAGCTATTGTGTCTTGTATATGATCAAATCATGTTCCTTGTGTTTTGAAACAGGCAGACAATTGTTTGTAACAGACAGCACCAATTATTATCTTGGTTCAGTAAAACCTCCAACAAAACCGTAGATATGCAAGATGTAATTAAAAAACAGCTGCAAATTTTCAAGGATATAAACAGAAGTTGTACTGCTGAAGTACTAGCTGCTAAAAGCACAACAGAAGGATATTTCCAGCAGCCTAAAAGGATCAGCAGTAATGCTCATCCAATGAATCGCTGAATTGCTTTACAAAATAGATACATTATTATGAATTAATTTTACCAATTTTAAATTTGAGCAACTTCCTATGGTTTAAGGTTTTCAAGGTCTGAATTCTTAAGTGTGTATGTCCTAATCTTTTCTCTGAGACTCCAAGCCCTGTATCAAAAGTGAAATCAGATTCTCAGATGCCCCACAATTTCTACAGCTCCAAGTTGTAAGTCTCTAGTACTTACAAAATGGATTTGGCAAAAGCAAACAAACAAAAACATAGCAAATAGAATTCTAACTTGCAAGAGATTTTTTTTTTTCTAAAGCAGGAATTGACTTCTAGAACTTGGAAGTCAATTTTCACATTTTGGAGGCCATTAAAGTAGGTCAAGGGCAGTTGATCCATAAATTAAACACAAATCTCCCTCTACCCTCTTCTCCCTACTACCTATATTCTGTATTCACCAAAGAACCACAGATTTTTGTTTACCTCCATCTTTAATAGCTACAGAAAACACACACACACACACACACACACACACACAAACTGCACCAGCTTCAGGTTAAAAATCAAACTTAGTATTAAATGTATTTCTAGGATGAACTATTCTCAGAATAATTAAACACTGGTAGAAAAGTATTACAGCACTTGATACATAAAATGCAATAACACCGATACAGAAGAAATCCCTTAATAGTTTCAGAATGGGTTTCTTATAAGTACTTCATCTTAGGCAACTTAAACATACAATTTCCACCTCAAACAGCAGCAGAACATCAGCAATGTAGAAAACGACAGAACCCACACAGTTTCCCCATTTTTTATTTAATAAAATGGATTATTAGCTTCCATCCACACGATGGATAAGGTACACAGAATTTCTGTAATTTTAGAAACTCTGCTCTTCCCTCATAAAGTTGTTATATATGCAAACTTTTTAAAATAGTGTATCTATCTTTCTCAAATTAAGTACATTGCTTCTTGGAGCAAAGATACATTCAACAGAGGTGACAGTCACACATTTAGGTCAAATACCTTTACCAATCTCTGTAGCTTTAAGATGATGTTCCAACATACACGTAAAACAGAGTTATGAAAACTACACATTACATACAAAAATAAAATTTTACCAGTAAGTTTCTGAGATTGATTATTGTCTTAAGACTTCATAAGGCCTTGAGGTATTTCCACTTTCATGAACAGAAACACACTGAGCAAATTCTCAATTCTGAGGCCTAACAGAGACGGAAATCATAATACTGTATTTAAAGTATCTTCTACATGTTTAAATATATGAAGGAAAAAACTTGTATTTTCCATAATTTACTGTACAAGACGTTATACAAGTCTAAAAACAAAGGATAACTTCCAATTATTTTCCACAAATTAAAGTCACTGACATTCTGCCCAACATTAAAACCTCATGAAATAAATGTTAACACATTGGTTGAGTATACTCTCACCTTCCCTCTAAATAAACATAATTTTATCTTGCCCCTCCATACAAACAGGAAGCCAGGTCTGAAAGTGCTGGCATCCTGGGAAGAAGAAACATGAACTGACTATGACCTCCAAAAGGAAGGTTGCAGAGAGCCCTTTGGTAACGGAATTTCCTTCTGCTGAAGACATTTCTGGCCAGACAGGGACAGGAAAAAAAAGAAAAAGGCATCTTAGAAGTAGCATTAGCAATTTCAAACAATATGAAATTATGCTAGAAATCTCTGTACCCACCAACACAGAAACAGTGAAATGCAAGATTTTTTTCATTCTTAAATATTTTTCCCAAGATCTACATAGAATACAGTGCTAAATAGAGGCTATGAAGAGCAGCTGAAAATGCCTGCTTCCTTTTATACCTAGCCAGAACAGAGGGCAAAAAAGCAAGCATCATTTTCTGACGAAAATGAGCTGCTGTTACAGAAATGACTAAGCAGAATCTTTCTCCATCGTTCTCTCCTCTCACTGCAACCAGCTTGCACTGAGAATATTACACAAGAGGTAGAAAGAAAGGAGATGTAGGATATAATAACTGCCATCAAGATTAAGCGAACTCAACAACCAAAAAGTCATTAAAAAAAGGTTACATCACAGTCACAGGTCTGGACTATCAGGTATGCTGCGAGCAGTACTGGCCTCATTACTGAAATGATGCAGATGCCAAAGAGAAGGGAGGGGGGAAAAAAAAAAAAAAAAAAAAAAAAGCTTGGAAGATTTTAAAAAATTGCTTTACCTCCAAGAACTGCTTGAAACGCATTAAAGAGCCCATTTGTCCAGAGCTGGTAATTGCTTCAATCCTGCAAAAAGACCAGCATGTTCCAAAAGGTACTTAGAAACTGAGGCTTGACTTACAAGGGTAGGTAGGAGGGATAGCAGAGCGTGGGGGAGGCAGAGGAGACACTGAAGAGCAAACACAGTAAGAAAGAAAAAGATCATTCACTCTCCTAACAACAGATATCATACCTTGGGAAATAGTCTTCTCGGATAAGCAACATCATTTTCCAAAACTGGACCTGATACTGTTTCATGAGGGCATTGCCACACACCTATGGGACAGAAATCCACAAACATCGGATCCAGAATGGCTCTCAGACCAGCAAGACAACTTCAACAGATCTGTTCAATGGCAAACACCTAGGTTTTAAAATGCCTGGTAAAATTAAAAAACACACCTATTCCTACCATAAAGCAAGCAAAACCTGTAAATTACACTATAATTAACAGTGGCCTTCTCTTTCTAATGACCCCACAAAGGTCACTGACACCAATTTTGCATTACTTTTCCTGTCAGGTCCAGCCTCCACTCAAGAACAAGTCATCCTTAACACCATTTGCTAGCACATACTGTGGTTACTTCCTCATCTTGACCACTGCAATATGGATGCATCCACTTTCTCCACACAGCCAATGTACAGGAAAATTTACAAGTTCAATTTAGACTACTTCAGATTTCATTTCCCCACGTGTATTTCCCCCTGCCACCTTGTTTGCTTGTGCCCACTTTTCAATGTTCTGCAGCTGCTAAACAGGCTCATGCTAGGACATCATTCACCTCCAGAAAATCAAAGAGAAGTGTAGCCGTCACATCTGCCAGAGGCTCCATGTTCAACATCTGAGCAAGCCACCGCCATCCATGGTTCAGACCATGAGGATGGGTCTATAAAGCAACAAAAATCCATCTATCACTTGTTTTATAAGCTGCAAAATGCTATTATCAACACAGAATTTTTTTTTTTTCCTTTTATGAAGTTATTTCACAATAGCCTTACATAAAATGTAATTGTTATGAAAAATGTAAAGGAAGTAAAGGTCTACACTACAAGTTAGTTAGCTTTTGCATTGCTTTATTGGTAATGGTTACATTCATCCTCCTTTGGATATATTGTCAGCAGGTTTAAGTTTACCACACTTCAACTGCAAGTCATGTTTACAATACATTTAATAGAAACGAAGCCACACATATACATACCCCTTGTCTGTTTCCATAAGGCCACCGCAGTTGAATGATAGCAGCATATAGACGAATCATTCCTGACATCCGTTTAAGGAAGTTATCTTGCTGTTCTATCTTGGAATCCTTAACTTGATATCCAAGCATCCTAAGTATTAAAAAAATGTCCCAGTATTAGTTAAGGAAAACACATTTGCTCCTGTCCCTAAAGTTCTCAATTTACATTGTCAGTCATACTGAGAATAAGAATTCTCCAGAACCATGCAAGAATTACTGCAAAAGTTGATCACTCTGGCTCATACATTCCACTATTTTACACCACATCAGAATCTTCAGATTCTGTACTGGGCACTTCAACTTGAATCAAGCTGTTTCTATGGGCATCAACCGTTCTTTGAGAGGGATAAGGAAGAAAAAACAAAAGAGCATCCATTACCCCTACAACCACTTCCATAGCTGAAGGACACAGCATCCTCCAAGGGTGCAGGGTCAGGGGAGCTGCACTCTTGTGAGTAAATCTCCAGTCTATGCCAGCATGTCACTGTGCCTAAGTAATTAAAGATGGGGAAAAGTGGAGTTCACTCAGGAGTAGACAGCCTTTGCCCTTGCAGAGTTCATGTTAAAGGACTCTCTAAAGAAAGCTACCTCTGGTAATCTTCCAAAGAAGTCCCATCTTTGAATGCAGGGTAAAAAGGTACAGAGTAGGGGCACTTTTTGTGCAGATGGGCTAAAATGAGGTCTCCAACTCGAGGGTGTATTTCCCAGATTCCTGAAGCCACCACAGCAATGGGGAAAGCTGCCTCATGGTGAGAAGCTACTTCTTCTTCTCCTTGATTCTGGGGAAGAGAGGAGGGAAAAGTTAGTCTTCGTCCCTTCTAACCATTTCTTAGACTATTTTTTTTTTCATTTCATATTTAGCCTCTAATAAAAGCTCCATGACTATGTAGCCACCAACAGAAAGGTTAATAAGGCCTTTGTCCTCGGCTTCCACGGAGAAGGATGCCAATAATCTGCTGCTCAGGCACAACTACAGGCACAAGGTATGAGGCTCCACAGATCTTTTTGTTCCAGTCATTTTCAAATGTTTACAAACCCCACCTTTTTAATTCTGTGAGCTAATTTTTGCACATATTTTGTCAATGCAGGAACATTGTTCAAGTAAGTTTCAAACACTCCAAATGCAGCAAAAAATAATAGAAAGAAATATTACCACCTTCAAAAAAACATTTCAAACAATGGCACTTTCTTTTTTGGGGGTGCTAACTTACACATCAGGGACTGAAGCTTTCTAGTTGGAGCTTAGCCATGTTTTTTTCCCCGATTTTACCAATATGCAGGGTTTTGAGCGCACGTACAGTTTTGTGCTGGATCATAAATTAACTACCAGTTTCCTACTAACAGTCTACATAACTATTTAAGAATATGTAACATAACCCTGGAATTTAGAATAGTTCTGCCTCATAGAAAAGTTGAAGCATGGAAGGTGGGGCATAGAAGGGAAAAAGAAAAAAAGTTCTTTCATTTCTTTATCCAAAAGTATTTCCTCTAATCAATATGAGCATTATTAACACCTGCAAGCTAAATTCCTAGTGATTTTGCTCTTAGTAGCAAGAGACAGGACAATACGTAAAAAGCACTAGCTACCTTCATCACCTCAATAAAGAGAACAATTACTCACCACAAATTTCTCTGCAAGTTTGTAATGAACAAAATCCAGCCCTTGTGGATGCTGAGTCACTGATACAGTTCGCCCTCCACTCTGAACAGACTTTCCAGAGAGCAGGCTATTGATCTTGTCAAATATCTCTCTCAATTGAGAGCCTGCAAATACATCAAAAATGCATAGAGAGAGAAAATCAGGAAAGAGCTGCCAAGCCTTAGGCAGACCACATCAGCTTCACAAAAGCTAGCCCAACATCCTGAAGGGCAAGGCACCCCAGACAGCTTCTTTGCTGCATCTGATTAAAGAAACTGAATCATGATGAAGCAAGATGTCTCTGAGGGAGGCAACAGACCTTCAAAACATAAGCAAACATTATGCTGCAAAGGCTTGAACTGCAGGTATACTACCTGTAGGGTGCAGGTGTAACACAGAAATACTGGCTACATTGGGTCCTGCTAAAATGATTACAGGAAACTGCAACTCAAATGGATTCAATTCTTGTCTTTTTTCCTGACCTGCTATACTAGAGATCTGGCTCACAGGGATCGTAGCTGCCTTCTGCAAATCCATTTTAATCTTCTTCACCTGCAGAAGAACATAAAATACTGTTGAAAACTTTAGAGACAAGAGTCCTCATCAAGAGGCAGACTTTCACAGAGATGATGCATGCCTTGTTGGTCAAATTCTGAAAAGAAGAATTCAGTCCTAAATCCTGCTTGATCTTTGGAGGAGTTAAACCCACTCAAAACACACCATGAAGTCTACGCCTTACGGAACTGAGCTCAAGATGTTCACTCTGGAATAGCTAGCTGTTAACGTTTATTTGTATCTTAAAGACCTGCAACATAATGAGTACAAAACCCTCCTGGAGACAAGCAGATGCCAGGTTCTTGCACAGATAATTTTTAAGTCTCCAAAGGGGAAAAAGGAGATGGGTAGTTTAGTTCTGCCTCAAGGAAGACCAACTGGATCTTCAAACACATGTGATGAGATAGGAGAATAATATTGAATGCACAGTATCTAACAGGTTTTGTTTCATTTGAATTCTGAATAAATGTTTAAGCCTTCAATGAATACTCATTATTCTGCTGTGGAATGTATGATAAATCAATCTAAGAAATACTGGGAAACAATAAGACACAAGGTGCATGTTCAGAACCCACTGTTCAACATTTTTCTGTCTCAAGGTTTTAGTAATATTAAGATACAAAGGACTCAATAAACCAAATTGACAAAAAGAAATCCCACAAATAATAAATTATGAAGGAAAAAGAGAAACAAAACAGTTCTGAAAAGTATTTTACTAAAGGTAGCACACATCATTGTTTTTTTAAGACTCTATAGCAGCCTAACCAGATCACTTGTCTTCCACAGTTTTAAACCCCCAAAACATAATACAATTCTGCTTAATAGCACCTCTTGGAAAGTATGCTCACCCACCTGAAGAAATTCTTTTTTTTCAGCCGACAGTTAAAGCATTTCGACTTGATTATTATTTTGACAGTTTGGATGAGCAGACTATTAACAAAAGTTGCCAAGTCAGAAATTTTACCTTTCTGTTTTTAATGAAAGTTGTGCTGCTTCCACAGGGGTGAATATAACCACTCTTCAACAGCACTTCCATTTATCCATACCTCATTGTTGTCCTTGCAGTTGCTGATTGCACTGAAGGAAACGATGCACTGGTCGGCAGCATCCTGAAGCTGCTGATACCACTGCATGGTGCTTTCTTCTGCTTTAACTTGAAGTCCTGGTATTGAAAAAGAAATGGCAGGACACTAAGAAAAGCCCAGAACACTAGAAAACCTAAAAGAAAAAGTTTCAAAGAAGCAACAGGTAAAAGCATGTTTTTTTCCACCCCCCCCTCCACAATTCAGTTTAGAAAGTTATGGTTATAAACTAACTGTATCTTTTTAAGCTATACAGAAGTCCCTGTTTTTCAGCCTATGGCTTATATACGTAGGATTTCTGGACCTCAATTATGATCAAAAAAGAAGCTGTATCAGTGATCTGTCCCTGTATGTTTGTGGTACCACACAGGATCAACCTCCATTTGCCAGAAGCCACATTCTACTGTGCTGCATACTGTCTAGGAAGAATAGCTTTTGGTCCAGTTAACAGTCGTTTATGCTGCACCAGTTTCCTTGAAGTTTGCTGTCAGCCGACCCATACCCATTTTGCTATTGATGCTAAAAATGTGGCCTATCAGAAGCTACGTCATCACAACAGTAATATTCTTAAGTGTAGTTGGTCTAACAGCAAAACAGTGCGTAAATAAGGAGGGAATGGAAAGAGAGAGACCTCCACCTACCTTCCTTCTGCTGCTTTTCCCCTGATTGCTGTGCAGGGGCAGGAGCCTGAGCCGTCACCTGCTCTTTTTTCAGTAACTCTTTCTGCTTCTCTCTCTGCTCCTCTTCATCTTTCCTCTTTTTTTCTTCCACAGCTGCAGCAATTTCTTGCTGCATGCTAGATATCAATGCTCGCATTTCCTGCAGTGCTCGTTCAGTATTGGCCACATCTGCTTGAGTAGGGAAGCCTCTCTATCAAGAAACAGAAAAGGCAATATAACAATCTTTAGCCCTATCCATAGATCAAGAGTAAAAGTAAGGAGCTTTTAAAGCATTAGCCTTTAGGAAGTCCAGGAACCAACTACACATTTTATCATCTTTGGTGAAAAGACCTTTTTTCTCATTTATTTGTACACAAAGAAAATGATAATTGGGTCTTAATCCATGGCTAGTTCTTGTAAGACAACAAAAATGGGTAGCATCCTTTAATATAATGGAACCTCAGTGCAAATTCCAGACTGCCTCCTCGGCAGGGAGACAGCTGTGACTCACTGGAATAGATGATTAGCCTATTAGAGTTTTTTTTTTAATTTTTAAGTTCTGTGTTCCACTTTCACATAGAGAAGAATTGTCAAGGAAACCTAGTTACTGGGAAAAGCTTGCAAGTATAGCAGTGTCACAGCACACTCAGTATTCCTCTTGAACAATTTCAAACCACCCTAATGCCATGGCTGTCTCCAAAGAGAACTCCACAGCCTCAATAGATTGCATTATTTTAACATTCATTTTTTCTCCTGTAGAAATCCTCATGTATTTTTATAAGCTATTTTCAAGGGAACAGCTAGAATGCAATGGAAAAGAATTCTCCTTTGAAGTTACCTGCTTTATAAGAAGCACATCTATAAACTTCTTACGTAATGGTCTCATAACAAGATACCTTTGAAGATAACTCCAGCAAGCTTTAAGAAGCAACAACAACCAAAGTTAAAATCAGCCCTCACCTCACTAGTGGTGCGGATGAGTCCTGACACCAGCCCACAGATCTGGTTGCCACGATTACTGTACACAGAAAGATCGATTCTCGGCAGGTCCTTGTGTCTATAATTGGGATCAATCTGCTGGTTAAGCTGCAGCACCTCCTCCTGGATAGAATAAAGGCGACGCAATCTCTCCTGGCCTTCCTCCTTACGCAGACGCTCCAGCTCCTCCTGACGCTGCCTCTGCTGCTCTGCCTCACGCAGCTTTAGGTTTAATACCTGGGAAGAGAAAGACGCAATAGAAACAAAGGCTTTTAGTAATTCCAGTTTTACAGATCTTTCCTACTTCCACGAAGAAAAACTGCATATAGGAGAAGAAAGTATATAATAATCTTTTCACTAGTCCTGGTTTGAATTCCCAGCACAGAAGTACTAGAGAGCCTGCAACAGTATGAAAATTTTGCAGCCTATAGCATCCATGGAGCCACAGAGCAGAAGAAAAGCAGATTCAGAGGAAATCTTCAACTGTCTAATACCCTAAAAGCCAGGATAACACAAAACACAATGTAACTCTCAAAGAAAATAGACAAAGTTGTAAGGGTATTCATGAGGACATCAGAACACTGCATTCATAAAAGAGAGTAAAGAGTCTATCATTACAGTAGTAGTAAACTAATCTCTAAAGAATAAAGCCTTATCCATTAAAGATAACATCTTGACTGGTCACATACTGAGAGCAAAGCCCTAGTTTCAAGTGCAAACTTTGACTGTAACTGTTACTGCAAAGACAAAAGCTCCACGGTTGCACTCTTACAATGCACATGCCTTAACTGTATTTCCACAGTGATGCAGTAGGTGTCTAAGACAGCACCATAAAATACATCTCACTCCAGGGATGTCAGATATACAAAAGCATAAATTAGTCTCCCCTGTTCCCACTGAGCACTTGCCCTCTCTTATGAAAGAAGACTCCTAAAAGTCTCAGACCTTTGCTCTGTGTCGATGTTCTTCTTTCAACTTCTCTTGTTGTCCCTGAGCTTCCTTGGAGCTAAGATATACACAAAGACAGAAAATGATTACTCAAGACATTAAGAAAACAAAATACAGACACATGCAAGCCTCTTTTAAGATAAGCTAAAGGGATGTTAAGTGTCAGATAAATACAGGCTTCCTCTAACTACTGAAGCCTCAGAAGCAGCCAGAAATCTACTCTGAAAGACTACCAGTAACAGGAGAGTCAATAGAAGAAAAGCAGCAGATGAAATTTTTGATCTCAGTGATTAGGATAGAGGACCAGGCTCGGGAATTAACCCCCACCTTGATTAATCTCTAAAAACGAGAGTCATCTAAAATATTTTAAGGATACCACACATTAGAGCTAATCTCACCTCTTCTCCATTACTTCCCGCAGATCTTGGAATTCCTGATGTTGCTTTAGCTCCTTCAGCTCATCAAAGCGCTTCAGTTGTTCGCTTGCCAGGTCGTACACTGCCCTCACCATCTGCTCTTGCTGCTCCTGACGTTGCCTTAGCTCCTCCTGCAGATTGCAGGAGTACCAAAAAAGACAATGTAGGAATCACTAGAATTTGCACAGAAGGAAATACAAATTAAATAGCTTTACGTGCGCCACCACAGCCCACTTGTGATTATCCTAAGCCACAGAGAGCAAACAACTATCCGGCTATTTCTACCAGCGCATTGTTACACTTTCATTCTATGGCTCTCCTATGATTCATACAGGAATCTCTTATTCCTTCTTACCTTTCCTTTCAACCTGTGCATCTCTTCATACATCCGAATATAGCCTTCAACTTCTGTAACTTTAGATGGCAGAATATTGGGAAAGACTTCCTGATCCACTTGCACCAGACAGAGATCTTCATTTCCCTGCACAGTCAGTGTAATAGCAAAATCAGTGACCGAGCATCAGACTCACAAGGGAAAACAGGTAAATCAAGTCATTTAAACTGCACAAAGGAGTCAACCACTGTACAACTCTTCAGCACAGTTATATACCCCATTAGCGAAGTCACCAAACTTTGAGCATCCTCAAAGAGACACCACAAACCTATGGGGCATTCACAAAGGCAACTGTAACCCAGAGAGACCGGACTTCACATCCTCCCTCTAACCTCAGTGAGGGTGTTATGCTGAGGGAAGCCAAGAGAGGTTTCTGCTGTGCATTTATTGCTTGGAAAAAACATTCAGCCTCTCTATCAAAATTTTTATTGTGTATTGCTGCCTCATTAAGATCTTATCCTCACAAGATATTTCATAAGTTTAAACAGGTCCAAAAGGATGCAAAATTTTACTGTTTAGGCTCAATACAGCTGTTATATAACTAAATCATCATTTAATACGTAGCAAAACACAGTCTGCTTTTCACCTGCTGCATCAACCTCACTATGTTCACCACTAAGCTCCTCACTGCCCAATTTCCTTCCATTTTACCATATAAGAGACAGCTAGAACACCCCTAAACCATTAAAACACTCCAGAGAAGAGGCAGGAAAGAACCCAAAGAGCACTCACGGCCTTTCCCAAAAGGCCTGATCCTACTCTGGGCGTTATTCTCCTGTACAGATGAAGCCCATGCTAATAAGCCACAAAGCTATGCAAAACAAGGAAGCTTTTATTAGTTACCATGAAAAAGAGTTTGCTTTTGGCCTAGTGTGAGACAGTACTACACTAAGATCTTGAGATGTTCAGTTTTCTTGTGTCCTGGTTAAGCGAGGAGCATAAGCAAAGCACATTTTCCCCACAAAGACCACCAGTCTTTAGCAGCTGCCTAGAGCCACCCACACAGGGGCTGGTGCGGCCGCTACCTTCACCCCGCTTGGCGCTGCCGAGGAAGACGGCGAGGGGCCGGGGTGGCCACCGGGAGAAGCAGCCGGCTCGGGGGCCGGCGACAGGCCGGGTCGGGGCGCGGGCTCCTTGGGCGTTGAGCTCCTGGAAGACGCCGCTTCCTGGGCCGGCTGCCCGAGCACCTTGTCCAGGACCCAACCAGAGTAGGAGGAGAGCACGAGGGGCGCCATGCAGCCTTCCAGCACGTCCTGAGAGGGAGAAGAGGGAATGAGCGGCTTCAAACGCGCAGCTCGGCAGGGGCTGCGCAGCCCCGCGCTCGCCTCGAGCCCTCACCTCGTCGTGCAGCCAGTGGCGGCAGTAGCTGAGCTGGCCCTTGCTGGAGGTGCGCAGGGCGGCCAGGGTCTCCCAGCGCAGCCGCCGCGGCTCCATGGCGGCACCAGCCCTGGCCAGCCGGACCCCCCTCACGCCGCCCTTCCCCTTCCGGGCCGCCGCAGCCGCTTCCCGCCCTTGGCTGCAGCGCCAGGCCCCGCCCCGAGCGCGGGGACGCGGGTTCGAGGCCGCGCCGAGGCCACTCGCGGGGGATGAAGCTGCAGAAACGAGGGGCTGATTCCCCGCCTTCCCCAGAGCCCCTTTGATTTCTCATTTTGCCAAAGATCCCCCAAGAAAGGGGACTCTCTGTTAGACCAGGGACAGGTCATTTATTGCTCATTGTGCCATAGCACCTTTATTTAGTGATAGATTTAAGTGTTACACACCTGCACACAAAGCAACAGAACTCTCAAGTAATGATTAGTGTAGAAAATCCTTATGGCAAAGACTGTTCAATGACTGCAGCACATGTAACTAGGATATGAAACAGATGAAAATAAAGCCTGTTGTGTTTATTCTTCTGCCCTTAGGAAGCAGGGGCCAGAAGGATCAGGGCTCTGCAGAGCCCACGAGCTTTAGGGAGACATTGCACAAATGTCCTGGTTTTCCTGTAAAAGGTGAGATTTGGTTCAGCAGAGAAGTCGAGCAGCAATAAAGCTGCTCTTAAATTGGCTTAAGCCTAGGCCAGCGTTTCACACAAACTCCCAGCTCCCATGGCATCGGCTGCAACCCTAATTTAACTCCCACTGAGATTAAACCAGAGTCTTTCCTCTGAATTCAGAGAGTTTTGGCTCAGTTCCAGGCATAATCGGGATCAGGGAAATTGGTTCAGAGGGAATAAAGCAAGTTAGAAGCTTTAATGTGCATTGAGATCACACTGGAGACAAAAGTTGAGGACTAGAGTATAAAAAATCAAGTACAAATGACATTCATTGCTGCTGGTATAAAACCATTTACGAATAGGGTGGTTGTTCAGGAGATAATTTTTTATAAGTGTAGAGCCCAGGCACTTAAAGTTATTTTTATCTTCATATTTCTGGTAGGTGGACCCTCTCCCACCATCCGTTGTATCAATGTGAAAGAGTAAAAAGTAATACAAATTACAAAAAAAGAAAAAACACACAGAAACATGATCTCCCTAATATGGAAATGAAGAAAGAGGCATGAAAATGAAAAGACCTCTAAAAAACATTAACATGCTCCACTAAAACCATTGCCAGGTTTTGAGAGCTGAAACCAGGAGGACCTTATAAGATAAAAATGATATTTCTGAATATTCAAAATCATCTCGTTCTGGGGCATAGTTTATGGCGTGGTGACAACGTCTACCACCATACCAGCACTGCTGATGCCCTAGACTTAGGACATACACCACCATGATTTTTACCATCTCATGGTGCAAGGAAAATAGGAAAACTTCTCCCTACCCTGAAATGGCAACCTGTTTTCCAGATAAGATATGGCTTTGAAACCTGGCTCCTTTTGTGCTTAACAGCTGAGGGGCAGGGAGAGCACAATGCTCATGGAGAAGAACGAGAGCGGGTGGAGGAGCTCAGCAAGGCACTTTCTCCAAAAACGTTGGCATAGGAAGACTTGAGGAACTGGACATAGTTTTGCATGCTGCGGTTGGTGCTCTCCGACTGCTCCAACCGATCCTTTAAGTCTTGTAGGCGGCTTTCGTACCGGCGTTCTGCCTACAGAAAGAAGCACAAAACACAGGCTGAAAGGTAGCAGCGTTCAACCTAGTCACAATAACCTCAAGCTGTTCCCCCAGAGTGCCAAGTACAGCAAGAATTAACACCATAGTGGATGCCACACATAATATTAGGGCATTTATAATTTGTTCTACTCATCCCCAACTCCGTTCATGAACCTGTTGATAAAAACAGAAAACAACACAGCTAATCAGCTGAGTCTTTTAAACTGATTAACTCCAGGATTGAGGAATAAGACGCTTTTCTCTAAAGAGGAACTTGAGCTGATCCATGTGCTAGCCCAATTCCAAGTAAAACTCAAGTAAAAAGGCAGAGTAAATGGGAGATTATGAAAGATCCTTCTTCACTCTAGAGCAATTTAATTCAAAAATAATGTAAATAATAAAGAGAAAATAATAAATGTAAATAATAAAGAGAATGAGCCTCCACATTCGTGAGTTAGTAACACAGCAGGCATGTCATGGACACATGACAGCATGTCAAATCTGGAAACTGCAAAAAGCTCTGCACGTCTTCTGCAGCATGCCCATAGGAGCTTGGTTTATGAACTCCAGTAGCTGCCAGGACACTGCTAATACAGCAAGCGCATCTCTTGCAAATCACTCACATCATCTTTGCTCCGGCGCAACTGGTTCAGCTCTGTTTTAGTCCTACTCAGCTGGGTCTCCAAATCCAACACCTTAGACTGGGCTGCCTTCTCTCTAGATGCTGCTCGTTCTCGTGTTTGTTCCACCTACACATAACAGAACAATGACTTTCTTAAAAGGAAGAATAATTTTTCTGTACTCCATTGCCCACAAATGCCCTATAAAGTTTAAGGGGACCTGTTCTCAGATATAAGCAGCAGCTCAGACTACTTCTTTCCTCTCTCCTGCTGCAAACTGCAGAGCAGGGTTCTGTTTCCAGAAGGCTCAAGTGCTGACATTTTCTCCTTTGTATTTTACTGCACATGCAGTGATTTAATGTTAGATTGAGGAGATTCTTGCTATCCCATTTGTACAGTCTAAGTAATTTCGGGAAGCTTCACAAACACAAGGAATCACTTACTTGTCTTTTGGCATCCTCAATGGCCATCTCCAGCTGACGTGCCAAGGAGCTACATTCACGGGTCTTCTCCTCTAGCCGCAGCTGACACTGGTGGATTGACTCCTCACGTTTTGCTATGACCTGAAGGAATTCTATGTTCTGGGCACTCGTTGTCTGTAGTTTTCTAGGTTAAAACAATAAAGGAAGGAAGCCTATTCATTTTAAATGAAGGGCGTTTCAGTTTGTCTTTTTTTTCAGGGCTCTGAGTTGTCTGTAAATAGATTCGTTTCCCCCTCAGAAGGTAAGAGCCCCAAGAAACACATCTCCATTTCTCAGATTAGAATTTCAAAGGTTGAGGGACTTAGAGTATTCACAGACTTGCCTTTTCCCAGATATCATCACTAAGAGGTATGTATAAGCATGGATAAAAACATCGTAATATTTAACAACCTGAGAACTGCCAGGATAGATTGGACTAGGAGCTTTTTTTTTTTGGCTTTAAGCAATGACCCTTTTTGACATTATTAGTAAAAAGTGCTTCAGAAGTCTGTAACTCACTTTCTAGTGGAAAGTTTCTAATTAGAGATTGTGGAATAGGTAAATGTACAAGCATCCTAGAGGCAAGTGGGAAACTGGAACAACAAGATTGGTCAGAAGCTGTTTCAATCCCCTGAAAAAACAATGGGAAGAGGATGGAAAGGGAAGGTCAAAAGAACAAGAGTGTCTGTTATTTCTAACCTCTCCAGCTCTTCCACCTTCAAGGTGAGCTGCTTATTCTCCTCCTGGGCAGATTGATACCTCTCTCTTGTCATCTCCATTTTGTCACCCTGGAGCTCAATCTAAAAATTACAGCAATTAATTACTTCACAGAATAGTCACTGCATACAGATGGCCAAGCACCTAAAAGGCATACTGCTCTCCAGAAAGAAACATGCCCAATTCATGATTTCTGGAGAGTCCTGGAAAAGGAACAGTGGATAGAACAGCAAAGCACTAGAAGTCCAGTTTGTTGGCGCTTCCAGTTAATTTCTAGACCAGTTCTTCAAGATCACTAATGAACAGCCAGGTCTGTAAGCACTTCCATAGAGAGCAGTCACCTGTAGGCATAACAGTAAAGCACACAGTTTAAAAGCAGCCATATGCATGAGAGCAACACATCAAAATATTAGAGCTTGAAATACTAGGAAAGTTAGTAACTCCAAACAAATCAAAGTAAAGCACCCAGGTTGCAGGATCATTCACAGTGTCTTGAGGTATAGCTGTGGAAGCCATGCCTGCAACACCTGCAGGGGACAAAGAATAGGGTTTGGGAAAAAAAAAAGAAAAAAAAAAAGAAAAAAAAGGAAAAAAAAAAAAGAGGATAAAGAAAACAAGGTTAGGACAGCACTTTCAGCAGAAAACTGACAAGATGATGAAAGCAACAGAAATGTGTGTTGGTACTTGCAAGTGTTGCCATTTAAGTTCCAATACCATTTCACACCAAGTCATAGGAAACCTTTTACATAGCAGGGAATGCTACTAACTATGCTATCTTACACAAAGACAGGCACACATGGTTATTTTGCAGCGCACGTTTAATTATTTCAATGAGACACATGAACAGAGATGAAGTCTGAACCTTCCTGTGATTAGAAATTCATGTTGATCTCGGACTTGGAAGTGACTGTGCTGCAGGTACTTTCTGCCAGTCTCTTACCCGCTGACGAAGGTCTGTAATCATGACAGACAGGTCTGCATTCTTTTTCTCATAACTCTGAAGCTGGTCCTGGCATTCTGCTAGCCGTGTCTCTGTGATCTTCAGGATCTCAGGAAGCTTTTCTAGCTCAGCAAGCTGGCTCTGGAATTGCTGACGAGCCTATAGGACAAGTAAAGAAGAGAACATGAGACACTTTGAAATGTTTATAATATTTAGAAAAGTTACTAACTTCAGTGGAGTTTTTATTTTGTTTTGTTTGCCACAATGACACTGTGTGGATATTTGCAAGTACTGGAGTTCAAAGCCTCGGGTATCCTCCTACTGCAGCAAGCTTTCTCTTAAGACTTGGCATGCCCTGTGGAAAGGGGATGACTAAGCATTCAGGATCCTGGGCTTTATCTTTAGTAAATAGACAAGCTCTTTCCTGAGGAAAGTTGGTCCACAAGAGACTGTGATGCAACCCGGAGTCCACTGTTCTAAACTGTCATTTCTGCAGCAAAGGGCATACCAAGCAATTTAAACACCTCTGAAGGACAACATATGGTCAAAAGAAATTACTAAATGTTCAATTAATTTTGTAGAATGAACAACCGCCTGAGCAAAACTAACGAAAAGCACAAACTCAGATGGAAAATAAGCCCCTTTTCCCCCCACCATCTGTAGCCATTCACTACATTAAGAACAGGGTGAATCCATGAATATCTGCAATATATAATCTGATAGAGAAATAGTTACCAGTTCAATCTCTTTGTTCATTTCATTCTTTAATGTCTTATTCTCTTTATCACAGATCTCCAGTTTTGCTGTCACATCATCTGCTTCCATTCGGTTCTTCAACACCTGGGCATACATAAAAGCCACACATCACTTATCTATTACAGTTTTCAAAATATGTGCTGCACTTTGAAGTAATTAAAACTGCTCAAGGATCAGCAACAGGATTCTTACAGTCCTAAACATGACCCCAGACTAAGCCTGTGTGTTCACTTTCTGCCTCTCCTACCAGGATCAGTTGAGCTTCCCACAAAAACTACTCTTTCTTTTGTCCCATATTCCTAGCATCACAATACACAAATCCTAAAGCAGCAGTCAAGAAACAGTATTTACTCTACTGAAGGGCAAGAGAGAGCATCTGACTAGGAATGCTTTACCTTTTAAGAAAAGAAGCAGGGAAAATGGAAAAATTAGGCTTTAAAAATTATTATTGATCAAGATATCTATCAGTGAGCCAGCTCTTCTTAGTGACTTAATTATCAGCACATACAGAGGAAGACAGGTCTTCCACACTTTGGCATAAGACACATGACAATCTGAATACTGCCATTTGAAAGGCAAGAAAGAAAAAAACAAACCGACAAGGACCTAAAACATATGCAACTCCACATCCTCAGAGAGCAGACAAAGGGTTAAGACAGACCAGCAAATAAGAGGAAGAGGAGAGGATACTTGAAGGACTGGGTAAGATGCACAATCTACCTGTGACTTGTAGGTTTCAATCAACCCTTCGTAATTCTTGACAGAGCTCTTGAGCTGTTCCACTTCTGTATGTGCTTTGTTCAGTTTTTCCTCCATTGGGACCACACTAGCCTGAAAAAAAAAAAGAAAACATCTTCCAGTCAGTGCTTGAAAATAACTTCCACATTACATGGCTAAGATTGTCTAGACTATGAAGAATAAACTTTTGTTTGCCAAAGATAGCCAAGTGTCCCAGATTCCAATGGATTGGTACATTTATACCAAAGCACCACGTTGCTGACCTACAAGGTTGCCATTCTCTCTAGGTAAACTACAGTTTTTAATCTCTGGCCAGCAGCATTACTACAAGATGCAAGATCTCAGCTGGAAGGTACAGGACTTGGGACTGGATATACTCCTACCCAAAATGCTGAAGAAAACGAGTCCTTCCAGACTGCTCACTTTTTCTCTTTCTTGCTTTTTTCCCCAGCCTGCTTGCCCTGTCCCACTCAAGTTATGGTAAAATCGATTCAAAATTAATTGGCAGCAATGGGGGCAATTCACTTCTGTCTTCAGAGGCAGGGCAATTTATTATAATTTCTCCCTTTTGCTCTACCATTTCAGCTCCAAACCCTGGAATCACCAACCTTCAGCCTTTCGTTCTCCATTTTGAAGGAAGTGGTTTCTGTGGCCTGTCGATGCAATTTGTCCACCAAAACATCTCTGTCCTCTCGCATCTTCTCCTCCAGGGTTTTCTGCTCTTCCAGCAAGTCTGTAATACGGCTGCCATACAAAGAAAATTAATTCTTAAATGACAAGAAAATAAAGAAGACTCCCTGGTCCACAAAAGTTAGCTTCAGAAACATGGCTTTTCCCTACTCTTTTATCTTGCCCTCCATGCAGGTGTGCACACCTATGTTTTATGTTGCTATACTCCCTTGATCTCCTTGGCCTACTAGAAAATCACTGGAATTGTCACCTGGAGCTCAGATGCATTGCCCCCAGGATTGCAGGATAAAGAGGAATTTCCCTCATGCCACACACCTACATTTTTTTTTCCTGCAGCAACAACTGTAATGGAGGGATACTGACAGATTTATTTGAAAATTTTCTTCATAAGAAAATTGGCATGAAGTATACTGCCTGTAACTTCTAACCCCTTTTATTCAAGGATCTCAAGCATCTCAAAAGGAGATTTTTAATTAAGCTTAATCCTTAACCTACATTATTTTAAAGAATCACAAAAAGGCAAAGGAAATCTACGTATCGGAAAGCACTTCATTGTGACAATTCAGCAGCAGAAACCACATCCCTCTCTCTCCAGTCTCTCTTCTAATCCTTAGATAATAAAGTTTTTGTTTTCTTGGATATTTACAGACAAGCTTGGAAATTCCATTGATTCATTCTTGAACTAGGAACTCATCCCCACTTCTGCTAATTTCTCCACGCTAATTGTTTATTTAACCTGTTCAGCATAATAATTTCCAATTCAAGGTCGCTCTTGTCCTTCACTACTTTGTTGTAGCGACTCCTCCAGGACTCTAGAGTAGACAGTGCCTCAGCAACATAACTGTCCTATTAAAAGAAGGAAATACATGAGAAAGAGCAAAAATGACAAAAAAAATAATTGCTACAATATGGTGAAACACTGATATGTGTGTGGAGTTCACTGAGGCTTTACCAAAGACATTTATTTTAATTCTTCCGGACCCTTTACAAAAGCTATTCCACAATATTAATGCCAGACAGTAAATATAATAAGCAAAGAAAGGGGAATCCTCTTCGAAGACAGCAAATCAATTACCAGAAATACAAAGCATGGCTAAGATTTCAGTAGAGGCTCTGGTCCCTGGAATTTTAAATAAGTGGAAGAATTTTAAAGAAGGGAAGAAGCAAGTAGCATCACATCCATGTTCCTTCTGATTTGTCTTCATCTTACTTTTCTGCTTTTGTTTGACATCCTTTGGCAATTTTTTCATCAAGAAGTTTCAGTCCATCTCTAACTGTTTACACTTTTCTGTTCTGCATAGCTTTTTGTTGCAAAACCACAGTGTTTTATTGGCTTTCATCAACCTTTGGATTATACTAGAGAAACAGATGAAAAATCAGATCTCTTAATTTAGTATGATCCAAGTTACTCCATCTCCTAAGTTACTGCAACAAATAGTAATAGACAGCTCAGTGAACAGACAGCTCAGAAAACTGGGTTTGTTCTAAACTTAGCATAAATGGGCCAAAGCATCAGGACAAAAATAAATCTCATTAGTTGAAAGCAGATTCTCTCCCCAGGGCTGCTACCAGAAGTCAAGGATTTAGATGCATGATCTGAGGAAACACCCCTCATTCTCCTGCTATCAGGTACCTTTTCTGCCAGCTGGACATTCAATTGCTCTGCATACTCCTCACTCCGCTCTGCCCGGTCTTTCTGGGCACGGATGGCTTTCTTCAGGGCCTCCTTATCACGGTCTGCCTTCTGCCTTACTTCCTTCAGCTGTTCCATGATATGTTCCACCTCTACCTTGTGCTGAGCTCCATTGCGCTCCAGATTCTGCAGTGGGGAAGAAGCACAGCACAGGCAATAACCTCCTTGTACCCAAATCTTCAAATGGTCAACTAATTTCCAGCAAGAGTGGAAGGACATGGGTATAAGCCATCAAGCTTTCAGTCTGAAGGTACTAGTAATCTAATTTCATTTACACAATCCTAACACTGGCAAACATGTCAGCATGGTCTCTGTAACACTGAAAAAGCTATATGTGCTCAACATCAATGTTGTTTGCTTTTCAACAAAAAGTCACAGCCTATTCTAGACACACAGAAACATCTCCCTTCACCGCAACTTGCAAAGTAATGATATAGAAAAAAAAAAAGTTTGAAGGTGACAAAACTAAGGAATCCTTTAGGAAAGGCCTTTTTTTTTTTTTAAAAAAAAAAAAAGAAAAAAGAAAAAAAACTCAGCGGTTTCTACAAATGTTAAAAAACAGAAGTTATATCCAGTATTTCCATCTTGATACAAAAGATTTTACATACCAGAATCAAAAAGTAGACTCTCTCAAATGCCTGTCAAACTTGAAAGAAATCAGGCAAACAGCAACCTCATTTAAAAGGAGGGCAACTCTACTGACCTCTCAGCATTTCAAAACTAAATTTATCTCAATGCTACTTGCTAGTTATAGGGTTTCTCAAAGAACCTTAATTTCTTCTTTCATGAGCTCCTATGTCCAGAATACCAGTTTCTTTTCCTGACCAAAACTGATAAACAGCAAACAGCCTTTCAAGCTGCCCAAGCACATTCTTGTTTTAGCCCAAATGCTCACGTATAATAATATTGCTATATTAAGCTATATTCCTTAAGAGAATTAAAGCTCTTCTAAACCATTATTACAGTTACATCCTTTACATCAATGGATAAGTTAAGCATAAGACTTTAAATCAAGATAGACCAGGAGAACACTCTCCTCATTAATCATGAGCGAAATCAAACACAGAAACTCATGGCACAGCATTTTTCTCCAAGAAAACAAATTCAATAGTTTACAATTTCCTTGAAATCTGATTTAACCACATTACGTATTACATTTATTTACATTTAATTACATGTTAATTAACTTGGAAAAAAAATCTGAGCTTATGATTTTGCCTCATGCCATCAGAAGAAAGATTTTTCTTTTCTTACTACAGCTGAGAAGCACAGTGTATATTAACATGACATAAACAGCACTGGGTAGCATTCCAGTCTACCAGGCAAAGCAGAACAATAGTTGGAGAATTCTATTTCCCTTTTCAGTAGCTTTTGCTCCTGAATGTAAACAAAAAGACAATCCTGAGACCACTGAAAACGTACCCGGATCTGGATACTCAGACGGTTGTTTTCAGCTTCTTTATTTCGCAGCTGTGCTTGTAAATGGCCTCTCACAGCCTCCATAGATTTGGAGAGTTCACATGCTGTCTTTGCCTGGTCCTAAGTATGAAACAAACAGGGCACGCTCTTTCTTTTGATGCAAACCAAGTAGAAGAAATGCTTTCTTCTGTGAACATTCAGTGCAGAAGCCTGAAACTATCTCCAGCCACCTTCACTTTCCTCAGATGGACCCTCACTACCTCCTTTTTGCTACCCAAATAGGCAACAAATGAGCAGCCATTTCCTTTACCTCAGATATGAATGAATTAGCTTAAAAGATTTGTTTTAGACAAAATATCCATCACATCTGGTCTTTTCCATCACATTTCCTTTCTATTTCCTACATAGACGGAGTTGAATTTGACATTAGAGACCAGGAGAACCTTAGACAGAAAGGCAATTTATGGATAAGCCTGAGCAAAAAGAGAATACTACCTGGTCATCTTTGTGATGGCATTTTTATTAAATAAATTTTAAATCCACAACCGTGGGGGAAACAGGTGGCTCTCTGTCTGCTCTTACGGAAACCAGTCATCTATTCCCTTAAAGAATAATTGTCAGCAAGACCAGACCTATGCATTGGGTTATCTGTGCCTCTGCAGAACTGGAGGGTAGAGCAGGAAGGGGAGAACAGATGAAGGAAGCTACCTTCTCTGTCCGTATCTGAACGGTAAGGTCATCCACCTCTTTTTCTTTCTCCTGAAGCATCATCTGGAGTTGCTAGAAAACAAAACACCACTTACATTTTAAGAAAAAAAACATATAAGTTGGCAGGGGGAGGGAAAGAGGTGTAATTGCTTTCCTCCTGAGCCCCTCTGATGCACAGAACTCTCAATCTGGTATCCACAGCAACAGCTTCCACAGTCTAGGATAAAACTGTCTCAATTCTTCTCAAGCAGAAAGCAAAGGGGAAGCCAATGCAACTGTGTAACAGGGCCAGCCAAAAACCAGAACCTAAGAGCACTAGTTACTAGCACTAGCACTCCACCGCCAAAAAAAGGCACTGCTCCTGTTTCAAAGTGTTTAAAAACTTCTGGCTTTACCAGAACTATTTTTTAGTTTACAGATGAGAAAATAAACAAAAGCAGGCACTAGGTCACTCACTCAGTGTCAGAAGCAGGAACAGAAAACCTGCCCTCTTTGTGCTTTACTATTTCTAAGTATAAGATGATTTCCATAGTGAAAACTGAAAAATCCTATCCCAGCTGTCAGGGGTATTTTAGTGATGGATATTTTTTCTCTCCCACCCCCAGAAATTTCTTTTTAAAGACACACATAGCACAATTCCTTCTTTGTACATTCAGTACCATATGAAAAAATAAGCAGAATCATTTATGCTTCTACTGAGAAATATCAGCACCTCTTTTCTTTTACAGTTGAGTACTGCAAAGCATCGCAGTACACTTACGGCTATGAAAATCTAACCACTTTGAAGCACAGTAGGTTGTTAATCAGAGGGGTAATGTAGTGCCTCACACTAGAACGATAACTTTTTTTGACATTGGTGTAAAACTTGGTGGCTGAACAAATGTCAAAGAGCTTGCAATTTCAGGTATCTGCTTTATCATTCCTTAGAAGAAAAAAAAAAAAAAATTTGTCTTGCGTACCACTTTCTCTGCATCTGCGTCAGCCAGCCTTTTCAGCAGTGTTCCCTGCTGCTCCAATATCTTCTGAGCATCCTTCTACAAAAGGAATATGCAAGAAAAATTGTTAACCCAGAGACCATGTTGACTTTTTATTCATGAAGAACCAGCCTTCCAAAGCAAATCAGTATTTTATAAATTCTTTAGATGGAACTGGGGAAATCAACCATCTTCCTCTTCTTGCAGCAGCAATTCTCAGAAGATACCAAAAATCATTAGTTTGACTACACACTTTACATAACATCAACATCAGATCCCCAAAAGCTTTTCCTCTTTTCTTTGTCAAGGATGATATTAAAAAGCACAATGTCAATTTAAGATTTTAAAAAACATTTTCACTATTGAGGGAAATTCACAACACAGAACTTAGTTCTTTTCTCCATGCTCACTAGAAGCTGATAAAATCATTACCATTGGTCTGCTTCTACTCAAATGGGATATAAGCTACAGAAATAATAGTAATTCCACTCCTGTATATTGTTTGTATAGTCCACCTTGCGAAAATAGTATTTTGAACATCCTTTTGTTACCTCTAGCCCTCAGATTTCAGGCAACAAAACTACAGCAGTAATACTTCAGACTAGCATGATTAGCAGAAGTGTTGGTGGAGGTGCTGAAGACAGAACCAAGGGGGAGTATTGTACAGATACAAGTATAAGATCTGCAAATACAGCTGTATCCAGAGGAGAAAGACTTGGCCAGACAGTAGAGTCTTTTACTGCAATAAAAGACTTAGATGCTACAACATCCCACTCTTACTTTATTGAGGAGGACAGAGATAATGGAACAATCCATCCCTTATCACACAAAACCAGCAGCAAAGTTGAGAACAAAAAACAGTTAAAAGCTCCCAAACTCAAGTTCCATTTTCAGGCCATAAGACAGTATTTGCCTCCTGTAGTCATCCCAGCTCAAGCACAGAGCACCGCTCACCTCCCGGGTTTGCTGCTCTTTAAGAAGTTCTCGGAGTGTCCGGTTGGTTTCTTCAAAGGTACTCAGTTTCTGGAGCAGCAGCTCTTTTTGTCTTGTCAGCGTGTTAATATCTGAGCTGCTCATGTGTTTCTCCTAAAAAAAGGGAGATGTGCTCACATGCAACGTCTCAGCCTGTAAAGCTGTCACAAGTATAAACAGTGCAATAGTCATCACTGTATGTGCAGAAGGGTGTTGGGATGCTGCAAATAAATTTCCCAATTCCAAACAGGTTTGGCAAACACCTAAAGCATGTTATATTCCTCTCCATTTCCTTATGTTTCTCTGGATCAGCAACATAAGCACTAGTTTTGAATCAGCTGTATAACAGGACAGCATAATAAAGGCAAGAATAAAAATGGCCAACACCTACAATGTTGAGTCTCCCAATTGTATCTTTCAGAGCATCGATCTGTTTGGCCGCTGCTGCTCCATCCCGCTCTGCTTCATTCAGCTTGGACATCAGACACTCCTTCTCACGCTGCAAGCACTTTTTCTGTAGCCTGTAAAGAGAATTCAGCCATCAGAGTAACAAGTAGCTGTGACAGTTGTACCAGCCACAATGGACATAGTGTTTCCAGTGTCAAAAAGGACAAAAACCCTTTAACAGGAGTACAAAAGCTTTGAAGAAGTACCACCTAAGATACAACCTCTCTCAGTGTAGAAGCTGTTTTCATAGAAGCCAGTGGATTCCAGGAGTTTGCTAGGAACTCAATCACGAAAGGGCGCCTAAGCCATTACCAGAAACAAGCCTCCAAATGAGCAATGTCCAAATGTGAAGCAGGAGAGCACACCGACATCTATAGCTCAGAATTTTTAGTAGGTACTCGAAAGACTCAAAAGTATACACAGAGTTTTCAGAAGAATATACATACTACTAACTTCAAAGTGATTTTTCTTAAGGGGAAAATAACACAAGCGTCCCTAATTCTTCAGACATGAGGCAGATACATCAAAATGAAAGGGACTTCTATGGTCACCAAAAGAAAAACATAATTCAGTCCTCCCACAGGCCATCACTCTTGTCTCAGTATGATTTCCATAAAGGCCAAAAATCTTCCTCTAATTCTCAGATCCATCTTTATTCATTTGTTCCTGTACCAACATTTTCACAACCCAAATGACACCTCTTGACCTTTAAAACACTAGTAACAGAGCCAAGATAACCTCTAGTAGGCTAGTTGAAGCCAACTTCTTTCAAGTTCCTCTCAAAGCATTTTTTTTCAATTTTAATAATCGCGTTAGAGCTCTTCTCTGCAGCTGTCATCATTTGAAGTTACCTTACTCAATATAAAAGAAAAACAAAACTAAACAAAAATGTTTGTTCTTCAGCAGTACTGCCATCTAGATCTAGGGTACAAACTGCAGCTTTATCTGATGTTAACAACGACCGAGCTAAGTGCCCTGTAAATACCACTGTTTGCAGCAAAAATGGAGAATTGGTGCTTACATGGTCAGATCTTTCTCCTCTTTCATGCGCTCAATATTGCGTCTGAGCAGTGTGTTCTCATGTTCTGTTTCTACCAGCTCTTGAGTGACCTCATTCAGTTCTTCTTTCTGCTCTTCTAGGAGACGTTTTGTCCTTTGCTGCTGTTCCTCCTGTTTCTGCATTTTGGCCTGATAAAGATACATTTAAATAGAGCCAAAGAAAAAACAGCTGCTTTTTGAGTGGTACGGATCTCAAACCACTGAGCCAGCTATTCAAATAGCAATAGCAAAGGACCACATTTTTTTTGCCTAGATACTTCCAGACAGATCACAAGGGGCACACTCGTGTACCAAAAACACAGCTGTCCGCAGCTACACAGGAAGACCCAAGCTTCCTGGCTTTAAATTAGGTACCAAAAATTGTAATCAGCCACAAGACGTGACCTGTCCATGAGACCTAGCAAGAAAGGAGCTCAGATAGAGCAAGAGGAATACGAAATCTCCAACTCTTAGTGTAAACTTAGAGGGAAAAAAAAAACAAAAAAAAACAAAAAAAAAACAAAAACAAAAACAAAACAAAACAAAAAAAACTGCAGTTTGCTACCACCACAGAGCATCTTACGGAGTCTGGGAACCTCTTTAGCCATTTCTTAGATGTTGTCAAGTACTTAAGAGGCTGTTCAGCTGGAGAACACACCACTGTGTTGCATACTTGGAAAGAGAATCATAACAGTCTTTTTGAATAAGTGGATTCTCTGACAATAAACCATCATTATACAATTATTTTTCACTTTCAAAAATGACCAGTTTTCAGATTTTAGGCTTGACCAGGAGCAAGATTATCTGGGGACTGAAGCAAAACCTTTTTTAAATGGATAAGACATCAAATGTTTCATAGTGGGCATTAGTGAGTTTCTCACTATGCAGATGAGCTCTTTAAACGAATAACATTAATCTCTTTAAGATGGCTAACTAAGGGCCTGGGTAGCTTTCCATTCCACCAAGACAGGACTCCAGTCTCCTCTTGCCAAACAATCAGCTACAAAGTCTGAGCTTTCAGGCCTTTACATAGTCTCCTCACCTCATTCTTCAGCGTTCCCACCACGTTCATCAAGCTATCGATCTTCTTTTCATATTCACTCATTTTGCAGCAAACAGCATCCTCCTCATCTGTAGAGAGGTCACTAAGCCGCATTACTGACAACATTTTTTCTGAATCTGAAGGTGTAATTTCTAGGCGGTGAGTTGGTCCCTGGTAGAAAAGCAATAAAAGGCAGCATTTTTTTTTTTTTTTTAATATAAAAAAAATGATAAACAATGTTCTAACCTTAACTCCTCCAAAAAGAGAGACTGGTTCACATCACCGGCAATAATATTAGGAAGGAAGGAAAAAAAAAAATGTGAACAGAGCTCTTTCATGTCCGTCAGGGAAAGGTCAAGAACACAGGAAGGCTAAATCCAGCACACACAAATGGTGGTTTAACATTCAAACAGGAAAAAGAAGAAATAATCAAAGTTCAAATTCTCATCTAGCATGATCCAGTAGTGCAAAAGACAATATTATTGAGCCATGAAAAAGGAAGTATTACACATTCCTACACAAACACCCCACATTTCAGAAAAGATAAACAGCAGCAGTCTCCTCCTGTGCTCTATATGAGATTTTGAAGCAGTTGAAATAAACAAAAAATATATTTTTTGTTTGCTTTGTTTTGAGGCAGAAACATATGAGATGGTCACATAGGCCATCAATTTTTATTTATGAAGTGAAAAGGATAAGTATGAGATATGTAAATGGATGCAAGGCGACAGTGCCCTTCTCTCACATAAGTACAGTTTCCTCCAGCCTGCCATTACCCAACTGTTCTTCTTTGGCCTCAGATAAACCTGAAAGTTTGTTTAAAGAGGAAGTAGAATCAGCCATACCTCCCATTTGTAGGTCGTCTCCCGGACAGATGTTTTGCCTGGGGGCACCCAGGGGGCCTTAGTTTTCACCCGGACATTTCGGCGCATGCTCACAGTATCCCCTCTTGTTCTCTGTTTGTGCTTTTGCTGAAGAAGAGGAAAGAAAAAAAGTGAGGTATGTCACAGGCTTTATAGGAATCATTTAAATCTTCAGTGCCATTAAAACAAGAAAGCTCAGGGGTGCAAAAATATCACCTAGTGTTTCACATGATACACCAGATCAGGCAGCTCATCTTAGTTGAGGAAGCAGCGGTCAGAGGGGAACACCAGCCAGAAGGAAAGACTACTGCATATTCAGGTGACGGAATGGCAGGAGGGGCACATTCTTGCTATTTATCACATAGCAACTCTGTGACATCATGGGGGGCTCTCTGCCTGTGATGAAATGAGAATCCTGGTCACCTGGCAGGCCTAAGAGTGTGTGGGGGCAAAAAAAAAAAAAAAAAAAAAAAAAAAAGTTTCCTCTGTATGAAGGAAAACAAAAAATATTGTAATATGATTTATTTATTTGCAAAAGGAAGGACCTGGGATATCCCTTCTCCATACTGGATTCAGGTCCTAAAACAGCAGCCCTACCAGAGGGAAAAAAAAGAAAGAATAGTGCAGACTACTTGGTTATAAAAAAGCCCCTGAAGTGTTTTACTAGTAAATCCATGTTTTTTTGAATTGAATTTGAGGGGCTCCAACTAAAATAAAAGTCTTCTCACTAAAGGAGGCATTGATTTCACTGACAGTCCTTATTCCATTATGATACTTGCCATTGGCAATAAGCACGCAAATTAATAATTAATAGAAGGTTTAGAACATCTGTAGATATGAGGAAGAATGAGCTAGCAACTTCCATCACCTTTTGAGGACGCTTTCACATAAACAATATCCAGCTGCAAGACAGGATATCACATGGCAAGCAAATCTACTTCACTATCACCTCCTAGTCTATAGTCGATAAGGCTGCCAAGAAATCCTCTTTGCCACATTGCAAAATAGGAAGATGGTAGAAGTTGGTTTAAATCAAGAGTCTCTTTTTTTTTTTTTCTTCCTCTAAGTACATAATTTAATACAACAGGTAACTTGTAATGTGTAATGTCCAGCTACTCTTCTCTCTCTTTTTTTTTTTCTTTTTTTGTTAAAGAAAGAGTTTGGGAATGAAGCCAAAAAAAGAACCAAACATTTGATTATCATGGCACAAATTCAAGGAGATAAGAGGGAAGAAAATCCCCAGAGCCACACAGCATTGGAGCAGGACTTCTCCATGATTCAGATAAAAGGACAAGAAAATTTTCTGTTAGCAGATGTACACAAGCCTCTGTTTGATAGGACTCAACACTAAGAGATGAATTTTTTTTCAGGGTTTGTCATGGCTGAGGTGCTACTCAAAGTCACTTATTTTACTTACCTAACTTGTAACGTAGAGGACCATGTAATGCAAAGTTTACATATTTGTAAGATTCTTTTAAAATATTATCTAAAAATCATCATAAGCAACACTTCTCATTTCACAAATTTTAACATTATAAAACGAGCCATGAAAACTAACTACATATTCAGTATCATGCTTAAATAATCTTAGTTAGAGAAAATGCTACTGATAAATCATCATTGAATATGAACAAAGTTAACAAGACAATGAGTTTTACAGGTCTAATATAAAAGCAAAAGCAAACCTTGAAGACTGGGTGGTGTTTCTAGGACCCTTCACTTTCCTCATTTGCAGAGGACACACAACCAGCTACACACTCATACCTGGCATTTTGCAGGTGTTGTTTTCTGACCCTTTTTAATATGGACATGGACAGGGGTGTTTTCATCCACATGGACGTGCAAGGGGGGAGATGAGGAACGATTCTTCATGGCTCTTCTCCCACAAACGGGAAAGGGCAATACAGTGAAAGAAAACCTGTGGATAAGGAAACTGGAAATAATAACATTTCCCTGTGTGGCAAAGAGCAACAATGGCCAGCGATGGCTAAAGCTTGAACTTCCTTTCAGTAACATCTGCAATTTTGAACTGCATGCTGTTCTGCAGTAAAACTAGGAATAATAGAAATTATTTTGCATCTTCTGATATTTTCTGCTTTTAACATGGCTGTCAAAGACCCACTACAGTTAGATTGAAAGCAGGCGTCTGCAAGATTCATTAGAATTCAAAGTTTTAAAAGCAAGTAAGCAAATCAAGGGCTCCGGTAACCAATATCATCTAATTTCTGAACAGAAATGTTAAGGGGCAGGGCGGAATTAATTCCAGTTTAGTTAACAAAAATTAACAGGAAACCATAAGATCTTTGCATTTACATCCCAGAACCAGTAACTCTTTCATGTGTGCTTAATTTCAGGCCATCTTTTTGAAGTTAAACATAGGCTAAAAAGCTTTTAGATCACAGCAGATCTTGTTGTTGATGATGATGATATTTCTCAGTGACGCATATATTTACAAATTCACACATTAATTGCATGCATTACCTTAATCAGTGCCTAACACAATGCAGAAAAGCCTGGAAACACAAGGTTAAAATAATCCGTCTTAAGCACGAGCCTTTGGTTTGGTATTATTTTTATTTGATATAAAGCAATTATAAATCTCACAAAAATCCACTAACAGCACTAACCTGATTCAGGCAAAAAAGGTTCTTTCTAGCCTAGATATATTTACTCACAGTTATTGACAAGCTTTCAGATCCTCTTGACACTGTTCTCTGAGCACAGACTGAAGTCACTTGATTCTTGATGGGCGAGGGAAACCTGGTACAGAAATAACAGTGACCAGTACTAGAAAAGGGTACTGATTTCTGAATACTCCTATTCCTTTCAGTACAAGGGATCATGCAGGGACAAATACATCACATGTAAAAGCCTAAACAAGAGCTAGTGTGTCAGTGCATCCTCTGCCTCACAAGCATGGGATGAGGGAGGAGCTGAGATTATCATTCATTATATTTTGCTGGTGAATAAATAAAGTGTTTTGTACAATGACACAAAGTAACATTGTTGTAACAATTAAAGCCCCTCAAATTATAAATGCAGTTTTTAGTTAATTTAGTAAGGAAACAAGGTTGAACACTTCTAGGGTGCCTGTCCATCTCCCTTCCTTCCCAAGCCACGTGTGCTCAATAACTTCTGGCATCCACTTCTGGCAATCAATTCAGTAAATCTTGAGAGAAACGTACAGGCCTCGTATTCAGTCTAGTTTTACATAGCTTTGTGGGCTGAGGAGATGGGTCTAAATCCATGCTCCTGCGGAAGGAAAGTCTGCAATATGAGTCCACAGGGCTGTATTGCTCCAGATAAACTGCTCCAAATGGCTAATCAGCACACACCAAACTGGGCTCAGCTACAGCACGAGTAGCTTCTCTCCTGCTAGTACTTACAGGACTGGCTACGACAGCGATGTAAGAGGAACTAGTATGCATGGGGTAACAAAGCAGAGTCATTAGTGTGAGAGTATGTACAGGATGCAGGACACACAATCCATAGGAAACCAGGCTTAGTTAATGATAGGGAACCGCTCATTCACAATTTGCTACCCAACAGTGTTACAAGTGAAGCACTACCTGCTGGTAAAGCAGGTTTTTGTACAATACGTTTGCTAGATCAGATCACTGCTTATAGCTCATTTATTGTTACTTCCCCTCGCCAAGCTTCTGGGGATAACCTGCTCCAGGCCAAATTAGTAAGATTGCTTTGACTTTCTGTTAGAATGTTAAGTTTTGATTGCTAACTCAAGCAGTACAGCAAAACCAGGCATCAAATGAGGAAATGCCGGCATAACGCAGGTTTTTAAAAGCTTCATTTTAATGAGAATCATTAGTGCAGTGCACAAATCATTAGTGCAGTGCAAAGCACAAAACGCTACTGTTATATGGTCATTACTGCTATTAATTGTCATGGCCGGAAGGAGGAACAAGAAAACACCACGACAATGCCAGACAAGCAGTGGGAAACACCGTGCTCGGTGTGTTAGTGGAAAAGGGCACTGGATGCTGGTACTTGAGATGGGAATCAGTAACATTCCTATTGAACTGGCTGCCAGCCCCGTCCGTTACACGAGCACGGCCGTTACAGAGAGTCACAATTTGGCAGGCTCGGTTCCGTTCGGCAACATCGGTGCGGGGCAACCGCCGCCGCCGCGGAGCCCGCCCCGTTGCCAAGTCCCGGCAACGGCCGCCAGACCGCGAAGCGGGAGCCGCTGGGCGCCGCGCGCCGGTACAACCACCTCACCCCAGGCCTCCTCAGGGCCAACGGCCGCTCTTCGCGGAGCCCCGCCCACCGCTGCCCCCTCACCGAGCAGGGCCGAGCGAGGCCCGCAGCCGCCGCCTCAGCAGGTCCTCGGCGTCGGCGGCGAGGCTGCCATGGAGACCCCGCGGGCGGGAGGTGGCGGGCGGCGGGAGGTAGCACCAGGGGCAGCGGGCGCCGCCACCGCCGCACTTCCGGGCGCGCCGCCGGGCCGCCGCCCGCGGCTCCGCCATTGGGCGATTCAAACGCGCCTCGCGACGCGGCCCCGCCTCACAAGGGCGTCGCCCCCGGCGCCATGGCAACCCGTGCGGCGCCTCGCCCGGCCCGCCGAGGCTCCGCCCCCCTCCCGGCGCGGGGTTACCGGGGAGCCCAAAGCGCCCGCGAACGGGGTTGCAGAACAAGGAAAACGAGGGGCAGCGCAGCCAGCTTTAATAAACACGTCTAGCGAGTCACAAGGCAACGACAAAAAGCTGTTTCTCCTGCACAACTTTCCTGCTGCTGATGCTGTTGCGCCTGTACGGTTGGAGGAATAAAAGCAGACCTCCCTTCTTAGACCCACTAACAGTTCCCCCACCACCTCAAAAAAAGCCACTGTGCAAACACATATTTTGCAGACACATTTCAGCTGCACTTTCTCCAAGCAACAGTTTCTTTAAAAGGCAGCCTCTGCCCCAGGGGGAAGCTGGAAGTGCTAGTGCAGGTGGTAATTAAGGAAGAAATACTCACTTTCAACCCTACATTGTCTCTCATAAAGACACGGGGCCGTTCTACCACCTAGAGCGCAGCAGAGGTTGCATTGCACAGTCCTAGAGTTGCTCCAGCAGCAAATCCTTTGTTACTGTCCTGCACTACAAGGCATCTGGAAAGGCCCCAGGCAGGGAGGGGCTTTCCAGAACAGAAATAACCTGACCTCCAGAGGCATTTCCTGGGAGATTTTTTGCAAGACAAATCTTATCCGTGAGTCCTGGGTAGTAGTGTGCTCCCTGGACAAAACACGTAAGAAATCATAGATAGTACATAGGGCATGAAGAGAGAAGCAGACCTTTATCCCCAACACACCCTAGTCTGGTATCAAAGAACCATTCACATGTAAGAGCAAACACACACAGTCTCTGTGCTCTTGAAGGAAGAGGTGTCAGTTAGAAATCTAGTATCCAGTGCCTCAGAAAACCATTTTAAGGTGATTTGGATGAGTGGAGGAAGACAGCCTGAAGCAGAAGCTGCTCAGATGCATCATATTTGTTATGGCTGCAACATTTTTCTAGTCAAGAATGTGGCTTGCTTTCACGGCAGCTTGCTCAGAACCTGTCTCTCACCTAGAGAAGCCCATTTGCTGTAAAACAGAAGCTTGGATTGAACTGCAGAGTACAGCAATGTCCAAGACTCCTTTTACCCATCCCTGTCCTTCTAAAAACCGTATTCAAGTTTATGCAGAGCTGGATCCCTCCTGCTCACTTCAGACTTGCTGCTTGAGAAGGGACAGTCTGTGCCAGCATGTTCATCCACGAGGTGTGACCAGGCCACTTAAAACTCTTTAAAAAAAAAAAAAAAAAAAGACTTTCCTTTTGAAGCCTTTCCCCCATGCAAGTATTTCAGGAAAGCAGCTGTAGTTGACATCAGATTGTAAATTCAGTTTTTTGAATGACTTCCTCCATGCGCTGGTACCAAGGCTGAATCTTGGTGTTAACCATCATGTCATCAAAGGCTTCCAGTCCTTCCATGACTCTGAGGACCCCATAGACTGCCTGTGCCAGAGGATAAAGATTGAAAACAACACTGAGAACAACCAAATAGGGAAAATGCCTTAGGATACTGAAGTAAGTACCTCAACAGCCTACAATAAGGCTCTTTCCCTGCTGTACTTTCTATTCCACCAGGGTGATAAGCAAGGAAGATTGTGAACTGGGAAACAGGTGGTAAGAATAAGCATGTTTTTGCATGAGGCAATAGTAAGAAAAGGTCAAGAGCTACCTCCAGCTGTAGCAAAAAAGCTAATCCTATCTCTGCATCAATCCCTGTTATGAAGGGCTTGACTTGCATTCATGGAGAACCATTGGCACAAGAGATAAATTATGTTTTGCCCTGCATTGCTGCTACAAAGGAAATTCTAAAACTACTGAATGTAGCGAGTCCTGTGCAGATGTGAGGTTTTATTAACCAACATCTACTAGCCAGGTCAGTGTCTCCATTTCTAAACAGCTTTCATCATGCTCCCAAATGATCTGTAGCATCCACCTCCAGACACTCACAGCATTTGCACAGTGAACCCTTAGGGAACATTTCTCACACAGAAAGGAGAAGAAAGAAAAAAAAAAAAAAAAGCAAACACTGCTCTTTGCAAGATAAGTACCTTCAAGTGTATCTTCATTTGGGAATTATGTTACTGCATAAGAAAGGACACTGACAACGTATCTCATGTAACTTACCTTCTATGTCTACATTCACTTTTGCCATTTCACATGGATGAATAACTGGACAAGGCTTGTCATATACTTAACTAGATATACAGAAATTAATCTCTTACCAAATCAGCAAGGTTTGGCTGGCTGCCACCCATAAACAGTCGATGTTTGCCAACAGCTTTTACCCACTCATTAACCGCTTCATACAAGTCTTCTCGGACATTATCTTGAAGGTTATGTCTAGGTAAAGACAGGAAATGACATGTTTTCTAACTAGTTTGTTTCTTACTTTAACCTTTGCTCATCTCTAACATTAAGGGCTGGTCCCCGCCTGGGAATTCAGAAGGTAGTTCAGAGAGCGAAGGGGATAGACAGTGAGTAATAAGTAGTACTGCAAATGCATAAACAGTACTTCATATGAAGTACATATCTTTGTGTGAAGAGCAGAAGCAGCAGCATTGTTACTCACACAGGATTAAAATGATTTGGATAAAAACACTGAGGTTCCACACCAACATCTGCATCTCACAGCTAAGGAGAAGGAGCTATTCCTTTCATGCATGCGCTGCCTGTTGTACTTACTTTTTCTTCAACCTCTTGCTAATGAAGAACATGGCAAGGGCCCCCATGTACTTAGCAAAGAAACCTTCCATGGTGCCAAACTTCCCTTCCCGGACAATGTAATCGAAAGATGCCAAGGCTTCCCTAGGGGTACGGTAAACATTGGGCGAGATGAGGTGAACCAGCCAATCATCCGCCCATTTTCGCCACTTCATTTCTTCCCTGTGGGTATTCAAGAGAGACTTTTCAGTAAATGAGATACAGGTGCAGGGCTACAGGAGGCATCTAGGATCACAGTGACATTAGCCAGCATCTGTGCCAAGGATGAATGTATCACAAGCTCCCACCCAGGGACCTCTCTGAAATGTACTCAGAAGTGTCATCTTTGACAAAGATCTTCCAATCTCAAACTGAAATTAAGACTAAGGTAGAGTACTAGCTTCTCTTCCGATTAGGAAAACCAGAGCAAGTCTGTTCATCCTTTGCAGCATACACAAAAAGTAAAGACAGAACCTGGAGGCACCTTGGGAGCTAGACAGTCTGCTCCTACCATCATGTTTATGCTAACACTATTGTTTTAAATAGCATACGAAACAACTCTAGCTACCACGCAAGGGAGATGAAGCAAGTCAGTGCTGTTTCTGACATCTCCTAACAGGATTAGAAGTATATACCATCCCCAAAGACATCTGGAGGAAGCTGTGACCATACTTGGGAGACCCAGAAATTTAAGAGCACTTACACTCTCACTTCTTTGACGGGATAGATCCGCTTTGTCTCCTTTTCGTCCAGCATGAGCCAGTATTTATTCCCATACTCAAGTGTCTCCTTGCCTTTCTCACTCACGGTTTTCATAGGAGGGTAAAAGGACACAATCTCTTCTAAGCTCTTCCTCCTGAAGACAGAAACACAGTTAGCACTTGCTCTGGCTGCTACACAAACGTACAAGAGCAAAGACATATGAGCAGATGTACGCTTTAAAATGCATGATTCTAAAAAAGCATTAAGCACCAAATTCTATTTGAAATTAGTTTGAAAAAGACTGTGTGATAACTGCCAAATAACATTATGATCAGCATACTCTTTGTCAGAGTTGGAAATGAGTTCTGAAAGGTAAAAGCTGAGCTTTAACACAGACACACACACACACACCCCAACACATTATCCACAGCATTATTCACACCATCAGAGCAGGGATCAGGTCAAGTGAACAAATACGCAAAGCTTCAAACACTAAAGTCAGCAAGATACTAAGGAGCTAGTCCCTGAGAGGGTGTTCTAAATCTCCAGTTTGCTAGGGCTCTTCACATTCAAACCGTCACCCATCCTTCTATTTCCTTACTTGGAAATCAGATATGTCTTTATTGCACTGATGATCACTGAAGAATCGTTCAATTGCTGAAAAACAGAATTGATATAATTTTTTAAGAGGGACTTCTTGGTGAAACTGAAAAAAAAAATATATCCTTAAAGCCTTTGCCCCAGCATTTCCCCAACGTACCAGAGGACTTCCAGCATTAGCTAGCAGGATAGGCACCTTTCTATAGGAAGAAAATTTGATTTCTTTCCTCATTATTGGGTTCACTTCCACAATTTCATAGGGCAACCCATGATAATCAAGAAAAGCTCGGACTTTGCTGCAGAAAGGACATGTTTTATACTGGTAGAGAGTGAGCTGCAGGCTCCCATCAGGCAACTGTGGAAGAAAGAGATAAGAAGCTTGTATTTCCTACTAAAATATAAAGACTTACTCTTGATGAGCAAGCTTGCCCAATACTCTCTGAAGCACACAGAGCAGGGGAGGATGGGAGGAGACATTCTCTTTGCAGTGAAGCAGAGAGGGTAGCAGGACAACACTGTTCAGCCCATTACCAAAACACAATGCTAAAAAATTGCCAGAAGACCACGACTTGAGGCCACTGCCAAGCGCAAACTCCTGGGAATAACCCACCTCGGCCTGACCAGAGGCAAAGAGACCGAGGCAAAGCACCTGCCGGGGCTGCCCATCTACATCGCCTCCGTAACCGCACCCATTTTGTCAGATGTCACCGAACACCCTCAGCTACCTCCCCGCCGCCCGCCCGCCTCCTCAAGAGCCTCCAGCCGCGCGGGGTCGGGGGGGGAGAGGCGGGCGCGGCGCGCGTTACCTCAGCGGCCGAGTGCTCGCGCAGCCGCTGCCGCGCCACCTGGTAGAGGCCGGCG
>VZSV01000244.1:233669-258207 GCA_013398735.1 Nothocercus julius | reverse complement strand
GGTTAACAGTCGCTTCCCCTGCCCAGGGCGTGAGGCAGGGACAGCTCCGCAGCGCTGCCCGGTGGCGCCGAGAACACCGCAAGAACGGGATGAGACGTGAAACGGGGACACGGCCTTTCTGCTTCGCCCCCAAAACCGACTTAGTTAGGGCGCCCTCGAGACCGGTTCGCCTCAGGAGCAGCGCTCAAGCGAGCGCGCTAATTGCAAGCTATTTTCGTCCCGCGGAGCGCTCCCCGAGGGCGGGGAGAGTCGTGCAGCCATGAAGGAAAGCAGAGAGCTGCGCCGCCCTCAGGGCGAAGAGGAGACGTTTCAATGTGACCTCGGCCCGCCTCCCGCAGACTTCTCACGGGGAAGAAAGGGGAGGGCGGCGAGCAGGGGCGGGAAGGGTCACCTCCGCGGCCACACAGCAGTGGTGCAGCCGCTGTGCCGGGCATCGCGGGGCGGGGCGAACCAAGAGGCAGCTTCGTTTGGGCGAAAACGCCGCGGAAACGGCGGCTGCGCCACTCCCAGCCCGCCCGCCTTGTCCATAAGCACAGGCGTCACCGCCGCGCGCGTGACGAGGGGCGGTGCGGAGTTCTCCCATTGGCCAGCGCCGCGCTCAGCGGGAGCCCCGCCCCCCGCGTTCCGACGCGTCCCCGGAACGTTCCGGCGCGTCCCCGCGCGTTCGTCCGCGCCGTCCCGGCCGTGCAGCGCCATGTCGGGGCCTAACGGGGAGCCACACGTGGCGGCGGGCGCCGCCGGGCGGGACGACGATGACAGCGACGACGGCGGCGACAGCTTCGGGGAGGAAGGTGCGTGGCGGCCGCGGTGGCCGGGCCGCCCTGCCTGTCCTTGCGCGTCCCCGCCGCGCCTCGCGGGGTGTTCGCACTGCGCGGAGGAGACGCCTTTTCCTGGTCTTACTGCTGCTGGGGCTGCCTCGGGCGTTAACGGTTGTCGGCGAGCTCCGGGTCTGAGGTGTTGTTAAAAACAGACCCAGCACTTGTCGGGGCCCCTTGATGCCCTCGGCGGCCCGGCGCATGGAGGAGATGCTTCCTCCCTGGCGCCATGGCAGCTCTCACGTTACTTTTTTTTTTTTTTTTCTCTGTAAAAGAAGCTTATTCAGTGCTTTTTTTTTTTAGTGTTTGAGCAACTCTGGCCAAGGAAAAGGCATGTTCAGATTTTGAGCCTGTAGGAGACTTGCATGTGGGCAGATCTGGATAAAGCAGTTGTGGGTGGAAAAACTGCTGTTTAGTGCACTCAGCTTGGCAAATTCCACTTTTGGACGTTTCTGCAATGCCTGGGTATGAAATCTGTGATACTGTCCTGCCCAGGTAGGCAAGAATGAGAAAATAGCAGAACTCCAGTGGGTTCCTATGGGTTGTTCTTACCAGCACTGCTCTGAATGGTTCCATCAAAGTAGCATAAGAAGGACAATTCTCTTATACTGAAATTCATCCTCAGCTATTAGTAATGCAAATTATTGTACTACTTAAGTATTCACAGTTTTTTTAAAAACAGTTTTACTGTAAACTGTGGAAGTGATTCTGTGAAAGAGCATCCAGCTCTACCGCTCACCCCTCTTCTCCTTCTTGAACTGTTCCCAGGCTTAGCTCCTTGTGAGATCTGCTTTTGAATGCAGCACAGCTGCACAAATGAGTGATTGTTCACCACAGGCAAATCCTGCCCAGGAGAATTCTGACGGGTCCTCTTATCCATCTCAATATGTGTCTACTTTAGACCTGAAGTCACTGTGCATGGGCTTGGAGAGATATCAGTTACAAAATGATTAAGTCCACAGACTTTATTCCTAAGGGTCTGGTGTGCGTGAGCAGTTCTGGGCGCTTTGCTCATCGGGGCTCAGCAGCTCAGAGGGGCAAAGCTGCTCATGCACTTGTGGATTTTCGAAACGGCCCAGCCCTCACGCCTCGGAGCTCACCAGAGGGGTGCTCAGAGCAGCGCCTCCTGCTTTTCTCCACATTCTCTCCCTTCCCAGCTCTGTGTGCACATTGCACTTGGCATTAACGCTCTCCCAGCTGCTCCGAGGAGCCTGGTGGAAAACAGGCAGCCCCAGCGCTAGGGTGTGAGCTTGTCTCGCTCACACAGGCGCCTCTGCCTCTCCGGCGGCCCGCAGGCCCCACAGATCTCAGCCCATCCATCACGCTTGGCCTGCGCATCTTCCAAAGGGAACGAGGGACTGGTTCTGCCCCAGGTCTCCTGTAACCCCCGTGACGTTTCAGCTCCTACCAGACTTCCAGTTCCTAAGTAACTTGTCAGCAGAGTTTTATCTTGTCTGATTTTCCAGTGTGGCTTTTTGTTTTTCTCTAAGATTGCGTGAATGTTGCTTGGAGCAATCCAAAAGCAAGTGTTTTATCTCAACAACACTGCTATCTTCATCTGATTGACAGAACTAATACACATCACTGTGAAATGCCAAAATGCCGTTGTATCAAGGCTAACAATTTTGTACTTGAAACAAATGCTTTAAATAAGCCTTTTATAATAAAGAATAAGTTTAAATAACTAGGAAACCTCCTCTGGTTTCACTATCAGATTCATCTATAAGGTTGCATAAATTTAACAGGATCATTTTGAAGAAATTTCTTTTGGTTTTAACCTGAAATACCCAAAATCTTAATGGTGTATGACAGTTCTGTGATTGGACTGGGTGTTTCACAGTTATTTCACCGTGGAAAGTGGGGTGGCTGCTCAGCATCTTTAGGTCTCATCCCACCTTGTGCCACAGTAATGGCTCTCCTGTCTGGCTGTCCAACCAAAACTAGGCTCTTGTGAGACGTATCTCAGCCTAGAGGCTTTAAACAAGTAATTTACAGAATGTAAACTCTCTGATCTGCTGCCAAAATGCTTCCAGCCTCCTCAGGGAGGATGATCCCTAAGGCTGCTCAAAAGGCAAAAGCATCCTTGGGATTTATTTCTGTTGCTGTGCAGCTCCCTGCACACTAGCCCTGAGGCTGGGACCAGCTGTTTGTGCAAGGCAGCAAAGGCTGTCAGAGATGCCTGGACTGCCTTTCACTATGCCTAGGTTTTATGCCTTAGATCTTGTTACGAGCCCCACTTTCCCCGTGGTCTCCTTTGATCAATGAATGCAATTCAGGCAGGATTGGGTTGCATTTTACTTCAGCCAACCTGCGGCAGGTTAAGGCATGGCCCAAATGCCATAGACATGTTTTGAGAGAGCTCTTGCTGCCTTAACTGGCTGCAGTCACAGTACTTACGTTGTTCAGTTTCTCATTTCCCTTCCCTTTAGAATACGCAGCAATAAACTCCATGCTTGACCAGATCAACTCTTGCTTGGATCACCTGGAGGAGAAGAATGATTATCTACACGCCTGCTTAAAAGAGCTGCTGGAGTCCAACCGCCAGACCCGCCTGGAGTTCCAGCAGCAGAGCGAGCAGCAGAACACGGGGGACAAGATGCAGGGGTCAGAGCCTGCTATGTAGCTGCAAAGCTACCGACTGTCACTTGGTATCACTCAGGGGATAGATAGTGGTTGCTGATTTAATGTAAAACCTGACTAGAAGAATATTTCCTGCCTGTTACATGTCCCTTCCTGTGGTTGTGTTCTTCCATTCACCTCTCTGTTCTGCAAGATTCATGTTAGTTGTGACATAAGAAGCATCGACAGATGTCTCAGACCAGGCTCTTCTATGCCAAGCAGCTGAGACAAAGCACCAATGTGATGGTTTTTACTGCCATCAGGGGCAGTTACCTACCTCCTTAAGCTGCCATTAAGGTCTCAGCCTGGTTGACTGCCACCATACACTAGTTGTAGCTAGAGGGGGCCTCCTGCCATGGGCTGTTACCAGCCCTGTGCATTTTGACAGGAGTAGGTATGAGCTTTACGGTCAAGAGGGCCTGGGGCCAACATGGTGAAAGGAGTCTTATTACACTGTTCTACTTTTGTACAGTTAAAAGCGTTTTTTTTGAAAGTTATTTATTAAAAAAAAAAGAGTTTTATTAAAAAGTTTGAAACTAAATTTGTTCCTGAAGTCTCTACTATGAAACAGACTCTCTTAAGTTTTGTACTGTTAACAGATGATCAAGATACATATCCTTGCCTAGCTCAGCACACAGTTCTGGTCCAGAAGCGTGCAGCCTTGAAAGAGAACTGGTCTGAGGTGCAGAGCTGGACATCTACAGAAGATGAGGTACCCTTCTGCCCGGAAAGAAAACAGGAGCTACAGAGCATTCTTAAGGGGGGAAGGAAAAAAAAAAAAAAAAAAAAAAAAAAAAGACAGACTAAAAGACAGACTATATACATCTAATTTCTGAACCTTGTCTCTCTGAAGATCACCTATTGAATGTTTCAGATTCAATAACCCAAGCCTCAGTCTTTCCACAGTCCTACCATATCCCACCTGTACAAGCAATAATCAACACCATCCTGTATTAGACACGCTAAAGCCAGGCTTATTTTATTCTTAAAATAAAAACAGCAGTAAAGTTGAAGGTTTTCGCACTATTAAAAGGCTCAGAAAATAAACATTTCCAGCAAATATCATGTGTGAAGGGCTCTCCCCTTAAGGCCGTTCTATCTGGGCTTGCGCCTATTGGAGCGCCTGCACCCAGCAGAGGTGAGAGCGGCTGCCTCCCCTTTGGCGAGGGAGGAAGGCTCAGCCGCTTCCTCCTGGCCTGCGTACGCTGCCTCGTTCCGCCCTAACCCCCCTTCGCTCCCTGCATTCTGGCAGTTGTCTGTTCCTCTGCCTTGCCTGGCTCCATCGCCTTCCTCCTCCTTACACCCAGCATGTCCCAACAGCTCCCCTGCGGTGCTGCTCTCTTCAAAGGACAAGTAATCGGCACTAGTGGTAGTGGACTTGTTCTCTTCCTGGAGATTTCCTTCTTCTACAACCTGGACTCCACACATGTCATCAGTCTCACTGTCTAGGATTTTGTCCTCTGCTACAGAGGTGGCGAGCTCATCCTTACCCTCTGGAGACCACAGAGCTGCTTCTTGCACTGCAGACAGCTCTGTGCCTTCCCCGCCTATCCCACGGTCTGCATTCATCTTCCTGCTGGCATCGATAGCTGTAGCGGGAGGCTGTTTCTGATCATCCAGCACTTGGGAGCTGGAGACCTGGGAATGCAGAGGAGCCTCGGGGTAGGCAGTTGTGGCACGGTGCCTTGCTGCCTTGTATCTCTGCAAACATAAATAAAGCACTGTGAGAGATGAGCCCAGCCCAGTTACTGGCACTGCAGCAAGTAGCAGCCGGTCCAGGAATACCTGTACAAAGACAGCAGTGAGTGACAGCTAGAATCTGTAGGGTGCAAACTGCCTCAGCAGCTCTCCTGGCCTGGCTGCTGAGCCTTTCGAGCAGAGAAGGGTTAGCTCCTGTGAGGAAAAGTGGTGATATTAAAAATTTTATTCTTGCTTAGTACAGAGCAAGTGCATGACATGGTTCCAGAGACCAAAAAAAAAAAAAAAAAAAAATCATATTTTGACAACTGTTCATCTCAGTCAGGGACTTTGTAGCTATAACAATTAAAAAAATGAGAGCTCTTGCTCCAGCTACTGCCAGGCTTCAGCTCTGGACATGCACTCTTGATACAAGAGGCTATGGGCTGTTCTTGGCTAGAGAGAAATGATTTACTGTTTAACCACCACAGCAAGATCTAAGTTGGAAACTTAGGATTTTTCACTTTGCTGGTACAACTTGCGTGACTACACTGCCCTGTGCACCAGGATCAGAGAGCCTTTCAGTGAGGCAACTGACAGCAATATTAAGATATCAAGAATGTCTCGCTACAAGGCACTGAGGTTTTCTCTAGAATGCAGTTAAACATATTATCAATAGAACGACTCATTTACACTAGCTGCCACGGGGAACCGGCAGAGTATATAAAGACATAGACATGGCCACTCACTCTGGACTGCATTTCAGAAAAGCATCAGCTCTGCATGGTATCTGACACGCAGAAAAAGAGTCAGTTTTCCAGTCCCAGACTGATTCTGAACTAGACCCAACATTTAAAAGAAACTATTTGGAGTGCACCAGCTTTCCCCCAGTCTAACTAGTGTCACTGCAGTCCAGTGTTGTATTAAGCTGCTTCAGACAGACAGCTTTACATTTTAATTCAGTTTATCACTGCAGGCTTTTCCTTCCTTGTCCTTAAGTGATAGGATGCTTTTCATGGGCAGGATGTTATGTTCCTCACTTTTAATTACTCAAATAGTAGCCATACTTTTATTACATGGGATACTTCTGTTTGCAACATTCAGCTTCACTTTTAGAAGTTTTTCCAGAACTGCTATGGGTTGATTTCACAGGGGGAGGAAAATAACACACAAATGTTGTTCCCTAGGGCTTAGGGTAGAGTAAGAGGCTGGATAACATCACACACTGGAGCGAGATCACTTGAGTCGTAACTTTGAACGCAGCCTCAGCTAGGCACAAATGTGCAGGTTTGTTTCCAGAGTGATGCTGTGAACTGTCCCTCACAAGCAGAGAATTTTAAAACCCTTCACTGATGATCTAATCTGATGAGAAAAGTTGCTTTTAACCTCAAAACGTAAAAGGGATTTAACTCTGACTACAACATCCTCAAGGCCTCTAGGCAGCCAAGATGAATTGTTATTTGTCTGGATTGACTCTTGTCCTTCGAGGCCCCTACAAAATCCATTTGAAGGGTGCCCAATTTCAGATCTAAATCAGCCAGAAGGGAGGCATACACATTGCTGCTGCAGTTTCATGCCAAGCTGTTCTAAAATAGGGCAGGAAAGTTTTGTTCCAAAAGTGACTAGAGGGAGTGGGAGAGGATGAGCAACCCCAGGGAACAGCTGTAGTCTTCTCCAGCTACTTGCCATTCCAAATCCCCAGCTCCAAGCGCTGCGTTCTGCAGCACTCCCTTCCCCAGCCTTTGCTGTAGGCAGCAACAACAGATCGGGAGCAGTTAACCAGGGTGAAGACTAGCAGAAAAGCACTACACAAAGACTGAATGTATCTGCTCATACGTAGCACCTGCTGTGGCAGATTTTGGGTGCAGGCTGATGACAAGGTGACAGTAGGAACCTCCCTCCTTAGCAGGGTCAGGGAATATCACTCGCCTACTCATGCAGTCGTCACGAAAGGGAGACAGTAGAGAGAGTTCAAGTCCTGCAGAGCCACCACAAGGCACTAACCCAGCCCCTCACTCACTGCAAATCAAGAAGGACACAAGGATGGAGGCAGATTCCAGGCCAGCCCAGCCCAGCAGAGAAAATTCTTAGATAGGAAAGCAGCAAGGGAGCAATAGGGGCATTCCTACGTCTTCACCTGGAGCCAGTAAAGCAAAGGAACAGCATCAACTGGCCAAGCTTTGTGCTAAACAGTTTCTAGGAAAGGTAGCACACTGACTGACTTTCTACTGCTGGCTGAACCTTGGGGCCCAAATCGACTCTCATCAGCACTTGGCTTGTAGTTTCCGTTGTCTAAGTAGTGCTGTAATGTTAATTTCCAGATTTTAAAGATGTATGTCTGATATTATGTGGCCCTTTAATAGCTGAATCACACCTACAACTCTGGTTTAAGGAGCTGTTTCTGCAGTCAGTAGCATCATATGAAAAAAAAAACGATGTGTACATACCAGCTTTCTTGAATAGTCTTTTTGTCTAACTCTTTCCCCATTTTAACCCACCTGCAATCTGTCTATCAGAAAAGAAGATGCCTAGACTTGAATGAGAGACTCCACAGGTTCAGCAAACAGAGCAGACACTCTGAGAAAGATTTCCAGCTAGAAATGGGCAACAAGATGATAGTAGCAGTAGCTGGGAAGCAGGATTGGACTGGTTTTCAATCTACAGGGGTGATGGAGACAAGCACAGAGCACATCAGGAAAGCTGTGGCATGATGGACATCAAGGATGATGGAAATGAACTGAAGACAAGACAGCTAACGTGGAGGAATCACTGAAGAGACACGCACAGAGGTAACAAATGCCAGGCCATGCAATCGCCAAAGGGTCTAACCTGAAAGTTCTCAAAATGCATCAGGGACTTGCAGTGTGCGAGCCGGGCAGCAGAGTCGCTATGGTAGAATTTGTGACACAGCCTGCAGAGGTAACCTGCGACGGGGACCAGAAAATCCAGGCCTGCGAAACGGGAGGGGAAGGGAAATCACAGATCACATTGAATGGAACTCAAAAATAATGAAAGCATGTTAAAAGGGAAATTAAAGATGCGGGGAATAAAAATGGAAAGCTTTGCTTCTGTTAATCAGGGATTTGCAAGACGACCTGCTGAATATCTCATCTTACCACAGATATTCAGACAGAAATCTGGCTACCAGAGCAAAGAAACTACACAGAGCATTAAGAAAAAAGGAAGAAAAAAGGAAAAAAAGAAAAACGGGAAAAAGAAAAAGAAAAAAAGAATACAATGGAAAACTACAGAGAACATGTGATCTAATGTAATGGGATCAAACCAAGCAGAAGACAGCAGGCGCGTAAGAGGAACACGCAGAGAACATTCACAGCATGAATCATTATTCCATCTGCCACATGATAGTGGAAGGTTACAGCGATGTGGAAAATTGGTGTAAACAGAGCTCTCCTTGGGCACCAAACTACCTCTGCAGAGCTGCCCTCCTCACAACATGAGTGGCCATTAGAGGTTTGAACTCAGAACTGCTTTCACAGTGAGGACCGGAGACAGACATGTGGAGGCAACACTGCCCACCAGTCCAGGAATGTGTTTGAATCACCACTAGATAGAGCGTGGGGGTTCTGAAGCAGAGGAAACATGCACAGTTTGGGCTCTGGCAGAGCACTCGATACTGTCAGTACTGCTCAGTATCTCTATACATGCTGCATTTCTGCTGGAAAATGTTCTGACCAACATGCTCTCAGGCTCCATCCTCTTTCCAGAGCATCCTTTATTTGCTACCTACTTTCTCCAGTACTTCTGCCCTGCTTGTTCTTTTCCCTACCTTGCTAAAACAACTGGCACTCACTCTTTCTTCCTAAAAGGCAAAAGGTAGCTGACAAACATCAATCATATCCTTTTGTTTATCACTGAGTAAGAGAGCAGTGTTTGGCCCTTTCTCCAGGCAGCAGTGACCTGCACCAGTCTGATGCAGATGCTGGAGCAGTACAGTTCAAGAACTCATTACAACATTAAGTAGATACCATTCTCTCTTACAGCTGTGGTACATGACCAGAGAAGGCTCTGTAAGCCTCAGTGTTTAACTGAGCTTGCTTACCATAGGCTGTGTCTGGACAGTACTTCTCACTTCCTTCATAATCCTCCAAAGTCACTTCTTTCAGCCCAGTCTGGAAAGCAAAAGAAGGTTAGTGCCTAGTGCCCTTATACCAATTACCTTTCTGAGTCTTTAGGCTTTTTACTGGCAAACCTAGGAGCAAGAAGGGGATTCATGTACCTGAGAAGGAGTTGCATAGCATCTGGTTACAGCCAAATAAAAAAATACAATGTTAGGAGTCCAAGTCATTACAAAGGTTAAAAATGCCCCCAGCACTCCAAGCATGAAGCACCTTATCCATGTACCTCCTCTTCATAACTGTTGCCCATGGGGAAAACAATACTTGCTGAGATAAATCCTCACAGATAGGCATGCTGTGGGACACGCTGGGTTACTCCAAGTGACTATGCCATTGTTGTCTTTGTTGGAAACATGTCCGCCTGAGAAAACAAGCTGCTTCTGCTCTTCAGCAAGAAGGTAAAGGTCATGTTCAAGAACACCAGTACAAACTGCACAGCATACGGGCTGGAGGAAGGTTTTTCCACTGACTAGTGTATGATTCTCTTTTGCAGTATCCTGTGCTTTGAAAAAAAACCAGAGTCCTAATCCTCCTGCTGCAGCGTGCAGAGCTAACCGGATACTAGAAATACTGAGCTCAGGCAGCCAAGAGCAACTAAGTCACAAGAGCCCACAGCAGATTCTCAGATCAGACTTTCTCCTTTGTCATGCCATACCTGCTTGGCAGCAGAATCCTCATTCTCTGTCAGCACTACATCAAGGTCTTCCTCTTCACCAGCTCCCTCTTCCTCCTCCTCTTCTTCCTCATCATCTTCAAAACAGCCAACAGCATCCACTGTGATCAACTCTTCCGAATCCTCCGGGCTGCCCAGCTCTTTCTCTCCTAGTCTCACCTGCCAGGTACAGGATAAAGAAATCAGACCAAATTTGCACACTCCACCTGACCAAGGAAGACAACCAGATGCTGAATAAACTGCATTTGATGACAAGGTGAGACTGCAAGAGAGGAACAAAAAGCTATCTTGCTTCTAGACACATCCAAACCTTGCCCTTTTTTCCCTCCATTTCTTTAAGTTCTGATAATGGAAGTTCAAATAAAGACAAGAACAAAACCAGGACTGGAAGAACTGCATGCTTTCCTTGTCCTGTGTGCAATAGGTAGGGAAGCTGAAAGTTAACATGCTCTGCAGCACAACTGCCTCCAGTGCTGCTCAGATCTCTCTTCAGGTAGCATTACCTCTTTGGCTTTCTGTTTGTGCTCAGGGGATTTCATATGCTCCACAAATTTGCGAGGTGTCTTGAAGTGACGGCTACAGACAGTGCAAAAAGGACGGAGTGAGCGTTTGGCTATCTGAGGAAAGAGGGACAAGAAGATCCAGTAAGTCATGAGAGGCACCACTTCGGGAGATGTACAAATAAATCGTCACTGAAACAAAGTCACAGCCCTTCCTGGAAGGGAGAGGCCACAAAAATCAGTTATCTTTAAAGCAGAAAGGGATCCCTAACTCATATATGCCAAAGAGATGGAGAACGTATGTGCAGAACAAAACAAATGGGGTTTATAAAAGAAGTCCTCACACTTGTCCCCTAGAACCCGGTAACTAAGATATCCAAAATTTAGTTTGGGTATTTATAGCCTGCCCATCAAATATTCCTCTATTCAGTTATAATTGATTAGGTAAGTATCTTGTGCATACAATAAGATGACACAACATATTTATTCAAAAAAATAAATAAAACCACAATCCAGAGGTGCTTCTGGCCATATTAATTTAATGACACCTGGCAGTTCAACCGATGCCAGTGTTCAGGGAAAGCAGATAATACAGTAGAGCCCTCAGGCAGTGAGGATATTACAGGCAGAATTTTCTGTGTATCTCTCCTCTCATCTTTCCCTTGTGGAGCAGGAGATGCTAGACACTTCCACTCAATCTCCACAAAAGGTCAGGGCAAAGAAGAAATCCATACTATGTTTGTTACCTTGTGTTCTTGGGTCCTGCGATGTTTGATTAGATCCCCTGTGAAGTGTATCTGACAAGTGTTGCACCATCGCTGCTGGGTCTCTCTGAAGTGAGAGCAGATATATCTAAGTTACACCTTTTTACATTCTCCAAGGAATACTGCAGCCTGCAACGTTCTCAGCATTGTTCTCCCAAGCATATCTATCCTCACAGACTGCTTTTTATCCTCTCCCCTTCCCTGCCCCTCATAGAAGTTGGTATAACTCATATTGACAGAAAGGCTTCAGTTAGAACAAATCTCCAAGCTGATCTACTGTATGAAAAACCACACAGCAGGGCAAAGTCAATAGTGGTGTTCTTCAGCATTAAGAAATTTGCCTGAAAGAGATTAAAGCCCAAGAAACTAGAGGGATTTTGCATTTTGCCATCTGTAACACTGGCCCAGTAAGGAATTTTGCAACCAAAGTAGGTCTGTGTTCAGATTTTGTTAGGTCCAAGTTCAGATTTTGTTTTCTAGAAAAACACTGACACCTACCCATCTTTCTCTGCCAGCATCTTCCGCTGCTTCACCATGGGCAGTAGTGAGACAAAACAGACATTGCTCATGTGCTGAATCTCCCCAAGTCGCTGCTGGTGCTGAATCCCAGCCATGTGGGTTTGAAAATTCTGAGGTAGGTTAGGAGAAATTTGTTTAGATGAATTCAAAATACAGAAAATAGTAGGTATGAACTATGCCTTCCATTTTCTTGACTGATGTATAACAAAGAAATGGTATAGAAGCTTAAGAGCATGGCTGCCTGTGGATACACCCACACTGGTTCTTTAGCATGTTACTTGCCAGCTTCTTAGAACAGGTTTTTATCTGCCTGCTCAACAGCTTTTTTTTTTTTTTTTTTTTTTTTTTTAAATGCTCCTTGTTCCTAAAGCACGAGCTCTTGCTAGCAACTTGGAAGAGATGCTCCTGCTGCATCTCTTCTCCAGGGTAGCCGGAAAAACAGTTCCTTCCCTTGTCCCTCCTATCCCCATCAGCCCCATTGATTTATACCTGCTGACTGCAGCAGTCAGTCTTGCAGATGTAACAGTAGAATTTAAGGACTGATTCAGGGCTAGGATCAGCTGTGCCCACCTCGCAGGTCCAGTGCCCTGGTTTCAGGGCTGTTGTACTGATAGCTCTGCTCTCACTGCTCTGCTGGATAGTTACTTTCAGTGAACCTCCAGAACTCAACATCTGCCAAACGAAGAAATCGAGACTTAGTCCAATCCCTCTGCAGGAAAAACTAAAAGATCATAGCTGCTTTTTAAATGCAACCTACACTCCCTACCCCTTAAGCAAATGTATTTATGTTTGAATGCACAGGAATTTGATCCAAGCACTGCTAGATCAGCAATGCCCGCATCATTAGTACCAGCCTTATTAGTACAGGCAGTTGCTGCTACAGCCTCTGCAGACGTTGTAACATCCCATCTCTGGAGACTGAATCTACAGTATCTTGGTAAGACACATTATCAGCTCACACTTCTCCATTGCAGAACTAACAGCAATGCTACACCTCATACTATGGAAGATGGAACCTATCAAACAAGAGCAGGATTCCAGATTTGAAGGAATCCATCACTTGGCCAAAAATGTATCCAATTATGTAAGACTATCAAGTTGATTCAGAAGAATGGATACATCTTTTTCCATTTTCATAATTTATACAACTTAAGGAGCCAAGGTAATGTCTACTGCACGGGAAAGGTATTTGGTATAAAAGGCTGTCAAGTTACTGAATTCACCTGCCTCATTCTTCCCAAATGCCTTTCAGAAGCATGGAGTCTCACTGTCAGCTCATGCCTGCTGTGATGCCTTTACCATCACCTGATTTTTTTACGTTTACTCTTCAGTGACAAAGAAGATACATTTAGCTAATGGCCCTTAATACAAGTATTTTTCAGCAACTCTTTTGCTTCAGCTTTCTGTCTTTCTAGATAAGTATTTAACTCTCTGCCAACACCAGTTTCCACAAAGAGGCAGAGGCAAGTAGGGTACAGACTAACAGAGGCACAAAATTAGTAAGTTGAGCAAACTGTGCAGTAGCAGCAGACACATTACGCCTTATCACCATGAACAACTGCTTACAGCAGAAGCAACAGCTCCAAATGTGGGTACTATCTGACTCCCACTGTCAAAAGGGACCCCTGCAATGAAGGGGGAGCTTGTATGTTCTGTCTCTGCCTGTCTGCATGGAGTGGTGCCTACCCACCTCAGGGACCTTTGGTTCCTCTGAGAATTTCCTCTCTTTAGAGAGGTCTTCAGCTGTGTACTCCTTCACACAGTCTGTACCTAGAAACAGAAAATCCTTTTAGCTACCTTAAAACAAAACAACACCAGAAACAAAAACCAAAGCAGCAGGTGAATGAAGTCAGGCAGTATTGCCCACAGTGCTGTTTGGCCATAAGTCCAGCCTCTAAGCTTTTTTCCAAAGAACCCCAATCAAAGAGGGAAACTCTTCCCATCACTTGCATTTGGAAAGCCAAAACAGCTTTTCAGGCACTATGTTTGGATGTGTGTCCTAGATTTTCTCCTCCTTCCTCCATCCTGTACAGTTGGAGGAGGACGTTTCTGAAGAGACTTGTGGGACATACAGACGTCGAGTGCTAACAAAGTGCAATTTCAGAAAGGAATGTCCTAAAAACACAAACTCACCATCAGCTTGGACTTGTGCGCATGACTCTCCCGCTTCCTTGCTGCCTGCTGCATCCTTTAGCGTAGACTCTTCTGTCGCACTTGAAGGGTATCAAGAGAATAACCTTTTTTGTCATGTCACAGACCAGGAGGTTCAAAGACACTTCAATACACAGTCTGCAGTACAAGCCCCCACACCCTCACACTCCCCCCCTCCAAAAAAGAGAAATAGGTATTTTAGAACAGATTCAGAATCAGGAATCAAATAATCCATCCAAGGATGTTAGAACTCATTCTTTGGATCACTGCCCTCCCTTGCGGAGAGATGAAGGGGAATAAGCTCATACAGGAAATACTCCGAGCTCATTCCTGTCTTGGTGACCTGCAGGGAAACTGCAGTACCTGGTCATTATTACTCCAGGCTGCTCCATGCATGAGGGATAGCTGGAAGAAAGGAACAAACAGACCTGTCAGAACCAAAGAGGTTCTCAGTTATGCCTTACAGGGATATCATCACAACTGGCTGCCGTATTTGCATCAGTCACATTTCATCCCAGGTTTGGTTAGACAAGATATATATCAGTGAGTTGGTTTGCTTTTTTTATTACCTCTGATCTGATCTAAGAAGAAAAAAGATCCCGAGGGGACAGTAAAAATAAATGGTGGCCTTGCAGAGGGCACAAAATCTGCTCTACAGTATCTTTCTCCATCTCTCATTTCTCCCCTGGGACTGTCACTTGACCAAAGCTTGAATATCTCTTCTCAGGCCAGCCCTGTATCCCACTGGCGAGGGGCACTCTGCCAGCAGGGAGCAGCACATTGAGTACAGGCAAGAACACCAACTGTGTAGGTACCAACTCCGATGGGCCCAACACACGCACACCGCATAATCTATCAGATTAATAAGTGATAATGTAACTGGGATACGCAGCTATAAATATGCAGCAAGCTTTGGGCAGTGCAAACAAGAAGAAAACAAGAGTGGCTGGCATTAGCACTATTTGTCAAGTGCTGCCAGTGGGCTCAGCACCTTGCCACATGGAGATGCGGACAGCACTCCAGAGCAACGGCTGACAGTGTAAAATTGAGATCTAGGGGAGCAAAAGGCATCACAAGCAGGAGGTAAGGAGGAGATGGTATTGTATGGATGAACACTGTCTGCCCTAGAACGACGATGTTGTTCCAGCCATAAAGATGGCACATAGGACAAAAGGCAGCAGTGGGACAAACATGAAATGAAGGATGCTGATATTCCTGGCCAAAGGGAAATGACAGGATGAGTCAAGAAGGAAAAATGTGATTTGGACTGGGGAGACCTATTCTCATCTGTGAAGGGCCATAAGAGAAAAGCAAATTGTCTTTTCAAAGTTTCATCATAGTAAGTAAAATGGAACACTTCATAATGAGCGAAGAAAGGACCTATTCTAATTAAATATCAGCTGCAACACATACAGCAAATTGGGCGGTCTCTAACTGCTGCTTAGGAAAGAATTCTCCCAGTAGCAGGCTGGCTGCAGGGAGAAGTATCATTTCTCAGACTTCATTCTTTTTTTCAATGTATATAACAGGGCTTTGATTACTACCCTGCTAAATATTAATGTAATTAAAATTAAATTAGCTTTGGCAAACAGATTAGCAAAGCAAATGCTCAGATGCATTAAACTTAGTTTTAATTGAATATATTCACTTTCTTGCTAATTCGCAGACTCCATAATTCACAACGCTCCCTGAACACATAATACTTATCATTTTTAATGTTTTACATCACCAAGGTAATACCTGAACATTAAAGTAATCCTGACATATCCTCCCCAAAGCTAGCCATTAATCCCTAATCTACAGGCAAGAGAGGTGAAGCAAGTTGTCCAAAACCACACAGTGAATTGTTGCCAGGGAAGCTAAGAGTACCCAGGAGTCCTGACTCATAGTCATTAACATATGTTGGAGAGCTCTCACATCAGTGCCTCCAGAAATCTTCATTTCCTCCCTCCTCCTCCTCCTCTCCCACTGCACACACACAGCAGCGGCGGTTCCGGGCGAGCTGTGGCACTGCACAGATGGCACCAAGTGTTTTGCGCGGGGCCCGTCCCGCTAGATGGCAACACAGCCTCGGCTGTCCCCGCACGCCCGTTGCAGAAACGGGGAGCGCCAGAACGGCCACTGCGGTCAGCGTCCCTGCCTCCCCGCAGGTAACAGGAGAGCCTGTATTTGTACCCAAAATACAGGGGTACTGGGAGTACGATCTTAGCAGGAGGGACACAGAACCCAGCACTCATGAACAGAGACTTGAGTACTAAGGAGTATGAATTCCCTTTCCCTTCTCATCCCTCAAAATAAACTACCCTCTCCCACAGCCACCTTAACCTGCATATTCCAAAGTTTTTCCTCTGCCGATACCTGCCTGCTCACTTCTCTTTTAGCATTTGGCCAAGAAATCTAGAGAAACGTATTAAAACAGAAATGAACTCCACTTCTCACAAGGGCCCAGGCAGGAGAACACACGACCACACTCTATTATGTTACATGCTTACAAGATACATCTCTTATTTTTCATTCCCCTTGTTGGATTACCATTAGGAGGGATCCTTACAACAAGTGATCCTTAAATTTCAGCAGACATTGTAAAATTTTTCCAAGTAGTCCATGAACATCTGAAACACCTTTTGAATGTTAGGGATCAGGGAAGTACAATACAGCCTAAATTACCAGAAAATAAAATTCTAAAGCTAGTGACTGTTCAATACTGCATTCAATAAATACCTCTTCAATCTCTTTGCTGCAGGCTCAATGTTCAACACAGATTCTGTTGGAGTTCTTGGCTCTGCAGGAATAGAGAAGATCTCCTTAGCAAAGCAGACCATGCCTTAAGCCTGTTCCCTAACCACATGGCCAATGCCAACAGAAGATTGTTAAGAGCAAATAACATTATACATTTGATTATTCTGATCTTGAGAAGGATAGTAATAACATTAGATAATTCAAGAAACTAATAATAATCTAAGAGGGAGTTGTACTGCAGACGTCCCTGTAAGAGGCATGGTCCAGGAAGAGATATATGCTTGCGTCTAAGTAGCCTTAGTCCTATACCTAGGTGACAAGATCATAGACCCCAGGAATTGAATATATATGCCAAGGTAGTGTGTCAATCTGACGTTAATCCAGCAGTCAGAGAATCACAGAATGGTGGAGGTTGGAAGGGACCTCTAGAGATCATCTAGTCCAACCCCCCTGCTCAAGCCGGGACACCCAGAGCACGTGGCAGAGGGTGGCATCCAGGTGGGTTTGGAAGATCTCCAGAGAAGGAGACTCCACGACCTCCAGTCTTCCCCAAGTCATATGGACAAGCAGTTCACTGGTTGCAACGTTGCCATTTGCCTGCAGTTTTGGACTGCGCACTCTTCAGTCACAGATCACATTCCCATCTCGGCATCAGATCAGACACTGCAAAGAGACTTGGTGCCAAAAGTTTCCATTCTGGCAATGGGAACACAAGTATTCTTTCAACTCATCTTTTCCTTAGCATGTTGACTGCAACTAGGTCTGCTTCATGCATGTTTGACTCTGTGACATGTTGAGTTCAGCATGGTAAGGAAACGTGGAAGTTTTAATTTCAAGACAGTTTTCTCTCCCCAGTTTGAAAGGAGCTTGCTGTCAAAGTGACTTGTGCAAGGTTTACATGAAAGAGCTGGTTTATGGAGCTGATTATGAAGCTGGATTATTAAAAAAATAAAAATCCATGTAAAAAAAGATACATGAAACACAAAGCAGAGGGCTCCCACCTGCCATTTAGAAATTTACAATTACAGAGAAGGTGGGTAAGACTAAAGCCACCTCCAGTCTACAAGAATAGCCTGAGAAGTTTCTGTATCAGACCTAGAAGCATTTATTTCACTACAGGCCCCCTCTTACCTGTGGATGGCGAGGAGTTATTCTGCTCTGACCCTGCTTGCACCTCCTCTGGGATTTCCATTTTGTCATCACCTTGTGTCTGAGACGAAGAACCTGGATCTAGTTCCCGTTTCCGGTCAGGGCCTCTCTGGAAATCCTGAAATGGACAGAAAATTTCATAACCAGCTCTCTCTGTCCTTCCTCTAACTCAACATATTGCCTAAAGCATCACAGAGTCTTAGTTTGGGATATGCCAGCACAGGGTGAAGAAAGGAGGAGGGAGATATGGATTGGTTACATTGGACTTTCCAGCTTCAAGTAAGTTTACAAAGCTGAACAGAGCAATGCACTTGAATTGCAGACCACGTGCACCCATTTAATTTGTTTAATGCTTCAAATAATAACTGTAGGAGACCCTGTTGCTACAGAGAGCAGGGCCACTTCAGAAAGACCCTGCCAAGACACACTTGGGCTGGCAGGACGAAGAGTTTCAAATAACTACTACCAATAACTTTTGCCTCTGGAAAAAGGACAGTCCAAAAGTAAAAGGCTACTTTATTCAGTACATCTTTTTGACAGAATTGGGGTTGGACATGCAAGAGTTACTCTAAGAGGAGAGAAGTGACTGTCACCTAAATGAAGAATCAATCTAGGGCAAAAGAGGGCTTAAAAGTGGAAGAGGTTAGAGGCAGGTCAAAAGAGGGAAAAAAAAAGAAAAAAAAAAAGAAAAAAAAAAAAAGTAAGTCTTGATACTCCCAAAATTCTGCTGCTGTACACCAGCATTCAGTAGGATTCCTGAAAAAATGTTGTAAGCATTCAGCAGTTAAGTTTCATGACATCCACATGAACAGGTATGATCCTGATCTTGAAAAAGGTAAAACAGCTGAAAGAGGCATCTGTCCATGGTCGCAAGTCCTTTGGGAACGGCAGCCTGGAGTGATAAATCCCAACACCTTATTATAGGAATTCATCATCAGGTAGGTCAGTTCTCAGGCAGAAAGAAGCTTTGTGGGTGCTGCTAAGGGGCAGAACTGTAACCTCTGAAATAAACAGCAAAGCACTCAGCCCAGTTTTCTTCTGCTTGAATTACTTTGAAGCAGATACTTCTAAAGGTTCCTGTTATTTTAGGTCTAAATAGTTCTGCGATGAGAGATTCTTGGTCCTGGGTGGGAAGGGTCAAGAAACTTTTGCATCATAAATGTAAATAAGAACCTTAGGGAAGGACTATGTCAGCAGCATGGTGCTAAAGTAGTTTTTGTTACAAGCCTTTCTCTTTTACTCTCATCTACAGTAAACTATTGCATATTGAGTACAGTCAGCTACTGCAAGAGGAGCACCAATGCTCCCAAACAGCTGGAAGTCACAACCTCACCTTGCGAAAACTCCGGTTCTGCCGTTGGAAGGGGACACTGGGGAAGCCCAGTCGTGTGGGCTTTAATGAGACTCCAACAGGAGGTGGCCCCAGGAGTGAATGTCTTGTAGCCTGAGGAAAAAACTGCTGCAGTGCTGGGGCTGTCATGTTAAATCCACGCAAGTTTCCTGCAAAGGCAAACACATGGTACATCGCTACTGTGCAGCGTGCAAAGGAGAGAGAAAAATCTCCCACCCATACAAGCAGCAAGGAAAGAAGAGGAGAGCTCCTCCACACAAGGCAGTCTGCTTTGCTGGGCACTTCTGAGCACTCTGTGCTTTACCCTTTTTGTCCCCCTTCAGCAATCTCATGTCATCCTAACTAATAGGCAGTGGGCTATTTATTCATGATTGTCACTGCAGACTACGACCGCTAGAGCAAAATTTTATCTGAGGACACTAGTGTTCATGTTCGCAACAAAACAAGTTCTCATTTTACCAAAATTCTCTGCAAGAAGGAAAAAAGTCACTCCACATTCGTGCAGCTGGCAGCTCAAGACATAATATGGACACTATTTAACACAGGCCAGCAACATTTCATTTAAAACAACAGTGAACTTTTCAAACACAAGATTTCACAGTCCTCTGCCACCTGGTTAACATGCGAGCTCAACATGTCAGACACTTGAGACACTGCCATTTCCAATTATAATGGTCTGCTTTCTGCACAGTTCTCTTCAGCATCCACAGACTATTAACTAAGTTATAACATTTTTATGAAGGCAGTCCTTGCCATCCCCATTTTAGGGAAGAAAGGGATGAAATTTATATCCCTATTTTTATTTATGCCAAATTAGTGTAAATCCTGTTAGTATCTGTTAAAATCAGGCCAGAGAAGTTTAGAGATCAGCACACAAAACCTGAAAAAACAAACTATACCATGTGAAGGCTGCAACACAATAAGAAATACTCCCTCTATTTCTGTATTTAAAAACCTTTAAAAACCCAATCTCTTTTTATCATATATAATTTTTAACTGTGAAAATATGTAATGGCATTAAAATAGCGAAAATCAGCAAGAAATTGTCTCCTGCTCCTGGTTTTGTATATCTGAAGAATGGCACATCCATTTCAATTTAAGAGTATTTTTTTCTTCCTATTCCACTGCTGAAGCCACGTGTAATCACTCAATTATTCATGTTGTTGTTTCTTAGGTACAGAAATACTACAGCAGCAGATATTCTTACATGCAACCCAAACCTTTGGGACCAAAAAATTCAGATCCCTAAGAAGGACTGTAGTAAACAGCATAACTAACTACGTTATCCATGTAGCTGATATCGATTACTGAAAGATAATTCACAATCCAGTGTAGCAAAATAAGGGTGAAAAGAAGAAGAAACAGCTAAATGAGAGCGTGGTAGGGTGGTCATTAATATATTTTGTCCTGATGACAGATATAATTTGCCTCATGTCCTTTGAAAATTATCCCTATACAACTTTGCAATAAAAGTATTTCCAGTACAGAAAAGGTTAGCTTATGCTAACATCCATGGTATCCAAAAGGAATTCGACTGACTAAACAGAAGTCAAACTTTTTCCTGACAGAAACATAGAATGTGGCTTGTCCTTTAATCACTGCCAGTTTCCCTATACCCCAAGAGATCCATAGAAAGCCACTGGAGTCACTAGAGAGCCCTCTCATTAAACGGGCAAGAGAGAACAAAAGGCAAGTTAACAACATGCAGAATAAATCTATTGTGTTCACATCTGGGCATGATTCACAAGCAAGACAAAAAAAAAAAAAAATCTAGTCATTAATCCAACCTTGGCAATTAAAACCATCCCAGGTACTGATCTTTTTTTTTCCTGCTGAAAAGCTCTATGAGGTTAAAATAAATACATATATATAGCTTTAATCTTAATACCTTTATGCTAGCATATTATTATGGTAGCTTCATAAATTTGTTTTGAAAATATATCAAATCCAGCAAAATTTAACTTACTGTGAAAATATGACAGAATAGTGACATTATCCACTGTGCAAACTGGTAGTCATTTGAAGCAGCTAAAATGTAAGACAATTGAAACCCAAACCACTTTTTATCACAATGCACTTTGTTTGTTTGCACTTTATTAGGCTTAGACAGAGAACACTGTCTCTTTCTGCAAAGAACATCAGTGTATATGTAACGGGCAACAAAAAAAATTGTTTAACCCTCCCACCTGAAAAAGTCAAACACCAAAAATCTATATTTTATCTATATATATTCAGGGGAAAACACTCTTGCTATCACCAGTTCTAAAAAGGAAGGACTTTCCAAAACAGATATTTCGTATCTAAACTAAAAGCTTCTGTTTCCAATTGTGAACATCTGGGCACGTGGGATTTTCGATGGCTGAAGAACCTCTGCGGACTATCGACAAATTTGAGGAGGAAAAGAGGAGACGAACATAGCTGCCAAATTCAGGGACAGCAATGCTTCAGCAAGAAATAGCCACAGTACAGTTTCAGCCCAGGAAGGGTGATTAAATAGCTGCAATAAGTAAGCGTCTCCCATAACGACAGTACCTTGCATCTGTTGCATGAGTAAGGCCCGCTGAAGCATAGGATTGGCATTGAGGAGCGATGGTTGATTCGTTGCCCGTAAGCTCAGCATCTGTTGCTGTTGTGGTGGCGGTAAACCCCTGGAAAAGAGGGAATTAATCATACCGATCCAATAAAAAATATCCTTCAATTTCAAGCACCAAACAAGTATAAACCAGAGGAGCTGAAATGCTCATATACATGCATTAAAAGATACTGTACACCAGAACTGTATCCTATTTCTTCCACTCTCCTGGAATTTCCAAAGCTGACAGATTGTCTATCAAGGAATTTGAGGTCAGAGAGAACTCCTCATCACCAAGCCCACATAAAACCTGTCAAGCAACATAAAAAAAGCCCAGGCGCTGACTGCAGATCTCCGGAATTATGCAGCAGCTCAGTGCTGAAACAAGTGATCTAGATCAGCAATTATATTTAACAAATAAACAACAAATAATAAGTTATAAAAAAATGGAGTTTTCTCAATAGCCTAAAGCACATTTTCCAAAATTGATAGCTCCCAAGCGGAGCCAGACAGGTCACAGTTGTAACTGGTGCCCCCTAACTGCAAGTACAGGGGAGGAAAATAAAGCAAGGCCCTCATATTTAAAACATAAGGAGGAAGAAGGGAGCTGAAAGGGACTCTCCAGCGCTAAAGAGGGTGGAGCAGACACCAGAGAAAAGCTTGAAGGAACTGGCATGCGTTTCTTTAGGAGATCGCAAGGTCAGGCCTACCTCTAAAAACTACTGCTGACACAGCTAAATCTATCAGGGCTGTAAAAAGGTACAAATATGGATCAAAATAACCATGCTGATGGAAATAAATAAATAAAAGCCCCAAAGCAACAAAACCAGCTCTCAACAGTATTATAGCAGCTAAACTTCATGTTTGCTGCTCTGGATTATTCCGGTCCCAGAGCTAGGTGATTTATTCTGGAAAAAGAACATTCTTTTAAAGTCATGGATGCAGCCATTCTACCTCTTGGTTGACCCCATACTAACTATTTCAGCATAAGGGCAACTTTGCCTATAGGGTAGGACAATAAAAACAGGGAGAAGATTTAAGGGAAATTTTTATTTCTAGCAGACCAGGTACATTCCCACTTTTACCTCAAATACCTATCCTTTATACAAAATAAATAAATATTATCACAAATAAGGAAACAACTTTCTTCTTAAATCTGCATCCTATTGCTTTGAAATTCCAGAGCAGGCTTTGGAGAAATTAATAACTGTAGAAAAATACATCACTTCAGGGATTTTCTATCAGTTATACTTCATCGATAACTGCTCTTAGGTAAGATGATTTATGTTGGCGTTTCTTAGGTACAGAAATGCTACGGCATCAGATATTCGTATCTGTAATCCAAACCTGAGTGACCACAACGTTCAGACCCCTAAGAAAGGCTGGTGTGAACAGTGCGCTATCACACGCCCTACCCACAGCTTGGACAAGAACAGCCGTTTTCTCTCTTTTACACGTTAGGAAAGTGTTGTTTATTTGCCCCTTTTATGTCTGGCAGGTGTCGGAGGTTTTTTTTTCTACCCACACAAATAAGCGCACCGGTCCCTGCCCCCGGTAACCCGCTGTCACAGCTGAGGGAGGTCTCGCTGCAGAAACAAGTTGCCAAAACGGCATCCAGCAATCGCGTTCCCAGTGGGAAGAGATGGAGCGGCAGCGAGGAAGCTGAGCGGCCGCAACACGACCGTCTCTCACAGCTCGGCACCGAGACCGGAGCAGGAAGCGGCGTTTGCTTCTCTCGCCCGCCCGCTGCCCAGGCCGCCTCGCCGGCCCCAGGGGAGCCCCTTGACCGCGAGGCCTCCCCGTGCCCTCAGGGCGCCTCCCAGCGCAGGTGAGACGGTTTAACCGCCGCCCCGCAGGCCGCAGCCGCCGCCACCGCGCCGGGGCCTGTCCCGCCCCACTCCCCCGACCCCTCGTCCCCTCCGCCGCCATCCAGCTTCCCTCGCGGCCGCCGCCCCAGGCCCAGCGGCCTCCGCCTCCCTTTGTCGCCTTGGCCGCCAGCAGAGGAAGGGAGGGCGGCGCGACGGCCCCGACTCCGGCCTCCCGCGGCGCGAGGAGGGATGGAGGACGGAGGGGAGCGGCTGCCCCGCGGCCAGGCCCGCGATCCCCGGCCTCGCGTAACGGCGCTTACCGGCCTCCCTGCTGCGCCGAGGGGTGGTGGTGGTGCTGCTGCTGCTGGAGGAGGTGCTGGAGCTGCAGCAGCTGCTGCTGGAACTGCTGCTGGTTGAACATGTCTGGGGGAGCCCCAAGCGGGGCGAGCCGCAGACAAAACGCGGCGGGGCGAGGGAGGCACCGGCTGCGGGGCTGCTGCGTGTCAGCCTAGCAGCCATTGAGCAGGGGAGCCGCGGCCGCCCATTCATTCACGGAGCCGAGCCCCCCCCTTCCTCCTTCTGCTCCTCCTTCCCCCCGGGGTCATGGCGAGCGGCAGCCGCCGGAGGAGGTTCCCAAACCCCACCTCCAAGCGCGCTCCTGCCCGCCCCGCCGGGGCCTCCCCGCCCGTCCCGTCGCGTCCCCTCCCCTTCCCGCCTACCGCCTCCATCTTCCCGCCGGGGGCAGCGGCCCAGGGGAGCCTCAGCGCTGAGGGGGCTCGCGCACCATCTGCCCGGGGCTGGCGGGGGGACGCAGGAAAGGGCCGCGGCGGGGCGGCAGATGGTGCCTAGCAGTACTGGGGGCTGTTTTATGCATTTATTTTTTATTTTTCAATAAAAACAAACGCTGCAGGGGAAGCTTTGGTACCTGGTTCACTCAGGGAAAAATAACCCGGCCCTGTTCCCTCTCTGGCCCTTTGCCCTGTTCGTGCCTTTGCCAACGAGCTGCGAGACCCTGGAAGAAAAACAACAGGGATTTTTCACCATATGATTCTTCATTATACATAG
>VZSV01000244.1:219822-231461 GCA_013398735.1 Nothocercus julius | reverse complement strand
TTTTGCTTACATATCTAAAGGCATTTTTAAGATAGACACAAATAGATTTTTTCTGTCTGTTCCTGTTTGTAAAGTCTTTTTTTAATATCGAAATCCCTCCTATTTTCCAGTATTTCCCATGAAGCATGATCAGATAATTATTTTTCTCTTATGGCTGCTACAAGATGCTGAGTAAGTCACAGGAAGGAGGTAGTGCAGAATCAAAGGGCCTGTCTGGTGCTAATATCCTTGCAAATCACAGTTTCTTGCAGGAGAGAAAATGGAAGGCTTTAGGATAGGGATGCTGAGAGCCTGCAATTCTAGTTTTCATCAGTGGGAGGTGTAGGTTTCTAAAGCTTCTGAAAATCAAGCTTCACTTTTTATGAGGCTTGAGTTTGAGTCTGTCTCTCTGGGGAATTATGATGACAATTGCTGCAAAAATGCGTAGATGATATTAATGAGTAAAGCTGCAGGCACACACTTATTTACTTATCAGTGCATTTGCAAAACAGGAGAAGCAGGAGCGTCCTTTGTGCATCTTAGTGTTACACTCATAATGATCTGCAGAGAAAAATCTGTGCAAAATTCACCGTTTCTGCAGTTTTAGCACTCTTTTTTTTTTTCCTTTTAGCTTTTTCTGATTTTTTTTATCTACTTTTGAGGTGACCCTATTAACTCCCTACAGTGTCTCTGGTGAGCTTTTGCCCTTTGAGACCTCAGTAGATTAGACCAAACCTCTAAATGAGGGGCCATATGTTTCCTGAAATCTAAATAGTGATTTTATAGAAAAATAAAATTGGAGAGAAAATACTTCAAAGAATACCTGCAAAAAAATCCTGCTGCAGCCTTTCTGCTGCATCAGATCCCAAACTCTGAAAACATTAATCCTGTTTCCCCCCATCTTGAATGTCAGCTGTTGACTTAGTGTTATTCAATGTTATTTCACAAACCTTTCTTGGCAGAAAAAAAAATGTCTATATTAATTTAATTGTATCTCTTCCAGAGACTGGTATGATCCTGAATAATAATTTCTGGATTAAAATGCACTAGCTCAGAGCAAAATACCTGCTCAGCATGCTAAACTGCCAAATGGAAGTGAAATCTGGTATTTATAGTTTGATGGGTATATTAGCAATATGGGTGGTGGGTTAGCAATAATGTTGACAATCAAATATAGTTGCTGTTACGGGAATATTAAAGGCAGATGTGAATAGGGGGCAGGGAAGGGAGTCAAACAAAGGCCCTTTAGGCATTAGCGAGGTGGCAAATGCCACTATATTATAGGACATCATCACAGTGATGTAGCCAGGCAAACCGCCCCTCCACTGAAATCAGGGCTGTGCAGGTTAACTGCAAGTTACTGCAACCTCTGGCAAAGGGCAACCTTCTTCTCATGGTTCTTGAGGTAAAACTTCAACAATCCTTATGATTTGAAATTCCCTGAACATCATCTCTGCCCCAAGGAGGGATATGACACCATTTTTTAAGTCTATGATACCATTTGTTGTTATTTTTGCTCTAATAAGGGGGGAGTGTCAGCTTTTGAAAGGAAAGCTGTATGTTTTCTGCAGGTTTCTAGTACATAAATAACCACAATAGCTGGGCAGATGCTCAGACACTTTTGTCCACAGTCTCCATTGGGTTTCTGAAGCTCGTTTCTCCTTGGATATGCTGGGCAATTTGCTGAAAGGAAAAAATAAGCATTGCCAGCCCCCAAAACAGCCCACACATGTCCTACAATAATGTTACCCACACAGACGGAGCAGCTTTCGCCCACTCCCTCGGCTTTCTTACCTGAATGCTGGTGACATTTTCAAAGCATTTTCCTTGGGCATCTTCACTGACACAAGTGAGGCAAATTCACCCCTCACAACAGTTTTTCCAGTTTCTCTGCATACTCAGGCATTTCTGCATAGATTACATTTGACGTAGCTGTGAAATTTTGCTTAAAACCATTATAATCAAAGAGTAGCTGTTTACAATGAAAAATAAAGCTCAGAATCTGTTGTGGGTTTTTTATTCGTTCCCCCACCCACCTCCAGCTGTATCTAAGCTGCGAACAAGCACCCGGATAGCATGGACAAAGTGTTGGAAATGCAGCATTCGCTGTTCTCCTGAGTCGCCATTAGCCGTCAGCTTAGTTTCTGAACGCACTTGTTTTTACTTTCTAATCAAATATGAACTTGCATATTTTTAATATAAAAAAAAACTTTTTGAAAAGCCTATAACCAAACAGTTTCCTATTTATTGTAGACAATTTTTTGTTTGTTTTTAAAAGGAGATGGAAGCACACAACATGAAGTACTTTGCCTTTTGTTAAATCAAACACAGCAATGGCAGTCATTGTACCTGTATGATTTGGTCATATAAATGTATGAGTTTTTCACCCAAAACTCAATGAGAGCCAAGCAGTGGAAACGCAGAAGCCTTTTGGCGGGAGGTATATCAACCAAACCACACAGGTATATAAAACAAGCGGTGTAATGGTTTTAGTGGATGTAATGACTGAAGCATACGGGTGTAAGGTACAAACCATAGCGGTACATCAGTGGAGCTGTACAGCTGCAGCATCCGAACAGTGCAGCTATAGTGACCAAACTGTGCTGATATGGCAGCCAAAGAGTGCGTTGACCAAGTTGTACAGGTACAATGACCCAAGCGTGCTGCAGAGGCACAGGATGTTCAGATATACATGCAGCTATACGTGCCTAATCTGCATTGCATGGCTGTAATGACTGAGCTGTGCAGGTGTAGCAACTGCAGCACAGCAGTGACCAAACAGGGCAGGTATATTGCCCTAACGGGGCAGTATGTCACCTCAGAGGGTGATGTAGAGACCCCACTAGTCACCTACTGAATGTAACAGCATGGTGAGCGAGCCTTAGGTGCCCCCTAACTCAACCACACACGTGCAGGGACCCAACGGCGCGCAGGCTGAGGCGCCTCACGCCTCGCACAGCCCCAGAGGGAGCCCGAAATGGCGCGCGGATCCCCCCGGCGCCCCCGCTCGCTAAGATGGCGGCGCGGGGGGCTTCCCTGCGGGGCGCCCCCCTCTCCGCACTACAACTCCCAGCGTGCTCCGGGCCGCCCGCTCCCTCACGCTCCCCCTGGCGGCGGCGCAGAGCGGAGCCCGTGCGGGTAGTGCTGAGGCGGGCGAGGTGCGAGCGGCTCCCGGGGCTCCGAGGCTGGGGGCGTGAGGGGCCGCGCGGCGGCTCTGCCCCCTCGGCGGCGCCAACAGCGCTTCGGCGGCGTCGGTGCGAGCTCGGCGGGGCGAGGTGCCACCGCAGCGCCGCAGCAATGGGGAACCGCGGCATGGAGGACCTCATCCCGCTGGTGAACCGGCTCCAGGATGCCTTCGCCGCCATCGGCCAGAACGCCAACCTGGACCTGCCGCAGATCGCCGTGGTGGGTGGGCAGAGCGCCGGCAAGAGCTCGGTGCTGGAGAATTTCGTGGGCAGGTGAGATGTGTGTGTCCCCACAACCCCTTCCTCGCCCCCCGGAGCCCCGTGGGGCAGCGGCAGAGCCGCCGTGTGCCCCGGGGCAGAGCCGCGGCACGCGGGGGGTGCGCGGGCACTGCGGCGGCTGAGGCGGGGAGGGGGGGGGTCTCCGTCTCTGTCGCACCGGCGGGACCGAGCCCAGGTGCAGCCCCTGCACGGGGGGACCCCTCCTGGCTGTTATATAAGGTCGGGCAGGGAGCAGAAATAAGGAGGGAAATCGCCCCCCACCCGCGTTTTTGCGCGTCCCTCGGCGGATGCGGCTGCCCAGGGCTGGGGGTGGTGGTGATGGGGTTTAAGTTTAATCCCCTGCAGCCCGGCCCCGCTGTCCTCCATAGCGGGTGCCATGTCAGGAGCTGCGGGAGGAAGGACAGGGTCATCCTCCCGGTCCCCCAGAGCTACCATTTTGTGACAGGCACGGTCCTGTGCCCCCCTCTTCCCGTGACCTTCATGCTCATCATCTGCAACCTGAGTGAGCTGCATGCTCCTGGTGCAGATGCGTGACACCTGGGCAAGGGGGACTGCTCCCTAGCTTGGGTCTGGCCTCGTTAAATAATTATCATCTTTGTTGTGTGGGTTAGGTGGCAAGAACTCTCTTCAGCTGCAGCAGATTTGTGGATGACTTGTCTTAAAAGCAACTCCTGCAGCTATAGCTGGTCAGCTGCTTGTGCAGCTTTTTCCTGCAAGCTGTGTTTGTGACAACCTCTATTGCATTTTGGTTCACCCAAACCCCTGCTTTTCCTTGCAATGGGAGCTGTTTGCTAACAGCTGCCTTGTAAGGCTCCCCTGCTGTCACAAGGGGCTGTGGGATTGCAAGAACCGCTTGTTTATATGAGCGTGTCCCCAAATCCAGACCTGTGCAAGGATGGGCTTGTGCTGTGAGTACAGGATGTCCTAAATGTGTTAGGAAAAAGGTGTGTGGTTGTATCTGGTGGAAGGACATAGTTGGAATGATTTTGCTTTAGGGTATAAAAACACATCCAGAGAGAGGTGGGTCAGTCTGCACTATCTGCCTGCTGACAGTCCATGCAGCATGCCCCAGGCTCCTGGGGATTGTGCAGGGGAAGCATCTTCCAGAAACACTGCTGTTTTACTCAATCCCAAGCTGTATGCCAGGACCCACTCATTCATCTGTGGAACCAGGAGAAAATGACGATTTCTGTTCCAAAAGGGAAATATTATCAGCAGTGTAGCTTAGAAAGGGAAAGTTGCTCCTCAGAAGAATGCGAGCACAGCAGTGCTTTACCTGTTGGCTCTGCTGTGTTTGTGTTTTCTAGGTGCCAGCCGTCTAACCTAGTAAATTCTTTCCAGAGGATCTATGCAGGCAGTGCTGCAGTGGTGTAATGTATAATGTATGGCTGTTGGGCCAGAGGATGGTTCTCCTAAGGACAGCCAGTGAATCAGAGTATGCTGCTCCCTTCTTTTAGACTGAGCAGACAGAAGGGGATGTATCCATCCTTGGTGCATCTCCACTAACACCAACTGGGAACCGGACGGTTTGTCTGCTTGGTGGAGAGCAAATGAATCAATTCTGTTTGCTCTTTCTAATGATCCCTGGAGAGCTTGTGACCTCCTCGTGTCCCATCAGCTGTCTCCAAAGCAGCATATTACAGTGCCGTAGCTTTTAGAAAATGAAATTATAAAGGGTCCCTTGAGCAGAAGCTGAGAGGCCTGAGTGAAACAGGCGGTAGAAAAGCATTTAGAGAAATAATTGAAGCAAAAATGGAAAATATGTCAAAGGAAAGAAGTCTTTCTCCATTTGATACCCTTGAGTGCTGACCAGTTCAGAGACTGGTAATATGAGACTTCTTACCACAAGAATGTATGTGAATATACTACAAAAACAATGCTGTTAAAATAATGATGGCGCCTGGTTGTGATGTATCATCCTTTTTCTTTTTGTGTAGATCTTAAACTGTGGTAGGAAGCTGTGGAAAGAGTATCTAGAATAAACATGGCTCCTCGTGACATGGGTTATTGTCTTGTCTGAACATGCGTAAGAGAAATTGTGCACAGACCTACCATGTACAACCGTGATGGTTGCTGTAGTGCAGACGTCACATATGTCACTGTAAGGCTTGATGTCGGGGTGGTGGAGCAGCCAGTGCTCAGTAGCTGCTCACGGCACAGGGCTGTGAGTGCTGATGAGCATCTCCAACTGCATGGACATTTGTGTAGGGACAAATCCAGATGCTGTTGGTACCAACCGATCTGCCTTGCCTATCCTGACTTCTCTCCCTCAGTACATGTGGGATTTCTTTCCATTTGCGGTCCTCCCAGTGTCGCGTCCCCTTGCCCGTGGCCACACAAGACTTCAAGCTGGGTCTGCTGCTGGCATGTTGCAATAGCAGGAAACCTCAGGGCACAGAGGAGCAACACTGAACGCAATCACTGTTTAGTTTCTTATCTCACCAGATGCTTTTCTTTTCACCACCACCCCCCCCTCTTTTTCTTTCTCCTTCAGAACGCAGTGGCTTACTAGTTGCTGCTAATTACTCTTTCAGTGCCACTTACTCGGTGGTTAACGGATTACCCAACAATGCGGAGCCTGTATTTGTAATAGCAGATGTCGATGTGGCTGCGATGTGTGCTTTGGCTGCCGAGGCCTCAGCATAGTGACTAGGATACCAGCTGACGGGGCTGGAGTCATTGAAGATGGGAGAAACTGGCTGGAAGCCAGGCAGGTGACAAACCTCCTTGTGGACTGTTTTATCCTGGGCTTTGCAGTGAGAAGAAAGGTTAATCTGGTCATCCCTAGGCATTTCCCTTTGGTGCTGGCATAGACACACAGGCTCACTCAGGCTGGAAGGGACTTCTGGGGGCCATTTAGCCCATGCTTATAGTGTTGCTACTTACCCCCCCATCATCTCTTACTTAGCATCCGCACTAGCAAAATTATTCTGATAAAAAGCCTGGTGTGTGCTCATCTAACCTGAGAGAGCCCAAAGGACAGAGGAGGTCTGATGAACAAGACAAAGCAGTTTGTGAAATCCACCTGTGTTCACATCACTCTTATTTTGCCATGTGGCAAATGCTGATGCCTAATTAAAATATATATATGTATCTCAGAGCACTGTTGTACAGATTCTGTATTTATAGAAGTAGTACTGTTATCTGTGCCTTATTAATAGGGAAAACTGAAAGCACTGGGCTGTGCTCAGATGGCTGCATAAATGCCTATGTGCTGTGTTCTTGCTGGCTGATCCAAGACAACGTGCTGCTCAGCCCTGTTGGGACAGCTGTGTTGCTTGTTGAGGAGAAAACAAGGGACCTCTGACTTCTGCAGAGCAGATGGTCTAAGGAGGCTGCTGAGAAAGTGATGACTAAGACCTGTGAGCAGTAGGTAGAGGGACTTGAATGGGGATGAGCCCGTCTGGTCCCTGGTCAAGGAAACAAGGCAGTGTCAAAGCTGTGGATGCTGAACCTGGAGTTATATTAGGTCCTGGACCTGAGCATCAGCCTCAAAAGCATCCTTCTCTCTTGGGAGCTTCTGTGCCCTGTCCAACAGAGGTGCTTAGCTGTCTATCTTCAGGCTCTGATGGTACAAGCTGAATTAGCTGATATTCATACATTGCTGGGTCATCGGGAGGGCTTTAGCTTTGGAGAAGGAAGCGTATTTACTGTGCTGTGTGAAGGCACCTGCACCTCTGTGTGTAATGTAGCATAGTGCTGAACAGCAAAGCTAAATGATAGGGTTTTGTAGAGGTGCATTAGATACCTGTGCTGTTAGCACAGATACCTGAAATGAGCTGAGTGGGTGTAAAGTACCTTAGGGCAATGAAACTCCATCTTCTGATGAGGCTTTATTGAAAATTCTTTTGTTTAAAAAGCAAAATCATCTTTAGGGGCTTCTCAGCAAATTGCTGGAGGAATGTGGGGGCAGGTTCAGCCCCAAACTCAACCGGTTCTGCTAACCCTCCTAGCAGAGTGAAATCCCAGCAGTAGAGAAGATGCTGCTGTAGAATGTGTGGCGTGCATAAGGGAACAGGAAAGCCTCAGCACCCCAGACAGCCGTGATGCAGCATCTCTGGCAGCGCTAAGTTTCCAGTAAGACTGGTAGCTCGTGCTGCTGTAATTGCTTTGGCAAAACAGGGCAAGGTAGTGTGCAGGAATTGTCCCTTTGCTGTGCACCATACTGAAAATGCACAGCTAGATTTTTGAAGTCATGAGTTCTAGTTTGGCAAATTACAACCTTCAGGAACAACTGAGTTTCTTCAGATGCCTCAACCTCCTCCAGCCATACAGAGATATAGTTACACCCCCAGGCTATGAGTAGGGATGCCTGCTTTGATAATGCCCACTTTGTTTTCTTGTGGGAAGCTTCTCCAGCAAAATATCTTCAGAGGTGTCAACCACAGCATTTAATAGCTACTGCCTAGAAGTTAAAAAGCTCATGGGAATGCCCAAGAGATACTGCAGGTACCTGGCTGCATGAAAGCTGTTTTATTAATGATCTTCACATTTTACATTACTTGGGTTTCTGCCACAGTATTTGCTTCATGAGCTCACTGACTGTTGCGTGAAAGAACTGATGGATTAAATTCAAAAAGTCATAGCTATGTTGCTAACGAAGTGAGTGGCCACTATACCAGGTACTGCTGAGCACCTGTGGCAGGTCTTAAACTGAACAAGGAGCCACTTGCTCTTGGCCCTTGTCATAGAAAGGATCCTTAAATGTTATTTTGTTTTGTTTTGAGATGCTTTCACATAGGCAAGAGGCTGGTGAAAAGATCAGTTGAGACACTGATCCTGAAGTGTTGTATGATGAATGTCTGTGAGCTGGCCTAACACTGTTATGTATTGCAGGTTAATGCAATAGACGTTTTGGAAGGAAATGACCTATCTAGGGTTACAGATGATGCAAAAGCCAGGAGGAGGTCTCTACCTTCTAGTAAAACAAATCATGGCCAAATAATAGTCCCTCAAATAGCAGTGAGCATTTAGTCTTCAGTAAAGAACATACCTCACTTATCAGGTTAATTGGAGAAGAAAAGAAGTGGAGCACAGGAAATGGATAGTGTATTACAATAGCCCACAGGAGACAATTATTTAACTTAAGAGAAATGTATATAGCTCCCAGTAAACACTTGCGGGAGGGGAAACGTTAAGGGGAGAGACATAATTAAATTATAATGTAGCATGGGTGCCTGGGGTAAATGTGTGGATCTCAAGCTCTGTAGATGCAACAGTGTCTGGCCATGTGATTTGTCTTCTACATGTGTGAATGTTACAGGGGAAAGCTCGAATAAACACAGGTCTTTTTTTTAAATATCTTTTCTGTTTTCTGCAGCAATTAAATGTTCTCTGCAGACCTCACTGACTCTAGTTTAGATCCTTAGTGATGATCTCAAGCTTTTGGGAACTGCCTGTTGGCCTTGTACTCGCTAAAAAAAGAGATGTCCTTATGTCCATGGATCAGGGTATGTCAGAGTTAACACAGGGAGACTTGATGCTCATGACTTTGTGTCTAGGTGTTTGTCCGGACCTACCAGCCTGTGAAAATGGTGTATTGCCCTATTGAATTTATCACCTCATAGCTAGTGTGTCAGGAAGATACCTTATTTGCTGTTGTGGATTTTTCCTTGTTACCATAATAATCCATGTGCTGGGAATCTTGAAACACTGTGAATATTAATCCTTGCAGCATGCTGAGGCAGTAAGCCATGTGTATGTTTGTTTTATGATCTGCAAAACCAGTGGGGAACAGAAAATTGTCTCCTTATGCTAAAATAGCTATCTGTTCCTATCATTTGGGGAGGCGGGGGGAGAAAGGCTAAATGCTTATAACACTGCCCAGTCAGTTTACAGTGGCATGAAGACAGAAAAAAGCAAACTTTTGAAATTTTATTTTCAAGGCTACTGATGGTTTTTGGAAGTCCTAGTTTAATAGCTAGCTGAGGATGCCGAGCAAAGTCCTTGAACCTGACGTCTCCACGTGCTCCGAGTAGGCAGAGCTCCACTAGCCTTAAATAGAAGGTGTGGGAGTCTGTCTGAGGTGCCTCATATCTGAGGCAGCTCCTGAAAATGTTATTCTTCTTCAGGAAGCAAACCCCGCTCCTGATGTGGATGTTTGTTAGACAGGAGCCAAACCCATGTGTGCTCCACCCGTGTGAGCCATTGCTCAGATTTTTGTTTTCAAGCAGTGCATTTAAGTGGCAAAATTGAGGGAGTGCTGAAAGGGGGGTGACTTGGCTGTCCCCTAAAAGGATATGGTGTTTTGACTAAATGCCTAGTGCACAAAAAATTTTTGAGGTACTTTTTGTGAAAGGAAATGTACTGCCAACATGCCCAGTGAGCCTTCTTCCTGAAAAAGCGACTTAAAAAAAAAAAAAGGAAGAATCTCTGAGTGTAATAATTTCCTTCTGGGACTCAAAAATCTATAAGAGTATGAGTCAGAGCCCAGCTAGATGGGAGGAGAGCTAAAAAAGTGTGTGCAAATAGAAATCCAGTCATGCATGGTGGGGCAATAGCCCACTGCTGGGAGAGCTTCTCATTGCACTTGAACTTTGTTTTTTTCCTGATCTTGGGCCTGATTTTGCTCTTCCCGGCTGAGTGCGGAGGCTCAGGTTAAAGGAAGGCCATCTGTGTGATAACAGCCTCATGGGTCTGCGTAGCCTTGAGACCGAGTCGTGTTCTCAGCTCTGAAACAAAGTTCTTGAGTGACTAATTTCTTTGCACCTTTTCCTCTGTCTGTAGAAGGGAGAGGGTATCAGCCTTCCTTTCATAGATTTGACAAAATATCAGGTCATGTCGACCGTTAGCATTAATTGGCACTTGAAATAGCACTGGCAAAGGTTAATTGTGAAGTAGAGAAAAAACTCTTAATATAAAATTCAGATTCTGTAGAGAGGATGCACTGGTGTCTGCTGGAGTGCTTGGAAGAGCTGTCTTCTCCTGCCGTGGTGTAACGGAGCTTCGGCCCTTTGTGAAGGCTCATTCAGCCCCTGGTATCAAGTGTCACCGGTTGCTTAGGTCCCCTCTGCAGGGGGATCAAGGATGATGCTGCCCTTGCTGCTGATGGGGACCGCGTGCTGGCTTTAAGCGCTTGCAGTTCTTTTGCAAATCACTGGGAAAGTAGAGGCTGCACTTTGTTGGTAGTATTTAAATTTTAGGCATAACTTTAGAGCTTGTGTTTCAATACCTGTTGCCGTATAGCCTCTACCTCCTCTCCTGACATCATTTGCCAGATGCTGACCTGAATGAAAACTGGTGGGCTGGCTGGTCCCTAGGTGGGAGTGAGAAGTGCTGGCCCTTGAAGGAAGGAGCCCAGAGCTCATCCTGCAGTGACTTCAAACACTGTGGGCTATGCAAGCAGGACTCATACTGGAAGCTCAAAATGCTCTTTATTTACTTCTCTCTGTGGCACTTCTAATGCATGCATCATGCTTATTTATAGGTGATTTGATGAAATTTAGTGATTACTCTTGGATGCCTTGCTCAGAACTAACAGCTATAAATAATAATAATATAAATAATACCATGAGAAGAGGACTGAGACAAGCCTTCAATGCTTACTGAGGGGCCGGCAGGACACCGAGTCGCATGAGAGCACAGTTTAGTGGTAAATATTTAAACAATTATTCAGGGAGACCTGTTGATACTTTGCACTTGTGTCCGGCTTCTCATTTTTTGAACTCCCATGGGTGAATGTTGTAATTTATAGCAGTCTAATGTAAAGTCACTCGTAACAGTCTTAAGCTCCTCTATATACATGGGAGAAGAGAACCAAGTTCCCTGATGATGTTGTTTCCTGTACGGCCTTGTTACAGCTTCTAAGCTGTCCATGACAGACATTGCTTTTCTTTCCTTCATGGTACAGGAAGAATGAACCCCAAGTCTGAAATCCAACGATGCCTCCGGTTGCTCTTCTTGGTTATGTTAGATGTTCTTAGACCCAGCTGTAACCAACTGGAGGTGGGATGGTGTTTCAGTCCCTTGCAGCTCAGCGTGAAATGTTCTTGCAAGTGCTGGAAGCAGGCGTTATGCAAGGCTTCAAATTGCCTTCTTGCTGACTGGAAGTGAATTTTCCAGCTTCTGCCACTTTTGTGTAAGTCTTGTGACTTGTGTGGCTTTTCCTGGAGCCCTGGACACAGTATGAGACCAGCAGAAGAGCAGTGTAGCTTTTGTGTTGAAAACATCAATTTCTAACATGGATGCTTGTGGCTT
>VZSV01000244.1:178114-219602 GCA_013398735.1 Nothocercus julius | reverse complement strand
CCCTAAGTGTTCCAGGAGACAAATGTGAAGAATCACGAAACTGTATCATGAACCCTTCCCTTCCTAAAATTTGGGGCTTATCCCAAAACTGTAAGCCCTGTTAAAATACTTCTCCTAGAGTTGTGCTGAACCATAAGTTGTACTGAATGAGGTGTGGGATAAACCCAATTCCTCACTTGTGAGTGAAACAGGAATTGAACCTGGGTCTCTAGGGCAAAAATACTGTTTTAATAATCTATTGCCTCAGCAGTCCCCTTTAACACTCCCTTTCCTGTTTCTTCGGGCTTTAGGTTGGGCTGTTGTAGCTCATCTGAGGGGTGAGCAGTTAAAGCTGCCCGAACCAGCATGCGAATTGCTGGGCTCTTGTCTTGCTTTGCTAGGACAGACATTTTGTTGCAGTGAAACTGGATCTTGATACAAGAGGGTCCAGAGTATACAGGCTGCCGGAGAGAAGAGTAGCGGATATTAATCTGATACTGCTGTGGATTTTGGCTGAAGAGCCAGGCAGTGTTGCTCAAACACTATGTAAAAGTTGAGCATAAAGTGCAGCTGTATCACGGAGCGGTTTCTCAGCTACATTAACAAACTTCCTCAAAGCATCAACAGGCAGAAATCTACAGGGATGCAGTGTAGTTGCTTCTCAACATCTGCAAGTGTTTGTACAGCAGAGCTAATCTACCCAGGAGCGCAGTAGGAAAACTGTTTTTTTGAGGCAGGGGATGAGGGCAGGGGAAAGGCTGTGCTGAATTTCTAAGCACAAGGAAAAGAGTGTCCTAAGGGCAAAATCTTGGAGTCTTTGTCACTTCCCCTTTGCTTTCCTGCCTCTCTTGCCTGTGTAAAGGCAGTAAGTTTTTTAGAATCTGGCTCAGAGCTCTGGCAACAAATCAACAGGCTGCATTTCAGCTCGGAGAGTGATTCCTTACCCAGGTAATTATAAGCCTCTATCAACAGGGGCTCATATTAAAAATAACTGTCCCTTTGCCACTTGAGTGCTGGTGTTCAAGAACAGTTTTTGATCAGTAGTGGAGTGTGCCTGATGCCCTGTTAAGAATTAGGCCTGTAGAAAATAAAACTCTAACTCTCTATATAGAGATATTATTTTATATGGGTGTTTATTTTGTGCTGGTGTTTAGCTGCACTAATTTGCTGGAGGCTTATTCTGAGCAGTTTGCACTATTGTGAGGCAGGATGGGGCCCACTGATTCTAATACACATGTTGGGTTTCTCTCTTTCGGGCTGCTGTGATCTCGGGTAATCTCTGGCTATTTCTTAAGCTGATTGTGCTTTTACTTTTAATAGAAGCTCTTCTATGAATAGCTGGGAATTGCCTGGTGTGGTGGTGGTGGCCTTGAGGAGGAGATCTGTCTCATTGGGGTTATCTGTCGCTGGAGGCGAGGAGGGGATTGGAATGCACCGAAGTGCAGAGCAACCTTCAGGGGTTGGTGCAAGATGTGTCATGCTGCAGAGCTGATGCAGCTCCAGTGCTGAAACTCAGGTCACCTCTTTCACTCAGCGCAGCTCGAGGAAGAGATCCCAGCAGGATTTCTTTCCATTTGGGCAATGCTGCTTTGATTTGGTGCTCTGGTTCTAGGGGGCACTCTGTTTATGCATGTTCACATGTGGGGCATTTGTTCTGCCAGGCCTGCAACTGTTTGGTGCTCCAAACTAATGTTGGAGAAGGAGGTCTGTTCTCTATGTGAATCTTATAGACTGTTTAAAGAAGATTTAGGACCTTCCCCCTGCCAAAATATAAAAAGAGGCACTGTCTTAGCACTTAGTCTTTTGGAATCTATTTGGACAACTTTGCTTTTGTCTGTCCAGGTGCTCAGTTTGAAATCAAATGCTATTAGAAATCAGTGTATTGTTTGGAGTGGGGAAATATCAGGGGAAGGAAATCAAATGTTTTTCCTGTGTTTAACAGGGAAAGGAAGGGAAGACCAGAACACTGGCCTGTTCATCCAGGTCACGATACCACAGTTTCCCTATGGATTCAGAGTGCCTGTGACCATACAGTGCTGGTCTTAATGCTCCTACCTAAAATGTTATCCATGAATATTTGGACCACTTTAGAAATCCTGTGGTGTATATCTGTGTATCTACACGCTTTTTTTTTTTTTTTTGTGTCATTTCCTGTGGCCCCTGCTCCAAAGTTGACCAGAGAAATGAAAATACTCCCTAGAGCTTGAGGAAGACTATCCCACTGGTTCATCAGAAAGGTTATAGACCCTGGTGGATGCATCCTCTTAGGTGGGACTAGTCAGGGAGCTAGAATGCCTTCTCTCCTGGGACAGCTGATCCAACTTTAATTTCTGTGTAGCTTGAAAAATATCTTGTGCAGTGTGTTTTTTGTTTAAAATATGGTTTAAAGCCTCTGACTTTCTCTGAGCTGGTTCTCTTAGCACAGCCTGTTGGTTTATTTTTCTTCAAGGGCTTGAGAAGCAACGTCCCTGCACTGTTTCCAGCCAGGGTGATCCTAATTGTATGTGAAACCTCAGAGACGCGGTGTATAGCAAGGAGCTTGGCGCCATTCCTGCATGCTTCTCCAGGCAGAACAGAGATACCCATCAGCATCTTTAATGCCCTCTACAGGACAGCCATGCACCTCAGACAGCTTTAGCAGGATCCCGAGCATTGCATGACCTCCTCACTCGGCAGAATTGTCCTTCCTGCCTGGATTGTTTATAGGGAATCAGTCTAACTGTCTGCAGTAGGTTCCACCTCTTACCTCTGATGCAAGATAAATGTGTGATCGTGGCTTGAGATCTCTGCCCCTTTCCTACTGTTTCCCTCGAGGTTCATGTTAATGGGCTCAGATGATTCTGCCTTTTCCGGCAGACCCTTTTAGTTCTGTGTAGCCCCTGGAAAGGCTCTTTTGGAGGACACAATCTGCCCTCCTAGCACCCACTGCTGTCTGGGAGTGGAGAAAGTGTCACACTGCGCTAATGGAAGGTACCTCGAGCTCTGCTTGTTCTCCTTCTAGGTCCTGCCGCAAATACAAGCAGGACTCCCAAGGAAGTGGAGTTCTGATGAGAAATCTAAGGTACTGTGACTCTCTGGTATCTTAGAAGCTGCCGTTTTACCAGAATTCCTTCTCTAAAGGAGAAAATGGCAAAAAAGGAGGATAAAATCCCCTCCTTATTCAGGTTTTTAGAGATTCTCGGAGGCAAGCTCCCACTTATTAGAAGCCAGGGATTGCAATGTTCTAGGGGCTGAGTCCTGATGCAATGAATGCATTGAACATTAGTCACTTAGCACCATCTATTGATACCCCTTGACACAGGAGAGGCTCCACTGCAGGACAGCTTTGAGCCTATGCTAGGCTGCAGGATGACTCCAGAGACTTGGGACAAATTATGACGGTGGTGGTGGGGAATAGCAAGGTCAGTCTGCTGCTCAGCAGTTTTGGCGCCCATTGATCCTAGTGTGTAGTTTTGGTGTACATCTTGTCCTTTTGTTTTCTCCCCCATCAAGGTGCAGATGCTGTACAGGTCACGGTTTGCAGGGCTACAACTTTCTTCTGTTATGATAAAGCCAAGATTTGTCAGTAGGTTTGTTTGTCAGAGTCAAGCAGTGTTTCTGCAGAGCTATGACAACTCAGTGCTGGGTCTCTTCACTACTGCCATCAGGATGGGGTTAATTTGATGTTCGAGGGTGCTGCTAATGCTTAATATTGTCGTCTTGGAGACTGCTGTCTGGAGGTTGCCGATTCTGGACATAAAGCCTTGCAGGCTAAGGTACATAGTAGGATAAGTCGTGTGCATGGTGGCTTTTGCTAGGGGGTATATTTTTCAGTGAGATTAGAAGGATGCTATCATGGTGAAAAATCAGCCTGGCAGCTAAGAGGGTCTTGCAGCTTCTGGGGTATTTCCAGTAACTTGAGTATTGAGGTTCTTGAGGCCTCTGGATGCAGGCACTACTGTAATTACTATTCCCTTGAATTCTGCTGTCACTACCGAGGTCTGATGCTATGTGGGATTGTGTTTGTTTTTGTGTGTGTGTGTGGTTTTTTTTTTTTTTTTTTTTTTTTAATTGAAGTTGAGGATGCTGATTCCATAAAGTGAAACTAGCCTTGTTTTCACCTCTAGAATTGCCAGCCTCAAAACTGAAGTTGAATCTTCCATAAACGTATAATCCTTGCTGCCACATCTATTCAGAATGTGCTGGACTGTTTATTCCCTTGAGTTTTTGATATTGTCGTGTAGAATCAGTGCTCTTTTTTCCTTTACCTTGAATATCCCAAGGCAGATCAGGGCTTTGCTTTCTATTCCTGAAGAGCTCCTGGAGGAAGCTGCACAGCAGCAGTGCTGCATTTTCTAGTCTCAAGACTCCTGCCTTTGCCAGCGCTGCAGCCTAGAGTCAATGCGGCATTTGCTATAATGGGCAGTGACTTTTTGAGACCAGACACCGCACTGTAGGCTGTACCACTCTAAATAATCCTCAGTAAAATGCAGAGCTTCAAATAAGAAAATCCCTTTACAGTTGCTATCTGCAAAAATGCAAAGAGGAATTTGGCTCACAAGAGCATTTGAGGTGCTGGAGTGTCCTGTATGCCTCTCCCATCTGTGTTTTATGTCCTTGTGTATTCAGGACTAACCCATCTGCAGGGGAGATCGCAGTCCTCAAAATGAAGGAGGGAAAGGATGTTCCTGTAATTCTTTCGCAGCAGAAATCCACTGAAATAAGTGGCATCTCAGGTGAGACAGTGGGTTTAATGTGCCTGGAATTCCCCCTGTTTCTTCTGCGATCCCTTGACTTAAACCTGTGAACGCTTGCTTAAATCTCTTAGCCTTAGCAGCTCGAGGCTGATACATGGCAGTGAGGGCTGCAGGGGACACGTGGACATAGAACTGATTTGTTTCTATGGAAACAAGTAGATCTCACCATGTTGTAGGGTAGGAGGAGGAGGACTTAGCCCCCTGGGGCCTGGTGCTGGCTTTGGAATGGGATTGGTTGCTGCACCGCGGTTGTAGAGCAGCAGCCCATGAAGGGATTATCCATCTAGTCGGTGATCACTAGTTGAGGAGCATGGGGATCCAATCTGTTCCTGTTTCAGGTTTCCTTGGCAGGGAGAGCACGAAGCACCATGGTTTATATGCCACAATTCCCAGGGTCACGGCCCTCCATGGTTCTTGGAAATAAATAATTAACCTTGGTTGCTAACAGCCAGAAAGGAGAGTGAAGGACACCCCTTATGGGCAGCTGTCCCTGTGTATCCTCCCCAAGTCTTCAAAGATGACACCTGTGGTAGTAATCTCTGCTTGCCCTTTGGCTCGTGGCCTTCTAGGCAAGAGCTCAGAGCTGTCTGTGGTGTCTTCAGCGACAGGGGGCAGCTGAGACCTTTCAGATGGGCTCCAAGTTTTGCCTGCTGCTGAGATTAATGCGTATCTTGTGATACCCGGTGTACTTTTTTCAGAAAGCACCTGATATCCCATGACTAGGTGGCGATCTTAAAACCTTTTTGTTAAATTGAAAGCTAATTTCACAATACCAGAGAAAGCATGAAAGCAAGACTACAAAACGTTCTTCAGGTTCAGATGCTAGAAATGATACTTGCTAAATTTTTTTATTTAATCCATACTGGCTCGTAATACTCAGTCACTCTGTGTGGGCCCTGTGCCCTTGTACACGATTCCCATGCTGACCCTTCGGAGGGGCTGGCCTGCCTAGATCTCTGTACGTGACAGACCTTCTCATCTCCTGCGGGCCTTGTCCATCTGGGCCACAGTGAGGATTCTGAAAGGGAAAATGTTAGCTTTCTAGCTAGGAGGAAAGGAGACCATAGCAAAGTGGTAGTGTTTGTGTTCCTTTCCTTGGTGCCGGGAGGTGGACAGTGCCTCTGAGCCTAGACCCCCTTATCAGGGGAGAGCCCAGAAGCCCATTTTAGTAGTAGTTGTATGCATGTGTTTTTTTTTTTTCTTTTTTTTTTTATATTTTCCCCAAGACTCTGAGGGTTTTGTGCTCTTAAGTGATCATTGCTTTTTTTTCTATGCTGTTTTGTATTTTCCATGACCAAAGTTGTGTGGCTTTTCCAAGGCCATTAGCAAGTCTGTGAGCAGCCGTAATAGTATGCTTTTGTCGCAATTACCTACCAATTTCCTCTTTCTTTTAATTGTCTCACTCTTTCTTCCTGCATACAACTAACAAGAAAGAAAGAGTAGCTCGAGGCACTATTCTGTTTTTCTTCCTCCTACAAATAGGGTACAGGAGCTACATCACCTTCTGAAAGGGGGAGAAATTCTGCTTGCTCTGCTTGTGCCCCCTGCACTGGGCATGGGGACCTCAGTGTATGTTGTGTAGATGGAGTGGAGGATGAGTGTGGCTCTGTATGGGAAGTTCTTGCTACAGGCTTTGCAGCACAGCCAGTGAGCCGATTGAATGCACAAACTCTTGGGTTTGAGCTCAGTGCAGGGGTGCATCAGTATGGCAGCATCTCCCCTTTTTTTTTGGAGTCATCTGAAAATACACAGTACACCTTGGAAAGTTGATCCATATCCTACTGTAATGTGTACCAGCATAAAACTAAGCTAATGCTGGCTTCACTGAACTTCCTTTAGGCATCCAGCCACAGAAACCCCTAGGCAAACTCTGAGCCATGTCACTTCACTCTGGTGCAGCCCTGCAGACCATCAGAAGAAAGTGGAATACCCTAAGTTGTAAAAATGCCTCTTTTTTGGGTATCCTCTTCGTGTGAGGGCAATATGGGGATGGAGCTTTGTAATTCTGTGTCAGCTTAACTTGTGCCTAGTCCCTGGTGCTGCAGTGACTTGGCACAATTCATGTAGTTCTTGTCCAGATTTTTGACTTACCTGGAAGGTAGTGGTGTGTGAAACAGAAATCAGCCTTAAGGATTCAAATCCAAGTAAACAATTAATAAAAACAACTTTTTATCTTATCGCCCTGGTTCCAGACACCTGCATAGAGGCACATGCAGGAAAGGGGCTGTGTGAGTTGCAAAGAGGAGATGTGAAAAGAGTGAATGAGAGAGGAAATGACTGTAAGGACACTTGGGAGCTAGTGTGTGCAGTCGGAGATAAGCCAGAAGAGCAAAATTTAGTGCATTCTGGAAGACGTTTGAGGGAGGGGTTGGCCAGAGAGAGAAGAGCTGCTTCTAAACAAATATTCATGCAAAAGTTGCTATGCACTTTCCTTTTGCTTTAGTAGCGTTGCTTATAAAGGCGCTGCAGTGTGAACTCAGCCACTGTAACTAAAATATTGGTGACTTGAGAGCGCTGCACTGGGCTGATGTTGTCTGAGCCCCTTCAGCCTGCCTTCACCTCAGCAAATGTGCTCTGAGTGGGGCACTCACTTTTGATTAACATTTTTGAGGTGGGTCCTCTGAGACTTCTAAGAGCATATAAATATTGCAGTGCCTTTCAGTGATGGAGGCTTTCTCCTGTTCTTTGGGAAAAACAGTTTGTACTTTATGAAAAATATCTTCACCCAAGAAAGACAGAAGGATGGGTTGGGTTGTCTCTGTGGATTAGATCAGTGTCCAAGCAATTTAGCTGTGTCCCATGCCGAGAAGCAGGTGTGAGTTTTTGACTTGTTGACTTTTGTAGTAGATGCAACATTTTCATGTGACTTTACTTCATGTGTAACACTCAACATGTTATTTTTCCTCCTTTTTGAATGAAGTGAGAGCATAGCATGGGAAAAAGATAACAGCATTGCAAGATAGCGTGCATCCTGCTCAATTGTAAAAAGGAACAACAGCAAAACTGGGAAAGGTGATTCTTGCAGTGAATATCATAAGGACAGTTCTCAAACAGAATGTGTGTGTGGTTGATAACAGGTTCTACTTCTCCATTTATTCTTTTGTACCGTGAATAACAGCTAGCAGTGTGCTAACAGCTGATACTGTGTTTTCATGTTTGAGGACCACAGTGCCTCAATCTATGCATAAAATCTTAATGGAGGCATCTCAAAATGCCCTTCTTGTTTGCAGGGACCTGTGCTGGTATCAACTGCAAAAAAAAATAAAGGACTCAGTGCAGATAGGAGAGTAGAAGAAGTTGTAAATTTAGTGAGCTTCTTTCTAGTTCACTGTGTATACATATCTCCTAACTCTTGTGTGTAACTCCTAGCTATGGTATGGCTGGGTCTAGCTTATGCTAGCACTAGCTCTAATGGTCTCTGGGAACTCATCTGATGTAGGGCCAGCTCAAGACATCTCCTTGACCCTCCTTGGCTATTTAAGTATATTTTAAGTGGGGAGAACATCACCACTTAGATGCTGTTTGGGTGCCAGAGTTGCTCAGCCCAGCCCCTTTTAAGTGCTCAAGCCAGCACAATAGTGTTAACTTGCTTTGCAGCCCTCTTGAGTGGCAGCTCAAGGTGCCAGGCAGTGGGAGGTCTCCTTTCTGTTTTTGTTTCTGCTAACATGTGTATATTATACTCATGAACTATTGCCTGTCTTTATTTTTCACAATTGTCTTCTTAAATAGTGAATCATTGTATACAGTAACATTGCCAGTATGATATGTAGTACTTGCATATAGAAATAAAGATCTATTGTATCCATTGTGTGACCAGTACCATGTTACACTCCAAAAAACTTACACTAAATGGTTATGAGGTTGCTCTTTCATTACCATGGGTCAGGGCTAAACTCACTGTGGTCTAGAGATCTACAGATAAATAACACATATCCCTCGACTTAAACTTTTCTGGATCTAGAAGTGGCTACTTAGAAATGAGACTTACCATGTGGCTCTGCAATTCTGTAGGACGGGTGGCCAAGCTCACAGGCAGCAGCATGAAATGTAGATGAAAGCTAAGGGTTGAGGAAAAATATTAAAGCAGGTTGAGTGCTTTTGTTCTTGAGGCACCCATTTTAAAATTCTTGCTGCTCATGTTGGTCTTTGAGTAGCCCTTGTCTTTAGGGGAGATAAAAGCCCCCATAAGCATCACAATCAACAGGAAAGGAGAGAAAAATCTAAGTCTCTGATGCAGGTGGTACTAGCTGGTTAGGCAGCAGGCAGAAAAGCAAACTTGTTCTTAGTCTTGTGCCATGTGTGAGTTACTTATGAAGGTCCTTGCAGGCCATTGGAAGAATCAGAGATCAGGTAAATGCTCTCAAGGGAACCGGCTGTTCTGCATTTCTGTACCTTCTGGTAGAGCCAAATATGTCTGTTAGGGAGGAGAACCAGGCTTGAGTTAGTCTTTAAGAAATGGAAATCATAGCATTTCTGAGGTCCTTATTTTTAGCAGTCAATATTTGTATTAAAACATTTTGTGCCTTACACATACTCTGATGTCTGAGGCACAGGTATCACCTTGTGCTTTAACGATCCATTTTAGAGACATGCTGGACCAAGAGTGTGTTTGAAAAGAGTTGTGCTGTGAGATGAAGTGCAATTTAGATGTGTAAACTGCTGATAAAAATGCTTGTATCGAGAAGATGTGAATGTTGTCATCCAGTAAAGTTGTCAGGGAAGTCTTAGGTCAAAGATGCTGATTTTTTTTCCCTAGATTGTCCTGAGATTCTTGCAATGCATAGCGCTGCACAGTGAGCTAAAATGGAGAACTTGCCATTCTGTGTGAATGATGGATGATCAACTACAAGGCTTGACAGATGAAACAAAGGTCAAAAGTTTTGACCTTAAAAGCAGGAGCAGGTCTGAACTGTGTAACTAGACTGCAAAGTGTAGGAGCAGGAACTGTATTTGTCGCCATGTATTGGCATAGTGCTTTGTGCAATGAAGTTCTGATTCTACTGCTGTCCCTGGGCTCCACCAGAATACAAAAAATAAATACTAGGTTTAAAAAGGAGCAATGGCTGTGTGGGGAAAAAAAGATGTAGATACTGTATGAATTTCAGTGTCCCAAAACTAATACAGTCCACTTGGGGATTAATGGCATATGTTAATACCCTATTTGTCTGCAGATAGTTAATAAGAAATCAAATGGAAATATAATGATTATATGGTAGTGTTCACTCTGTTCTCTTCTTATGTCTTCATAAGCTGCTGATTTGCCTTTTTAATTGCGGCTTTACCTTTTCTAGTGCATTCAGTCCAAGAATCACAAAAGCCTGGCAAACACGGAACTGCGAGGATGCTGAATTGTTATATCTAGCCTGGGATTTAGCAGAGCAGGAGGGGACACACTTGCTTGTGCAATCCTGTATTGCACTTTTGTTGATCAGGCTTGAGACTGTTAATCCTGACAAAGCAGGTGAACAGGGCACAATATACCCGTGATGATCATCTTAACGATCACTGCGATGCTGGAAGCTTAGTTCCTCCTCCAAAGGTCTAATTATCTCTTGTCTAATGAGGGCATATCAGATTGCGATTATTTCTTTGACCAAAGGAGTAAACTTCTGTGTGTGGGTAGGTGTATGGTATTTAATTTAATTTAATTTTTTTGGAGGCCTCGCAAGTTATACATGTTCTTTAGGAAGAAATACGATCCTACTACAGGAATCCATCTCAGGCAAGTTTCTCCTTTCAGTAGAGGAGTTGTTTTCTTCAGAGTTGTTTTCTTCCATGTAGTAGCGGTGAATAAACACATGCAACTTTATGACAGTTTCAATGCATATATCTTTAGGAAGTCCAAGGCTGCGTATTTCCTGCCTTTTTTTGTCTGCTTTTCATAAAATGTCCCTTCCCTTTCTGTACAACATTAAGACAAACTGGTTGTAGCATTCAGTGCATCCCTTGTGTTTTACAACTGGTCCGAAGGAAACATCTTTGGTCTATGTGACCCTTAACTTCTAATCCTGTGTGCTGTACAGGTCACTTAATGAGGTCTGAAGTCTGTTTACAGAGCAAACATCTGCTTGCTCTGTCATTAAAGCTACCTCTTTATTCTGTAGGATCCCAAGGTGCATAATACATGGAAGATGTTAATATAGGATGCTTGCTTGCCTTTTTTTTTTTTTTTTTTTTTTTTCTTAGAAACCTGTAGGACACCCTTCCCTAGATACGATGTCATTATAAATATATTGTTGCATGACATCAGGATCATCTTGGTAGGTTTTAACATCTTGACATGGTTGGATGTCATTTGGGCCTTGCTCTGCAGTAACAGCTTGATCTATTTTCTGTCCCTCAAATGTCTTTTGGTTATTGCATTACTAGCACAAGCTTCCAGCCCAAATCTGTACTTTAATGCAGCTATGCATACAAAAATAGAAATAAAGCTGGAAGGCATCATGTGATTGGGCTTGGCCTGGGGTAGCTACAGTGCTAGTTGAGAACATGTGTAAGTGCTTCCGAAGTGAACAGTGCAGTAACAAAGGAGGTTTTTCAGGTCATTTCTCTGCTTGAAACTTTTCCACTTGAGACCCACCAAGATCTGTTGTCCTTAGTTTAGAAGAGCAGAGTTATCCCTCTTTAGACCAAGATTTTCCTTAGCTCAGTATCTTCTCTGTGATAGCAGTTAGTAAGAGGTCTTGACAAACATGGAATATGAACAAGGGCATCTGACCTGGCTGACAGTTTAGAGGATACAGGTGATCTGAGACTTATTTCAGCTCTGATAAAATACTTGGAGTGGCATTATTGGAACTGATACCTCACTATTCCTGATGAGAATTTTTGAGTCGATAGCTAAGCCAAAAATATAAGCAAAGTAAATATCTCTTGAATAAATATAGATTCTCTATCTTGCTGCAAGCTTATCTCCTTTATGCTCTTGTTGAAACCTTGCTGGAAAAAGTGGCATATGGCGAATTTCTGCTTAAAAGCTTCAAAATCGAAGGCTGTCTTCCCACTTCTGCACAGCATAAACGAGACAACAATAAAGGTAATTTTCAGTTCTCGTGGTGCAAAGTGGATGAAGAAAAACAGGAGGCTGGTGTTCTTAACCTAATAGTAGTCTACTTCAGGCACTGCACTTGCTACGGAGGGACGTGACGATTTTTGTTGCACTAGAGGCTGCCTTGTCATACAGGTGGATTCCCTGCTGCTCTTGTCGTTCCAGTGCCGAAGCCTTGCAGCACATTATGTACGAGGACACGTTCTGCATCTGCTGCCCTCACCCCCCCCCCATTCATCTAGGGGGCTGTTTATCTAACCCTTTGCTCTCATCTCTGACTCATCTGGAGTAGAACTGTGTTGATTCCCTGTTTCTGATTTAATTTCATCACTTTGTGCTCCTTTTCCTGGGCAACCCGCTATGTGTTCATGTACCTCTTTTCCTTTCTGGCAGCTTAGTGGACTTAAAACCTGGGCTGTGCATGTTGCCCGTGGGACAAGGGCTCTGTCATTGCAGCTTATTTGCAATTTCTTTTGCCCACTCAGTGAGGGCAGACCAGGATCCTTTACGCTGCATCCCTGTCACTTGGTCGGCTTGTTGCAGAAAATATTAGTCTTTACTTGTTAGTGCCTATCATTTGAAGGGCTTAACCTGACCAGGAGGAAGACAGTCTATCCAACAGTCTGTGGAGAAGAAAGATGAATGAAAGAATAGGAAATGATATGGATGCACTGGGGAGATAGTGGATCAGTTTTATGAAGCTCTTTTTGGTGTAACTCTGATAGTCCCGTGTAGAAAAAATGTGCAGGTTGCACTGCATGCACCTCTCAGTAGCTTGTGAAGAAGAATGTTCATTAATTTCTTGTTAATAGGGATCAAATTGCACATATTTTCCCTTGGAATTAAAATGGCATTAAAACTACTGCTTTAGGTGACTAGCTATAGGTTTAGATAACAAACCTTCAGCCTCTCTATGAAGAAGACTAGTGATAGCTTAGTTATATTTCTGAAGTTCTGCCAGCATAACTCCCAGTGTGCTTACACCCACTGGCTTATTTTAACATGAGTGTAACTGTAGCAGTGTAATTCTGCTGGTAAACGTCTCCATATAGACAAGCCCTGGATTCCCAAGACTAGGAAGTGTCTAACTGTACATCATAAAGAACTGAGAAAATACTTCTTTAGTAATATCATTATGTCAAGTGTGTTGAAGTTAGACAACTGTCACGTGATTCTATAATGAAAACGCCTCAAAAGGCAAAATACTAAATTAATTACAAGTTAAATACTCAGTTTACATGGGGAATTGGATCAGTTTTCTATAATGCCAGAATCTGAGCACCACACAGGCTTTTCCATCCACCTTTCCCTGAATTTTTCTTTTGTAGCTGTCACAAGCACAGTGGCCAAAGCAGGAAAGCTTCAAGAAAAGCTAGAGATGGATCAACATGAGAAGAAACTTGATTCTTGGAGAGATCTTCATGTAAATGCAAATGGCTGCTTTTCCTACAGTGAAGTAGGATGCGATACTGAAAGTTGGAGTTGGGTGGCTTGAGTGTTGTCTCTGTGCTAAAAAAGGAGTCTGCAGTAACAGGATACTTCTTGCTCAGGTGTAATTCATTCAAAGTAACTCAGTGCAACTCTGCCATTTGTGACTCCTTATGCTAAAACCTGCTGCTGGAGTAGGACATTGTTTCACATATTGACCACAGGCATCTATAGGAATAGAGCTGAGCCAGCAGAAAGCTGCTGGAATGATGCAGTGCCTCAAAGATTCCTGGGTTAATTCTGCAGAAATGGGGGAAAAAAACTAGCCATACTATTTGAGAAACAAAGGAAAGACAAACCCCCGTTAACTCTTTGTACTTTGAAAAGTCTGAAATTAGGAGAAGGGTCTCATTCTTACTTCAGCTGGTGTAGGTTTGCAGCAGAGGTTACAATACTCCAGACGTAGAGTAACTGCCAGTAGATGTTTTTGAGATATGAAGAGATATTGTAGGGTACCCCCTTGCCCTCCAAGTGTACATGTGGAGCAGTTATTCTGACAGTCCACAGACTGGAAATTACTTATATAGCAGAGGAAAGGAAGGTAGAGAGAAACATATCACCCTCAAAGCCAAGGGCCTCGATTTCCTTCCATCTAGAGCTGAAAACAGCAAAATTATTCCCTGCTGCTGCTACCAAGGGAGGAAGGATCATATGTTAGAATCCAAGCAAAGTAGGTAGGACTTTATTTAAAAAAAAGAAAGAAAACCAAATCCATGCTGTAGGCACCAGATTTTCAAGCGAGGCTTCTCCCACTAGGCAGGGAAGCAAATGATCTTTTCTTCAGAAATTCCCCATAGCTCTTCAATAGACACACGAACAGCTGAGCACTCGAAAACCAGGCCACAGACTAGCAAGGTCATCAGCAGATGCACTGAGCATGCCTAGCTTTGCCAAAAGAAGTGTTTGGAATGGGAAAATAAAGCAAAGGGGAGTTTGTGGGCTGTGGCTGTTAACTGAGCCTTAGGAAAAAGGATAGAGAGAGGCTTCCTTCCTTGGAAATTACCTGGTGCACAGAAAACTTCAGGGTTCTTGTGAAACTTAGGAGGGAGCTGCTGCTGCTTTTGCATTGGCAGTCGTCATGCTTTGAGCAGGGAGCCAGGAGGAGGCCTGGGTGGAGGCAAATCTTGGGCTGCTCTTTATTCTGCTGCAGATGGATCTCATGCTGTTTGCATGCTGGGATGGTGCAGGATCCTCCCTACCCCCAAAACGCAGGGTGTGAGTTACAGGGTGTAATTCTGTCGGCGCTCGGATAGTTGTGTCCTGTCAAAAGGAGCCATGTTCATTTTTCAGCCTCTGTTTCTTCAACTGCTCCTTTCTGATGAAATCTAAAGTAATTTCTCCAAAATAGCTGGAATTTCTCCAGGTAGTTGGATTAAAAGGTCTGGAACTGCAGCTGAGGGACCATGCCTGTTAGAGATGATTTCAGAGGGGATGTGCTCAGGGTATGGGCCTCTTGGAAACTATAGCTCTTCATCCTTGTTAAGTGCCTTAAACTCTTATCACACCCATGGCTATGATGCCCTCCTAGAGTCTGGACACTTAAAAATGCAGATGCTTATAAAGGCAGAAAAGCCATGGGAAAGGGATGAAAGCACCTCTCACTCATCTGAAACTTATCTCATTGCAGGGACTTTCTGCCACGGGGATCTGGCATCGTCACCAGGCGCCCGCTGGTCCTGCAGCTTGTGAACTCCAGCACAGGTAGGTGAGCAGCCTCCCCAGCTGGTTGCTGTCCTAGCCCAGAACGTGTTACTTGATCACTGGCACTGCTCAGTGTGGAAAAGTAAATGAGTTTCTCTAAGAATGACCTGCAGCTGTTTTTCAGATGCAAAATGCTTCTCAGCTGTTTTGTTTGAATTTATTACAAGGTTTCATGTGTATGCTTGTCATGATTTCCCTATATCTCTACAGCTGTGACTTTTTTGAGTGGATAAGACTAAAAAGCTAGGAGGACCCCACTGATTAGCTCCTGAAATAGAAGGTGTCATCCTGAGATGATTTTGGTGTACTGAAAAACCAGCGTAAGAGCACTGGGATTTGAGGTGGAAAGGCTCTACTATAGCTCTGTGGTTGACCTTTTTGAGCTGTTCACTGAATTTTTGCTACTTTCTTGCAGGGATTTTCTCATTAGTCTTCCCTTTCAAACAGAAATTGCAGGTCCCATCCAGGAAGCTGGTGTGTGAAGGGTTCAGGGTGTTCTGCCTCTGTTGCAGGGTGAAACTGGCCTTTTCACAGCAGGCCTCTTGTCTCAAATAGTGAGGCTATTTGAAATAGGCTTTTTTGGCTTCAAAGAGCAGGTTCTTGGATTGTTTAGCCTACTTGAGCACTAAAAGCAGCTGCTTTGTCAGAAGCTTTCTTTGCTTGCTCAGGCATGTTCATACTCACACACTATCTCTGTTTGTCTTTTCTCATTGCATGAGAGTACTAGAGATACCTCTAGCACTTGAATCCAGGGCTAGTCCAAGCTCCACAGTACCAAGGTAACTCCTGCTGCAGCTGTGTCTTCCCTGCAGGCAGGTGAATGCTAAGCTTGCTTAGCTCTAATAGAGGAAGATCTAGATTCTTAATTGAATGAGGATAAGTGAGGATGCCACCTCTGCTGGGGTAAGATGAGGATTGGGAAGCTCTTGAGCTCACATAGGTAGCATGATTGCAGTTACTTCTCTGCAAGTCTGCCGGGTTCTTTCGGAAGATGTCTCTTGCCAGACCTTCTCTCTTCAACCGTTTCATTGTTTTGGTTTTACTCCAGTACATTGCACTCTTAAAAAATTGAATGTGACTCTGCTGTCCCCAGTGACTGTTCCTGGCACTTTGCTTCTATTTAATTAGAATATGGCGAGTTCCTACACTGCAAAGGAAAGAAATTCACTGATTTTGAAGAGGTCCGTTTGGAGATCGAGGCTGAAACGGACCGTGTTACTGGCTCCAACAAAGGGATTTCTCCTGTGCCCATCAATCTCCGCGTCTACTCTCCCCACGGTGAGTACGGTGCCCTCACGCAGTTCCTGAAGTCAGGAGGTAGGTGAGGCAGGTTGTTGTTCCATCATGAAGCAAAGATGGAAATAAAAAATAAAAGGGGAGTGTTCAGATTTTTTTTTTTTTTTTTTTTTTTTTTTTCCTCCCAATCTCTGCGTATGGGCCATGTGGTACCAAACTTCTAACCTTTGCCAAGCTTCTGAAATGATTTTGTCTGCTCTATTCTAGTCTTTTACTTTTTCCAGTTGAAGTATCTGACTGCCAGCGAAAGACCTCTGCCTGAAGCAGCTTCTTTCAGGAATAACTTGCACCTTAAAGGACCATTCTGTTCAGTCAGCACGCTCTTTTGCTTTAAAAGCTGCTGTCTCCCCCCACTTTTTGATACTGCTTTGCTGGGTATAGGAAATGCATCAAAAATATTGATGGAAAAGGGAGAAGGGTGGCATTTGTTTTCTTCTTTTGTTGGTGTGGAAGTAAGCAATAATCTTTGGTTTGTTCACTCCAACTAGTGCCCACATCATATGCCATTCCCCCACCAGTGGAAGAATTCTGCTCTAACAACAATTCTCAATTTGACAGCTTTTTAAAGGAGAACAGCTGCTTGGGTGTTATTTGTAAAGCAGCAGCTTGATGCTGCACCTTTAATTGGCTGGTTAGGACTTGTGCATGTTTTTTTCTGAACAAGACGATTAAACAATTGCAGGGCTGCATGTTATGGTCCTTCAGGAGAAGGCCTAAATGAGCTTATTAAGGCAGCAGTCTTTAATGAGTGGAACCAACTCTCTTCTCCCAGCCTCTCCTGTGGGGTGGCAAGAGTTAAGATGTCTTTTCCTTCAGTGTAGCATATGTGGAAGGACTTTGAGGACACAGGGTTTCCCTGATCAATCTGAAAACAAGTGATTTAAAAGGAATTACAAGAGATAAGAAAATTGTGTGAGCCCAGGGAAATTGTGTAGTGGGACTGGGGCTGCAGGTATGGTGCTGCTCACCAGCCGAGACAGTCTTGGTATTCATTTAGTGCAAACGCTGGCAAAAAATAAGTGAGCCCCTTTTGTATCTGCTGCCCTTGATCATTAACCCACAGCCTTGTGAGATGTTAACCTCATTTTAGAGATAAGAGCATAAACATGGGGAGAACTGACTTTTCAGAACCTCACAGCAAGTCAGATAGCAGATCTGAAGACTCCTTGCTCTAGGCTCCCTCTCAATCCCCTGGAATTCTGACACCCATGTTATGCCTTCTGAGCTTCACTTCTAGTCTCCAGACTCAACTAGTTGTTGCTAAATGGTAACAAAAGGGAGCTTGAAAACTGAGTTGTATGTGTGCACTGTCATGCCCATGGTGTGTTGGAGACATTACAGCTACAGGTGCTCCTTTTGGACCTGAATCATCATATCTCAACACTGACTTGTGTTTTCCTCTGTTTCCTGTGCCTAGTCCTGAATCTGACCTTGGTGGACCTACCAGGTATGACTAAAGTCCCAGTGGGGGACCAACCCCCAGACATTGAGTTCCAGATCCGAGATATGCTCATGCAGTTTGTCACCAAAGAGAACTGCCTCATCCTGGCAGTATCTCCAGCTAACTCTGATTTGGCCAACTCGGATGCTCTGAAGATTGCAAAGGAGGTGGATCCTCAAGGTAAATCTGTTTCTAACTTTAGTGTGACCTTGTTAATTGTTAAATAATAATGTTTTAGCCTGGTGTTGCCTCACTGTTAGAGAACATTCAGGAGCTATTTGTTGCTTGATCAAATATGCTTGTGGGTTTTTAATAGGGCAACGCACTATTGGAGTCATCACTAAACTGGATCTTATGGATGAAGGAACCGATGCACGAGATGTATTAGAAAATAAATTGCTTCCTCTTCGTAGAGGTACGGTTTCCCTTGTTTGGCTTGTGATATCCTGTCTCCACCTTCCCTGTGTGAAGAACCCTGGCTTCATCCCCTTCCTTTGTTCCTAGAACTTCCGCTATAAGTTGTGCTTAAGTTATCTCTCTGTTGCAAGCCACAGTCAAAAAAGCTGGGGGAAAGGATAAGTTGCACTGGTAATGGGAACTCTTCAAGTATTTGAATCTTGGTATGGAGTTCTAGTGGAAGCCTAGCCAGATTCTTCAATAATCTTTACATTCTTTTTCCTCACTTTGGGGGAACAAAATAATTGTCAGTTACATAGCCATTTTCTTATGCTGTCTACTGAGTATCAAACCTGAGTTTTTCAATGTAAATTCTAGCTTTAAACTCTAATTGCTTTCTAATAATTAGTTGCCATTGGAGTCTCCCTTTTACTATGTTGCCAGCTATCTAACTTTTTCCCCAAGCTCAGACTCCCCTTTACGTTCTCGCCCTTGAGGCCATCTGGTCTCTAACCCCTACTCTTCCAGGTTACATTGGTGTAGTCAACAGAAGTCAGAAGGACATTGATGGCAAGAAGGACATTCAGGCCGCTCTGGCTGCGGAGAGAAAATTTTTTCTCTCCCACCCTGCCTACAGACATATGGCTGATCGCATGGGAACCCCCTACCTGCAGAAAGTATTGAACCAGGTACTATTAACTGTTGAAACTGCCACTTACTGTGTCACAAAACTGATTAGACTGGTCATCAGGGCTTCTCTGAGATGGAAAAATTATTGAAAATCCTACAATTTTTGGTCAACAAGCTGATAAATAGTTAGTTGTCTGGAAGAGAGCTCTCTCAATCCCTGTTTTGCCAGTGAGCCTTGTGAGAATTGATTGACTTTTTCCTTCTCTACATCATATAAAAAAAAAAAAAATGCCAGGTCTCATGAAGTGTGCCTGATTGGGATAACACTGATACAGTGAAACACATTAAGGTCAATAATTGAGTTTACATGCTAAAAGCAAAGCACTGTTTTGTTCTGCAAGTGGTACTGGGGCAAAATTAATAGTCAATTCGTGGAGTTCTGAATTTACATTAATAGAACACAAGATTTTTCCGATTTGTCAAAAACAAATCCCTTCTAAGCCTCTAGTGGGTTCTGTCACTAATGGTAAGCTGCAAAGATTGATTTTTTTATTTTTTTTTTTAATGAAAAAAATGACATAAACAGTAGTCATTTATTTCTTCACGTAAGGCTGTTTTATCTTCTATTTCATGCAGTAGCAACTTATTGTTGCTTTCCTCTCTGTTCTCTTAAAATACTCTGTTAAGTGGAGAAGCAGCACTCTTGTTGTTTCTGACTTCTTGGTAAAGTTTGGAGTCTTCCATAGCTGTGCTCTTTCTAGAGCCTTATCAGTAGCTCTTCCTCCTTCCAGCTTTCATTGTCACTTTTACTGGTGACAAAGGGCTTAACCACTACCCTCCATGTGCTGCAGTGGAGCTGCAGAGATGGTTGTCAGTGATGTGCTGACCTGTGGACACAATAGCTTTACCCTGGTGTAAGTGGCAGAGGCTGATGCTGGTAAATAGAGCTTATCTTGGGTTTGAAAGGACAAGGATGGGAGGCTTGCCCTATGCTAGAAGGGGACAGAATTAAGGGTAAAATGAAGATTAAGAATAGAGAGGTAAAATAGGCAGAAGTTGGGGAGGCAGGATTCACCCAGTTTATGGCTAATAATACTTGTCCTGGGGTAGATTTGTTATTAGGAACACTCAAAGGAATTGAACACAGAACGATTCAGCTTTATCTTTCTGCTGAGGTGGCAAACTCTTCCCAGTAAACATATACAATTGAATTATCTCCCTAAACCTTCCTGTGCAGCAATTGACGAACCACATCCGTGACACACTGCCAGGACTGCGAAACAAGCTGCAGAGCCAGCTTCTGTCCATTGAGAAGGAGGTGGAGGAGTACAAGAACTTCCGCCCTGATGACCCTGCCCGCAAGACCAAAGCTCTGCTTCAGTAAGTGGCCTCAACTGTATGTCCCTACCTGGCAAAACTGCTTAGCCATGTGTTTTGCTTCATTCTTTGTTTACTTTAAGGATGGTCCAGCAGTTTGCTGTGGACTTTGAGAAACGTATTGAAGGCTCTGGAGACCAAATTGACACCTATGAGCTGTCGGGAGGAGCTAGGATTAACCGCATCTTCCATGAGCGTTTTCCCTTTGAATTGGTGAAGGTAAAGCTGGCTGAGATCCAATTTTTCTCTTAGCCTATTGTCTGTAACCTCTCTCTTGTTTGGCTTTTCTTTCCTCTCTTCCCTTCAACTGACCACTACTAATTTCCTTTTCTAGTATCACCTCCTTTTCCAGTTGTCTTTTCTCCTTTGCTGGAACATTTTTACAGCGCTGACCTTTCCCTTAGCCCTTGTCCTTATGACAGAACTTGAACTTTCTTCTCTTAATTAGATGAGAATCTTTGTCTGGCTTAAATCCCTAAATGTTAAATTAAATGTGCAAAGTAACTTCCTTTGGCACAGGCAATAGCAAAACAATGTCTCAATGTCCTTGCAGATAAGGAGTGCCAGGACTGTTTTCCAGACTGAACTGCACATAGGGCATATGGTGCTGAACCTGTACTCTTTGATCATTAGTACCAGACTGAGCCTAAGATTGTCCTCATGCATATGAATGAAAGAGAAAGGAGGATGTAGGATATACATGGGGGTACCTCTCTTGGTGACCTTGACGTGGAAATGATACAGAAACTTCTCTACTGTCATAATAGCTAAAGAGGCTCTTTGTGGAATTACAGTTTTCTTGGGCAACAAAGTATACTGCACTGATAGGAAAAAGTGATAGGGGAACTTGCTTTAGTGTTAGTTAGAACAGAATTGAGGGACACAACATTCCACTCTGTTTTGGGTCTTCTGCATTTATGTTTGGTTGTTGTTTCCTTTTTGCCTTTAAATATGATCAGACCTTGTTAGTGAAGGACTAGAGCCTGCCTTACATTTATCCAGGGTGTCCGCATGGCAACAGAAACATTATAGCTAATTCACTATGCAACTGTCATCCATTTCATGACAGTGATTGTCATGACTCCTTCTGCAGCTCATGCTGTTGTGTATCCTGTGTGTATGTGTTAATAGGTTGGTCAGACTGATACTGATTAAAACTCTGTCTTGGTGCAGATGGAGTTTGATGAGAAGGAGCTGCGACGGGAGATTAGCTACGCCATCAAGAACATCCATGGCATAAGGCACGTATCATGCGCTAGGCAGACCACTGGCTGCGTAGCCTTGTAAATACCTCTATGCCGTCTGAGTGGAGCTGGAGACCATGGAGGTACGGTAGGTCAGCCGGTGAGGATTGCCCTCCAGGGTCCTCCAGCAGCTCGACCAGCCTTGAATTTGGAAGCAGGGACAGTTGTCTGAGTCAGTTTTTGCTTTCTGTTTCCGTGCAAGAGTTGCAGAAGCCCAAAAGGTAAAACTGCCTTGGTGATCTGTTATTTTCCTGCTTCTGTTATTTTGGTGTAAGAAGGAGAGAGGGGAGGGATGCAACCCCTACTGCTACATTGTTTAGTTTAAATTTTGTTTGCCTGCTTCCTCACACACGCGTGCATGTGCTAACCATCATTAAAACAAAGATAGTCGCCTGGTGCTGAGCACCTCAACTGCTACAGATCTGAGGGATCACGGGGGTGGCCGGCACCAGGGTCCCAGTGGCACAGGTGGGAGCAAGTCCTGGTGGCTGGTTGGCAAATGTGCCCCTTGCTGCCCTCGGTCCTGACATCAGCAGTGAAATGGTGGCCTGGCACCAGAGGCAAAATGGGGACTGAGGCGAAATGGCTCCATGGCACTGGTGTCCAGCAGAGAGAAGTGATTCTGCCCACAGTGTCCCCATCTTGGGAGGTGCCAAGCACCCTCCCTTTTCCAAGGGCTTCAGTCAGGGCTTGGGTGAGGGCTGTGACGTCTGGCCCCGCGAGCTGGGTTTCCATGATGGTGGTGCCCGCTCTGAGATGCCTATATAATGCTGTGACCTTCTCCTTGCCCCTCTCCCCTTCCTGCCTTGTCTTGCCCTCCCATCCTGGGTCTTTAGAACCGGTCTCTTCACACCCGACATGGCCTTTGAGACCATTGTGAAAAAGCAGGTGAAGAAGATTAAAGAGCCTTGCCTGAAATGCGTGGACATGGTCATTTCGGAGTTAATCAATACCGTTAGACAGTGCACCAAGAAGGTAACCAGAGGCAGCATGGAGCTGACCCCTGCTCGCTGGCTGCGGCACAGCGCTGCAGCCTGGCAAGGGCCTTGCCTGCAGTGAAACTCGGTGTTTCTGACCACCTCCGCAGCATGACTAGACCTGAGCGCTGCCAGCCTGGGGCGATCCAGTCAACAAGCCAAACAGAAAAGGAATTGCTGCAGGATAAGGCCTGTGGCCTTAGAGCCAAGGGGATGCTGGAAACATCCCCTTGCATCCTCCTACTCTTGTATGACTACTGCTTCCTTCCAAAACAAGGGTTATTTTATGTTACTGGAGCTCTATTAGAATAAAGTTTAGCCTCTGGCTTTGTTTTCCAAGCCAGAAGCTGCAATTTAAATTTTGCCCCCTCTGTGTTTGTAGGAGGGGAGTGGGGTTAATCCTGAGCTAGCCTTCCATGTTGGTGCTGGGAGAAAAGATGGAGGGAACAGTGGTTACAGCTGCGGGCTGTTTCCTAGGGAGATGTTCCTGTGGTGTTTGGCTTGGTTTCTGGTTGGCTCGGTCCATATCCTGTTCTGGAAGAGCAGTGCATGGCTGAGAAGAAGCAAGTTTGAAATGTCCATCCACCTCTGGGCTCCTGCTGTCCCTCAGAAGGAGGACTCCGGCCTGTGCCCTCTGGGACTCACACTGGCCTTCAGCAGAACTGTGGAGGGAACTTGCCATAACTGCTATCAGGACTTGGCAGCCTGTTTCTACACCTGGATTTGGGCTGGGATTGAAAAGCAGCAAGAGGCAGATGGGAAGATGCCTGCCATTCCGCTCGGCCATGCCTTGCTGCTTCAGACAGGGACACATACTGGTGGAAAAGCACCCAACTTAGCAGGTAGCATGGGCACCACAGACTGGAATCATCACTGGCTTTTCAGGTGCAGGTAAATGGGTGTTGCAGGACGTGCCTGGGGAGTCTCACCTCTTGCCTTTGCAAAGAGGAAGAGGTGCCTAAGCGGTGACTCTCAGGTGTTTCTGCAAGTGACAGCAGCTCTTAAGGCCAGGAGCCTCTGCAGAAGGGCTCAGGTGTGCAAACACGTGCTTTGCCCCCCAGTTTAGACTGGAAAGCAAAGTGGCCACAGTGAGAGATTGCTCAGGCTTCTAGAGTGCTGGAGGAGCTTCCTTTTTCTATCCTGCTGTCCTCTCTTGGAGTGTGTGACTGTGGGAAGCACCCAGAAAATTGCCATTAGAGCCTGGCGACAGGTAAGCACTGGTCCTCGGGCTGCCAAGTATCTAGAGTCGCCTGCTAACAGGATCAGGAGGGCCTCCTTTTCCATGTCCTCTGCAGCTTCCCTTGGTTTGTTCACCATCTCTTAGTTGCTATTCAAAAATTTCCAATTCACTCTGTCTTCCTCTGCTTCCCTTCCTCCATTTTCAGCTTCTCTTCATCTTTTCTCTGTTTCTTTTTTCCCCAATTAAAAAAAAAATTCACTAGTGAAGAAACTGTTTGCTGTGACAGCAGCAAGTTCTTCAGGTCACTGGGTGACAAGTGCAGATGATATGGGATATGAGGGATGAGAAAGGCCAGGGATAGGGCAGAAAAGGTCACAGATGCAGGATTAAGACCCTCCCATGGTGGTTTGGGTCCCATTGCAGAGATTAGTCATTGATTTCAGTGCTGGTGGTTTTGTGTATGCCAGGAGTCATGGTCACTGTTTGCTTTTGAAGAAACAAAATAATTTGGCTGCTTGGGTGGTAGGTGCTTGAAGAGACTTTTTCTGTGCGAGGCTCCCTCCAAGTGTACCCACTCCCAGGTCCAGAGAGTAAGGGAAATGAAAACCGAGTCTGTATCGACTTCAGCTGGCTGGCTGGATGAGTAGGAAATAGTTTTGAGTCAGAGGGTGTGAACATAACTCTGCAAATGCCCTTGCCTTGCTCAAAAGGGGCTTTGTTGGCAAGTTGAGAGAGGCTTTTGGGTGAAGCTGAATCTGATCACATATCCTGACACTTGCTTTAATGACAGATTAGTTGCCAGTCCCGTAGTAGGTGTTGAAGAGCATTTTAATAGAGCAGTGAGGCATGGTGTCTTGGGGGTGCTATCTGGAGCTGTGTAAGATGGTAAGGTGAATGAGCAAATATCTGATTTAAATTACTATTTTGGTGATTATTTTGTAGCTATAGGCATCGCAGATTTAACTATTAACCCTACCTTGCAGGGTGTTCTTGTGTTAAATGGACAACACCCCCTAGAAAGCACTAATACATTAAACTAAAAGCAGTGTCTGAGACTCTTTATAAAGAGCAGCCTGAGCTGCTCTTAGAGAGTTAAGAGATTTGGTGGAAAAACTTCCTTGTGTGCAGTAGTAGCCTTGAATTTGATTAATCTGTCTATATTCCAATAACTTCAATTCCTGTGGGCTTTCTCCTTTTTATTAGTGAAACCACTGAAAATACAGGCCATTTATGCTAATTTCCGCTGATACTTCGTTTCCTTAAAAACCTTGACTGGCCTGTATCAGTTAGTAAGTGCTGTAGGTTAGTTATGGCAAAATTAGTGTTTTGTACAAGGTATGGATGCCTTGCTTACATTTTTATAAATCCTGTATACATCTGATTAATCTTCTTGAGGAAGTTCCTATTGCGGGGAAGGTAAGTGAGACAAAAGATGCTCCATAAATAGTGGTTTGTCTGAATCCCTGCAACCAAGCAAGACATCCATTCAGATCAGCTTTCCTGCTGCCAAAACCAGCCGCAAGTGACAGACCTTTGCAAGCCTGAACTTGGCTCCTGTTCAGGCCTCCTGCAGCTGGAATAAGCAAAGCGGAAGGGGATAACCCTGATGGGAAGGGGGAATGTTTGAGACAAAGAAAAAGGAGACATGGTGGGTCTCTAGGGAAAGACTCAGAGGCTTGCTGCTGTAAGCAGATTTACCTTAAAATGCAAAGAAGCATTATTCGGTTAAAAAGTCACTTGCTCCCTGGGGGTTTCTATTCATTCATCTTGCTCTTGACAGCTCACCATTCCACCAGCCCAGCTGCTCCTTCTTCCTTCCCCTCTTGCCTCTTTCATCTGCCTGCAGACTCTCCTGATACTTGGCAGTGCATAGGCCCCATAGCAATGCTCACCTGGTTCGATGAACTGATGGAGTGAACCAAAATCTCACGTTTCATTTTGCCTTGTGTTTTCTCTCTTTTTCCCCTCTCCTTCCTCCTCTTTCCTGCTCTCTCTGCTTCGCTTTCTTCTTCCTCGTTGCTTCCTCCCGCCCTGCCCTTGCCATGCAGAACGGGTCTCTTCACGCCTGACCTCGCTTTTGAAGCCATAGTGAAAAAGCAGGTGCAGAAGTTGAAGGAGCCGAGTCTGAAGTGTGTGGATATGGTAGTGAGTGAGCTCACATCCACCATCAGAAAGTGTAGCGAAAAGGTAAAGAAAACAAAAAATGCAAAGAAAGAGCAACGCCCCCTCCCTCCCACACACTTGCCTCTTCTTACATGCACCACAGGAAACTCCAACAAACTAGTCAGAGCAGATAGCTGCAAAGATGCATCTAAAGGAGAGCAGCAATCTGTTTGCAGCAGAGCAGCTGCAATTAAAAGCAGCCCAGGAAAAGCGGGTATTGACAGACAGGACAGTGTCGGTATTGACAGACAGCTGACGGGTTCTTTAGCCAAGAAGTGGGCTGGATCCAGTGGATTGCTCTGTCTCCTGCCCTCTTCCTCTGCACAGCTCAGTAGCTTTCAGCTCAGGGTGGATTAAACCCCATTGCCAGCCCTGCCTGCTATGCTACTGCCTGCACATCTGGAACCTTTTGTTTCTTTTTTGCAGTGGCCCACTTAGAAATCTAGATGCCCTAGGAAATGGTGAAAGCCAGAAACAGACACTACATCCCCTGCAGCATGAGTGGTCTGCAGGCTTCTGCTGTGTCTGCAGAACCATGTTAAAAAAAGGCAGTATCATGTACAAAGCAGCATCAGTTGAAAGTCTGAGGTGCAAAATGCCCAGCCAAAGGTAGCTGGTGTCAGCAAGTCCTTTACACACTCTGCATCTTTCTCCTGCTGGTCTCCCTCCATGGGCTGTGCTCGCTGCAGGGTAGTGTGGATGCTTTTCCTTATGCACTGCAAAGCAACAGAGGTGAAGTCTTAGGTTAGTGGTGGGCAGAGAGGGCAAAACTGCCTCAAGTGAAATGGAGGGTGTTAAATGAACACTGCTGAGGTTGGGGCAAGAGTGGGTTTGTTTCCCAGGTCGGTTTCCTCCAGGAGAGGGCACCACATGCCTCCTGAAAACAAAGGACGTGTGGCAATTATTTTGTGTTAAATTTACCAGTGAGGGGCCTGAAATCTGTCCGTGGCAAAACAGCAGTGGACCCTCTGGGAACTGAGAGGGAAAGGGCTGTTCTGCTATGTGTGTTAAGACTCAAAATGAAATCCCCTTGTGCAGGGTTGGATCTGGGTTCACTGACATACTCCTAAATTGGGAAGGAAGGAAAGATTGAAGCTGATTTGAGTTCGGAGTGAAGGCAAGAGCTGAACTAATGAGGTCTTGTTGTAATTAAGAATGCAGAGCTCATCTCCTGCCCCATTAGAGACATTTCTGACAAGCCCTGAGCTCTGCCTAGTCTGTTTCTTGCCATGTTCTGCTCTTGCCAGATCATTGTGGCAATGCAGAGTAACTCCTCTCCAGATTGGTTCTCTTGTGTGACTTTTGATGTCAGTGGCTTTTTTGTTTACACTGTTCTTCTTGCATCTGGCTGAAGATTGTTTGCTGTGGGTGGGGAGAGCTGGGAGGGGAGAATAATCATGAAAACCCCAAGGCTGTTGAACTTCAAGTGCTTTATTGGACCACAGTATTAGAGATGCTGGTGGGGATATGTCAGGGTGACTCAAGCAAGATGTTTTGCAAGGAAACTGATAGTAGCAGTGATGCTTTTTAGGAGATTAGTGTCTGTAATAAAGCCGGAAAGGCCAGGGAGGCAGGGGCTAAATACGAATGAGAAATAAATACCCGAATGAAGCCAACCGGCAATGGTATTGGAAAATAAAAGGGAGGCTTCAGCAAAGCTTGAAGTTAAAAGTCTATACGTGTTAAGAGAAGGTTAATCTTCCCAATGTCTCCTTTTGAGAGAAAGGAGAAGGTCAGAAGATGTCTGAAAGTGCCATAGGCCACTTATCAGCTTTAATGGAATAAAGCAAAGGGGAGCAGCCATGTAGGGACATTCGCTGGTACTCAGTGCTTGTTACCTTGCATGTCCCAGTCTTAATGCATTGTGTGTAGTTGTGTGCGCTCACAATTACTTCATTTCACCCCAGTTGGTGAAGGGATCTTTGTACATGCAGTCGGTAAAGCTGCATTGGATGGGATAATAAGGGTTTATGAATAAAGATCATATAAGAGTCAAATCCAGCTGTCCTCAAGTGCTATAGAAGTAGAGCTTCCCTCTGTGCAAAGAGATTTGCAGCTGACTGTCTCTTTACTTTTAGACAAAGTTGAAAGCTAATGAGAAGAGAGCTATTAAGAGCTGTTTTGCATGGCCTGGTACTGAACTTTTAGTTAGTTAAATGAAGAATAGTTTTGAAATAGAGATGGCATAAGCATGCAGACCCTTGCATTAAGGAGGATAGTGCTCTAGCTAGTGAAAAGGAGGAACCCTCTGTGCCAGACTCTTCTGCAGCATCCCAGCAGTGCAGAAAGATCTCAACTCTGCATCCCTTCCACTAGAGGTAGAGATCTTCACTGTGCTTGCAGGGACTCCTGGAGTTTTTAAGAAGGGGATCTAAGGAGCATTGGGATGAGTTGCTGTTCAAAGAGGGTCAGGAGCTTCTATTGGTTGAACAGGAAAAAGCAGCTGAAACAGGACTGAAATTCCCCTTGAGCTGCTAAATGATCCCAGCTGGCAGACTTAGCCTCATGAAGGGTCACCTGCTCTCCTGTCTTTCAGAGTCATGGCATTTCTGGGTGCTGTTTGTACTGCTGGTGTTAACTCCCTGCCCCTCTGCACTCTCTTGCATGTTGCGTGGTGGATGTGATGTCTTGTGGCTGGTGTCCGTGTACTTTTCCCTTGCCCTCCCTTGCTTCTACGCATGCTTGGGTTTAGAAGCTCCTGCACAAGGACTGATGCTGTCTATTTATTTTATGCATAACTTGCTGGATGTCCTGGGTTCTGAATAAACTGCAACTCATTTTGCACCCTGTGTTTGCATTTGGGTTGTGTGGTGGGGAGGTGAGCAGGTAGGGGTGGTATATGTATTTTTATTTATTTATCCGAAGCAAAGAAGCTGAGACTTGCTTAGAGGTTTTCTGACTTCCTGTTTTTGTCTGTCCGAGAACTTGTGCATCCATCCTTTGCCAACCCCCAGAGGAAACAGGAAGCTTTGTCTGTGTGTCTCTGAAGCAAGCAGCTGCCTGAACCATAAAGATCATGGAGAACACCCCATTTGCCCTTTCAAGACAAAGTGGTGGTTGGGAGTGTGAATTTCCACTTTTTTTTCCCTCAGTTTCTCTTGGGTCCCTGGCATTCAGACAGACATCACATTTGAAAATAGGCAATATAAAAGTTAGCTCTCAGCTTCAGTTCCAGGTTACTGCAACTCCCCTCGTTTTTAAGATTATTAAGAGGGTCTGAACGTGTTTGTAGTCAGAAGTTAGGAAAATTGTTGTCTGAGTTAGTGTAAGACCTGGCTTCTGATGGTGATGCTGCACACCTTGAGCCAATTCCTTCTAGTGTGTTGTAATTGCTTATGTATGTGGAACAAGAGGCCAGATGAGTAAAAGAAGCAGCTCAAGTAAACTGGAGAAACAAAACTCATGTGATACAGATCAGAGGCAAATGAGATTTTTAAATATAGCCTGTGAGGGAGTATAATGGAGTGATGCTAGGAAATGGTGTTTGACACTGTAGTCAAAATGAAGATGATTAGAAACAATGAAGAAAATTATTTCACAGGGGAGAGAAAAAGAAAAAAAAAAAATTAGATCCTAGGGCTGGAAGATTAATTTTATTTCTGAGTCTAGGTGTGACCTGAGAAAGCTTTCAGGTGCTGCCACAGGAACTACTGGAGGCTTGTGAACTAAATTGCATCCTCTGCTATGTTTTAGTAGGGTGGTGTCATGCCTTGTTGTAAGGAGTAGATAGGGGTTTACTTGATTATGCTGCTTGGTAAGAGTAGTTTCCCAAAGGAAGGACCTTAATTATTATAACTGTTAAGGCCTTCAGAAGGTACTGCACCAGTCATGGCAAAGAACTGAATGTACTTAAATGAGAAATGATCCTGGCTCAGAAGCCATGGGGCTTCCATTAAATAGCTTTTTTTTTTTTTTTTTTTTTTTTTTTTCTCCCAGTCATTGACCCTGTATGATGAAGTAACCCCCTACTGCTAGCTGAGATTTGGCAATGAAGCCTGATCGTATTGCAGGCAATGGCCAAAATCCTTTAGATCTTAACCAGATCAAATGTCCTTGTTATGCTACTGCTCTGCGGCAGGTGTTGTGTGAATGCCAGAGGGCTTTAAGGGTGCTCATTTTGGAAGAGATTCTCTTGGACGATCTCTATGGATGTTTTCTTTAGAACCACAGGCAACAATGTCCTTCTGCTTCCTCAGTGTGCTCAGGAATGAATCTTCCCTGCACCCCCTTCAACCCATAATGTGGGAATAGGTGGAGTGTAGGTGTGATGGGCCCCAGCTGTATGACCCTGCCCTAACACAGGCGGAGAGCAGGTAGAAGCTGGGTCTGGATGCCCAGAGCACAAGGGTCCTTGGAGACCTGCCCTCGAGTCAGTCAGAGCCTCCATCCCTACTCGGGGGTATTTAACAAGGAGGTTTGGATGCTTCACCATAGTGTGCTCAGCAAGTGAGGGCTGAAATCCCCTTCTCCTCCCAGGGAGACTTCCTATGCGATTCAGGAGGCTGTAGGATTATTCACCTACTTGGCCAGTGAGACACTGAATTTCTAGAGAAATGGCTAAGATTAGTGGGGCAAAGCCTGATGAATAAGCAGTGTGTTAACATGTGGAGTTTGATACAAACCTTGCGCTAGGAAGAATGTGGTTACAACAACAATGGGTTGTTGTAAGAGTGGCAAGAGCTTTTCTCTAAAGCTCAGAACAAAAGGCAATGAGAGCTTTGCCCCAACAGAACCCCAAGGAATTTGGAAAATCTGTCTGCAAGTCCAGCTTTCCAGAACTTTCCCTGTAAAATGCCTGATGGCAGGGTGTACGTGTGCATGCACATGGGGGGCTGCTCCCCCTTTATGCCTCCCTTTCCCACGTGCACGTTGCTCTCTCTCTTGCAGCTCAGCCAGTACCCTCACCTGCGCGAGGAGATGGAGAGGATTGTTACTACCCACATCCGTGAGAGAGAGGGCAGGACCAAGGATCAGGTAGGGGCTCAGGAGCATGTGTGAGATGGGGAGGAGGCAGCCCTTGAAGGGACTGTCTGGGCTAGAGGGGCCTCTCCAAGTTTGGATTTGGAGCTGAGCTCTGAGGCCGAGGCCCCTGGCTGATCAAATGAAGGATGTACAGGACTCTGTCTGCCCTGGGTTGTTTGCAGTGTTAGCCATTGTTTTATCTGCTGTCTATGTCTCTGTTTGGCAGGTCATGCTTCTAATTGACATTGAGTTGGCTTACATGAACACAAACCACGAGGACTTCATTGGCTTTGCTAAGTAAGTACTGACATCCTATTGCCTCCTCTCCTCTGTCTTCCCAGTCCTTTAGCTGCTCCAATAAATGGGTTGCAGAGGTCCTGGTGCAAATACTGTGGTCCCAACATATGGTTTGGTTTCAGTATTGCTTCTCTCTTCAGTGGGTTCATATTTCAAAGCTGCTTAAATCACTTGCTGGTGAGAGGAAAAGGTAGAATCTGTGGAGGACTAGTGGCACAAGTGTGGTTTTAAGTGGGAGTAAGAAAATTCATTTAGGTTGAGAAGAACAGATGGACATAGATGAGGTTATCAAGGCTTGGAAGCCAATGGTGAGGGGCATGAACTCTGTGTAGCATCTCTCTGGTGGTCAAGGGGAGTCTGAGGAGTTTTGAACATCTCTGCTGTTGTTTGCAGTGCTCAGCAGAGGAGCAGCCAGATGAGCAAGAAGAAGGCAGCTGGCAACCAGGTAGGTCAAATTTCATCTCATTCAGTGCTGTAAGCAGGAGGGATATGTTTGTTACCTGGATGCTACCAGGTGGACAAGTGCTGAGCTGGATGCAGCAGTGCTCTAATCTTTTACTTGACCTCTTTATTCCCAAAGGATAGCATTTGGGGCTCCCTGTGGAGCCCCAGGAAGAGCTGAGCACCCAGGGGCAACAAAGGGGAGATGTTGTAGAGGGAAATGGACTCTGGATCATTAAGTCCTAGTCTTCCAGGGCTGCTCTACTGATACGCTTAGAAGGTGAACAGCATCTCCTGTAAGCTCACTGCTCTTGTTTGGCTAATGGTAGACATATATAATAATGTTGCTTAGATCCCTAGGTTCTCCCTCCCCTTCTCCAGCTGTGCCAACCCTTCTGCTGAGGTGAGGGGTGGAGATCACTTGGGATATTGCAGATGGAGACTCAAATTCATAAGCTGATTTGCAAATGGGTTAAGCTTCCTCTGCAGTCCCCCACTGCCAGGACTGAACTGCTGTAATAGACTTGTATTTTTTTGTTGATGATATCTACTTTATGGAAGGGGATTTGAAGAGAGGTCATGGACTTTCTTCTGGAAAGCTTCACTGGAAAGATGTAAATCCCTGCAGGTAGAGTCAAAGAGTGCTCTGCAGCCAGGGCTGCACTGGCTGTGTAACAACATGCACTTGGGAGAAGAGAGCAGGGAAGGAGTTCCTCCTTCCTGTGGGAATTGTAAGGAGCCCTTATGCAATTAAAAATGTAAGGGGCTAATGACATATCTCCGTTAGACTTTTAGGGGAAATGGCAAGGGTATCTGGGCCATAAGATCCTGTGGAAACAAGGTCTTTACCAAGCAGCTTGGTAAAGAATGGAAGCAAATGCTTTCTTTTATTCTTCCTTTGAAGACCTTCACCTCTAACATGCAGAGTCTTAGGATATATTTGACAACCTTGGGCATGTGGCTTCAGTGTTGCTGACAGACAGAGGCTAACAAGCTTGGCTGGCCAACTATATCTGCTTCATGGGATCTTGGAGCAGCTGTAGGGTTGCTCATCCTTTGCAGTATGTTTATTGAAGAGCTGAGTGGTGTGAAATAACTCAAAGGACAAGCTCTGGATCTATCTGTAAAATGCTTGTGCTTTTCCCTCCAGCAGACTTTATTTTGGGATTTTTTTAAAGTACCTGGGGTAAAAGATTTGGTACAGTTCCGTTTTATTTTTGAGCCTCTTCTCCTGCTCCAGCTTTCCTAGTAACAATTTCTCCTCTCTTTGCTCCTCTCCTGCTCTCTGCTCTGCTGCTGTTGCTATGGTTCCCCTTTGCAGGATGAGATCCTGGTGAGTAGAAGGCCACTCAGCAGGGTGTGCCAATGAACATTAATGTTGCATCTGGGAAGACAAGAACAGTGCATAGAAAAACTATTCCCTCTGCTGATAAACAGGGAGAGAAGAGAGCAGGTGAAGCAGAAATGAGGTGCAAAGGTAGCAGGTTACAGAAAATTTCAGAGCTGCTGGTAGATGGTATGAGTGGGTGGAGAGTAGGAGTAGTTTAGGGATCCGAGGTTCTGTTTCACTGCCCCCTTCTGTCCGCAAAGAGAATAGGTTCAACTTTAATTAAACAGTGGGTATGAGGTGAAGATCCAGTGCTCCTACATTTGCCTTTGTAGGATAAATTAGCAGTCAAAAGGATTATCTACCCCCATGGTAAGCTACTTGCCCAGTGCAGCTTGCTAATATGCAGTGCAGTTGCATTTTTTTCAATGCTAGCTTGTTTTGAACAAGTACAGCAATTCTAGAGGGTACCCACATGTACAAGCGTATATATATATTTATCAGTGCAGTAATAAGCATAAAAAGGCTGCTGCATTTAAGCTGATTCATACCTGTATTTGATTCCTGCACATATGAGTCTCTAAAATATGACATGGTTGGGTTGGAGTGCCCTAGGGAGTAATAGCCTGGCTTATCTGCAAACCAAAAGTGTAGGAACGTCTACTGCCCTAAACTAGGGTGACTGTTCAAATACTTGGGTATGCTGAAGTCCGAGGTACTGATTCCAGATGCACCATTTTGTTCCTTCATACTTAATGTCTCCTAGTTACTAAACTAAACCTTTTCTGATCTGCTCACCTGTATCTTCCTCTTGAACTGGTCCCCACGCTCCCCACCCCTGAGCTGGGTGAAGCACTCCCTGTGTGCAGCATGCCGGAAGGCTCGCTGCCGGCTTGGTTTTCTCTAGGCATGGCCTTCTCTGGGTGTTTTGCAGTGATCTGGTGCTTGTAGGTTGTGCCTGAGGTGCTCTCTGATGCAGTTCTTCCTGCATCTCTCTCTCTCTCTCTCTCTCTCTCTCTCTTGGCAGAGGGTATAATGCATAGCACAGCAACGTGGCTTCCTGCCTCCTTTTTATATACTATTTTTGGGCCTTTTGAGCCCTAGGCCGCTTGAGTTGGTGGGCTCTTTTGGCAGCAGCAGAGAGCACGGCGTTCCTTGTCTTTCTATACTGTTTTGTGTGTCGGGATACCCTACTTTTTCCCCGTCACCTAAGACCAGGCTTTTAGGACTCTTCCTAATGCTTGCTACTTGTGTCCCCATAGGTGATCCGCAAAGGCTGGCTCACAATCAACAACATCGGGATCATGAAGGGTGGCTCCAAGGAGTATTGGTTTGTCCTGACAGCGGAGAACCTCTCCTGGTATAAGGATGATGAGGTGAGTAGCTCATCTCTGTCACTTGAGTCTTGGGAACTGAGTATCTGATAAGGATTAGGCCTTCGGTTCTCTGGGTGTTATATGTGAGTACTGAGTGTTTCCTTTATGCAGTTTGTTACGTAGTCTGAAATGATCCTTGGGCCTGGTTCCCTGCGGTCTCGCTGCTGCTGAACAGTTCTTTATTGATCTGAATGTGGCTTTCTTGACACACAAGGAGAAACTCATTTGCTAACATCTGTGCTTGAAGCCCTAGCTCAGCAGAGAGTTGACAGACACTTGGAATGAATTTGACCTTCTGGCTTGCTGTGGCAACTGTGTTCAAGGGAGCGATGGGTTAGCTCTGCGATCTGGGCTTTTTGGTATTTCTAGAGTAGCCATGATGGATTCTTTGAAGGAGTGTGGCAGGATTTTTGGTGCGTTTTTTTCATGAGGGGAGAAAAAAGTGATCTTTCTAAGCACAGCAGCAGGAGCTGTGGATGCTGTATTAGTTAACATCTTCAGGATTCTGTTGCCACAGATGGAAAGCAAGAATATCTCTTTCTAACATTTGCATATTGAATAGGCCAGTTAGCTCGTATTTGTAAAATTCCTTAATTATGAGTGGTCAGAGTATTATGCGTTAAAAGTACAATGATGTGTGGCAAAATCACTAATAGTAACATGAACCTGCTCTGCAGAGTTGCTTAGAAATATTGTGCATTAGGAATCCTGTGACATATTGTTTCTGCCTCAGTAGGGAATGAGATACAAACTGCCAGGACTGTGTCCCAGCTTAAGTTATCGTTGTCAGCATCCAGTCACTCTGTGCTTCATGGTCAAGGGATAGCTTTCCTGTGGGTTTAGTTTCTGAGTAGAGCAAAGCAGAGCAGGATGGTTTGGGTAAGACAGAAGAAAGGCTTAGCCTCACTTAGTATGCTGGAGGGTGTGAAGTATGTCATACAACGTAGTCCATGTATTGAACTGATGTATTTCTTATTCCAGATAAAGAAACTGTTCTTGTCCCTTACTGTGCACTTTGTGTGTGTGTGTTTTTTTGGCTGAGTTTTGCTGATTTCAGGACTTCTGTCCACTTTGTGGAAATGATGACGAAGATGGTGATGAGTCACCCTCAAAATATCACTTTCTGCATGGAGACAGCTGTGGTGCTGCAATGGCTGAGCAGGCAGCAACCTCATAATTAAAGCACCAGACACTGAAATAGCTTTTGCTACATCAGTATGTCTCTGCTTTAAGACCTGAGCATTGGGAGCTGTTTGGGGACGCTTTGCTTTCCTCCAGGTTGTTATGCAGGTTGGGTGGTTATAAACATGGAGTAGTTTAAATCAAAGCCAGCTGCCACATCTGTGGTGCAGAGATGATGAGAGCTGCCCATTGCTCCCCAGGGGAGTGGGAGGGCTGCAGTGGGGCTGCCTAAGCTCTTGGTAGATTCCAGTTGATGGGGGTGAGGGTTGGATGTCCCTTCCCTCCTAAGGGAGGGCAGTTTTGGGGGTGAGCAGCAGCTGGGGGTCTTACACCATTCGCCTTCTGTGTAGCGAGAGGTAGAGCTGCCTAATTAAAGCAGAGCCCTGCCAGCCGGCAGCCCTCAAACACAGGAGAGCCAGTGCTGCTGCAGCTCAAGCGGCCTCAGAGAAAGGGGCCTTTGTTCTTAACGGGGTGGGAGCAGAGGGGAAAGGGGAGCGTGTTTGTATTTCTTCCTTCCCCTCCTTCCCCTACCCCAAGTTCAGCTTCGTGGCCTGTGGCTGCTGCGGGGAGGGGAGGAAGCAGCTTCTCTCTGGGCTCCATAGCTGAGAGGGGCTGCAAGTTGGTGCATTTGAGGGGCCATGTGGAGAGCCATGAGCGCAGGGATCCCCACATGTAACCTCGGTCCCGCAGGAGTCCATCCTGCTTCTCCCCTTCCCTGCCGGTTCAGAGGGAGTCCTGGCATCCTCGAAGGTTCCCGCGATCCTCTCGTGTGTTTTTAAGGACTCTATACCATGATCTTTTTACACTTAAGCTCCGGGCAGACAAAGCTGCCCCCCTCCTTCCCAGTCCGACTCCTGTGGTCTCTGCTGCCCAGTTCCCCTGCGCACTGGCAACTGTCCAGAGGACACGAGAGGAGCGAATGTCCCCCATGCGGGGGCGGCTGTGGGGGACACTGTGATCGGCACCGGGGTGAAGGCTGGGTTAGCCCCGCTGGCGGGCGAGGGGGGAGCACGGCACGCCGGCCCTCCCTGCCCTGTGTCGTGAGGCTGCAGTCTGAGCGCCGCAGACATCTGGAGCCCATTAGCCGAATACCAGCCTTTCCGCAGGGCTCGCTTGTTTTTCCTCCCCTCTAAAGAAACGAACTGAAACTTAAAATGCCTTAAAGGGGCCCAGCGTCGCCTGCTAGCAAGGATGTGGCCGCGGGTGCTCCGGAGGGGCCGAAGGAGTGTGTTGGAAGAGGGGAGAGCTGGCTCCCTGCTCGGCCTGGCTGCCAAGAGCCTTTTTTTCCCCATATGTGTGCGCATTTGGGTTCTGTTTTTCTTCCTGTCTGCTTTCGATGAGTCAAACACTGGCCCCATGGAGGATGGCCCCACGTAGCGCTGGCCGCCCAAGACCCCAGACCCTTGGGAGATGCCTGGCCGCCTGCACAGCGGGGAGGAGCCTGCTCTGCTGCCTTGCCTGCTGCTGGGACAAGCCCTGTCCCCTCGCTGGGGAGGCCGCCGCGTCCCCAGGGCCGGAGCTGCAGCGCACCGGGTAGCCCCTCAGCGAGCACCTCTATGGACACCGTGCAAGAACTGGTTGAGCCTGGTCCTTTCCCTTGGGAAAGCCCCAGGGCCTCTTCCCTGCTGGGCCTCCAGCAGGGAAAGGGGGTAGAGAGCCAGGCTGGGGTTGCTGGTAACGGGGACCTTGTGGACGAGCTGTAGCAAGCAGTGCTTAGTGCTTCCCAACATTAAAGCGTAATGCCTGCTGCAGGGCACCCGTGGGCTCTGCGTGAGTGACCATTTCTGCCGGGGTGCCTGTATGTGCATCTGTGCGCAGGAGTGCTTGCCCAGACAGGTGGATATAGCTGCTGTTTCCTTTGGGAATTTGTGTGAATGTGCAGTGCAGATGGGACCATCTGTCCTTACGCAGGTAAATCGTGTACTGGAAGGTTGGGGCTAGTAATAACAGCTGACTGTGTGAGAGGACTGTGACTTATTTACCTGTGGGAGAGTATTGCAGTGCGTTTGAGATGGGTATGTGTGTGTAAAAAAGAGGTTAGTGCAGTTTTGAGCACTTCCAGGTATGTGTGAGATGGGGATATTTCATATTCTTTATGCATTGAAATGATTCTTGCCGGATCAGTGCCTGGGCTCTGTACCATCCTCATGTCTGCCTATTCTTTTGCTTGAAATAGAAGGGTCCTTCTCCTGACTGGGGGAAAATGTGACCTTATTCACAGTCATTAGACTGTCACTCTGCTGTCAGTGGCTTCTACCTACTTCTAGTTAAAAATAAATCAATCGATAATGAGATTGTTTTTCCCAACCCACCACAAGCAATTGGTGTCCTTGAGGCCCAGCTCAGCTGGTAGAAATCCTTTTTTTTTTTTTTTTTTTTTTTTTTTTTGAAGCCCCACAGATCATCAGAAAGTTTTTGTAATGGGTGGCTGTGACTGTCCCATTTGCAGCTCAGTATTTGTACACTGTTTTAAGACCATAGAAGTATGTTTGCTCTGAGGTTCATCCTGTGCCACTTTCACACTGGGCTCAGGGGCTCTCTGAAATATGTTCTTTTTCTGTTCTTTTTCATTCATTCAATCATTCTTGCATACATGCATGTTTTATCATGAATAATATCTTACTCTTTTTGGCTTACTCTGTCGTTTTTTTACTCACTCGTTCTCATCTCACTTTTCCAGACAAACATCAAAGCAAACACAACTTCCAGAGCATTCAAACCTCCAATTTTCAATCCTTTGTGGGATTTTCTTTATTAATGGTCAGCTTTCTTCACGATGTGAAATCCCCTTTCTTCACTCTTCTCTGCTCGATCCTCCCTTCCCAGGTAGCAAGATGCAGTGCAGCTGTAACTCATCCAGGCCCTTGTCTTTATCTGTGCATTTTATGGCGAAGTTCAGCATCTGAAACAAGCAGGCTTGAGCACATCTCTCCCTGGGACAAGGACGTGAAACCGAAAGGAGTGATTGTGAAGAAGGGAGTAGAGGCGAGGGAGAAGGAATGGCAGGAGGGTGAGTAGGCTGGTGTAGAGGCAGATAGAAGCGATCTTCAAGCGTGGCTCCCCAGGGTTAGATCCTTGCAGGCTCGGGGACAGGCGAAGAATGCATGCAGCTGCCCGCAGCCCACCCTTTCCAAGCACGTCCCGCTGCCGTGCAGGTGCTTCCGTCCCCACGCAGCACCGGCAGCGTGTGGTGTATCCCAGCACAGCCTAACCAATGTGCAGACTACTGTACAATCTCGTAGTCCTGAACAGGTAGTCTGAACACTGGGCAGACGGAGTGGAGCCTCTGTGATCTGCTGTCCGGCTGTCAGCAGCTTATTAGTCCTTTCCCCTTGCTGCCTTTGGGATGGGGTTCTGGGGACAGAGATGGTGGGAGACAAAGTCCGGGTCCTGATTGAAGAAACGTCCTCCTTTTGGCAGCTGGGAAGAAAAGATGTTGCTCCCTGCTGGTTTCCATTTTTCAAGCAAATGTCAAAGCGCTCTTCTCTTCTAGTGCTGATGTTGGGAAGCTGGTACCTGGTGTCCACCTGGGATGCACTGCACCTTTGTGGAGAGAAAGGGAAGGGGGGAAAAAAAAAACACAACAACGACAACAACAACAACAACAAAAAAAAAAATCAATTACTGCTGTTCAGGGAAGAAATGCTGAAGCTTTGGCTGTCACCCAGGTGTGCAGAACTCGTTGCTTCATTCCACCCTTTTTCTCCCCCCTGCATCTGGCGCAGCGGTTGGTGGGGCTGGGCGGGAGGATTTCCAGGCCCTCTCCACCTCCATCTCCTCTGGCCCAGCTCTGTCCTGGTGAACAGCCCTCGCACGGGGTCCGGAGCAAAGCACAAACAAGACCAGCCTTCGCTTCCAAGCCCTCAACAAGAGTCCTTTGACCCGCCTTGGCCAGTTGCCTTTGCAGCTAGCCTGGGGCTACTGCAGGAGCAATCCGCGTCCCCTCCTTCTCTCCCCCCACCATGTCTGGCACTGGCTGAGCCTTCCCTCCCTCTTCTGTTTTTTGCTCCCTCCCTTCTTGCTTCCCTTCTGTTCTTCTGCCTCAATTGACGTGGCACTGGAAAGCTAACTAGACTCGAGGGAGGAGCTTGCCGGCTGCTGGGAAGGCCGGAGGTTGGCAGGAAGTGGCTGACGGCTAGAGTTGCGTGGGGGAAAGGAAGGTTCCCTACCTCGCCTGGAAACTTGAGGAATGCAGGCTCCTTCGGCGGCGCTTGACTCCCATGTAGCGATTCCAGATGTTCGCTGGCCTCTGTGCCTCGCTCCCTCTCTCCCTGGTGCTGCAGGATAAAGGGGGCTTTATGCGCGTCGCTTTTCCACGATCCCTTTTTGTGGTGTGTCTATATACTGGTGGACAGTTAAAATTTATGGCCAGAAATGCCAATATCCAGAACTCCCATTTTGGCCTTCACCATGCACTAGGGAAGAATAACAGAGCCTCTCCGCTTCCCAGAGGAGCAGTCTGCACATGTGTCCCACTTTGCCTCATCAAAGCAAGTAAAATAGTTGAGCTGGTTCCTCTGTCCTGGCAGGGAAGGTGTGCGTGCCCATCCTCTGCCCCAGCTGGCCTTGCGGAGGTCACCGCTTTGGAGGGCTGAGCAGTGGGGTGAAGGCAGCTGGTCTTGCCCATTCTTTCACTAGCAATGTGTTTAAATCTGCATATTATTTCTGCTGATATCCATCTTTACCATATGGAGCAGGTGAGGAAGGTGTATGCAGTCAATTACTGTTGCACTCGCTGAGCCAACAGCGATAGTTGTGTTTAATCCCATGAGTCCAGGTCTAGTGTCTGCAGAGCTCTTGAGCTAAATCAGCTTAAAATCTTAGGGTGTGTTGTTAAACCAATGCAGCTTTGCTATGCAAACAAACCATTATGGCTGCTATGCAGCTTGGAGCAGTGACCACGCAGTGCCCAGGAAATCATTCTTCGAGGGGGAGAAACTGAGGCAGATGGACTGTGTTTTGGGAAGATGTCCTTGGGGCACGAATATTTTGAGTGACAAGGGCTTCCTGCAATAATCAGTTTGGGAATATAGCTCTTCTAATGTGTATTTTCTTTGCAAAGGCAAGAAGCAGGTGAGTGGTTGGCAGGATTGTGTTTGGGGAGGGGGAGGTTCTAGTTAAAATGATTAACCAACTTTATGCTTCAGTGTGTACATTCTCAATTCCAATACTAATATTTTTCCACTTGGGTAGCCTCTTATTGCAAGAGACTCCAGAATGCTGTGCATGAGTTGTACACAAATGAGTTGACTGAATTTCCAGTCATCTTTTGGGCAGGTTTATTTACCCACAGTACTTTATACTTAAAAGAAGGAAAGGATATTGAGGTTTAAGCCTGATGAATTGCTTATCATTTCACAGGGCCAGCAATTAAAACAATGGTGTACTGCTCCTTTTCCCCTATCATAGACCTTTATCTCTGTGCAAAAAATGGTGTTTGTCATAACAGCTACAGGGAAACCTTTAATTAGTTTATCTACGTGCCAAACTCAAACTGAGACCTAATAATTCTGCCAATTACTTTCTTTACTGCAAGTGCCAATTTCCAGCCTTAGGGGAGCCTACACATGCATCTGTCAGCTTCATTTCATGCGTATCCAAGAGAGCAGGAAAATGTAACTTGCTGTTGAGAAAGTCCAGTTGAATGAAGGAGCTGCCTTGGCTCAGGCTGGCTTGCAGAGCTTTCTGAATTTCTTGGGGGCTGTTATCTAGAGGATAGCAATGAATATTCAGATAATAGTGCAAACTACTGCCTCTGGCCAATGTCAACCTCTTGAACTTGGCCGCCATAAAGGTATGTGGAGGATCATCAAGCTGCAACTGAAGCATCACTTTCTGTTCCCCTGCTGTGATGCTTCACACTCTGCGACTAGGTCCTGATCTTTGCTGGCAGTGTCTTTTTCCAGAGATAGGTGTGAAGAACAGAGTTCTCCGGCTGCGTCCTCGCTGCTGGGAGCCGGGGCTGGTCCTTGGGCTTATCTGCTGCCCACGCAAGTAGCTTGGAGCCATTTCTGTAGCTCTTCGTGCAAGCACTGTGATTCCTGTTAGGAACAGTCACCTGCATTAGGGATAGGTAACCCTGTGGCCACAGTGCTCTCCAGTCAGTATTTGAGCATTCCTGTTTAGTCTCCTACTGTCAGTCGGGGTGTTGCTACCCCTTCTCTACCTCTCCTTGACCTCATGGCTCTGCAGATTTTCACAGTCAGTGCACTCGTTTTGCAGAATCCATATTCTGCTGCTGAGCAGT
>VZSV01000244.1:141132-177989 GCA_013398735.1 Nothocercus julius | reverse complement strand
AGGTTTCTTCTTTTGCTTGTTTGTCTTGTGGCCAAGAGGAGATACCTCATGAGCAACATGAGCCCCTTGGGATCAAGCTGAGCGCTTTGAATACACTCTTCTGCAAACTCCCTTTTCCACCTTGGTGTGTGCTGGCTCTTCCCCCTCTTCCTTCTCTTTCCCCTCCAAGGCTGTTAAACTAGAGAAGCCCTTTTCCCCTTTTGGCCAGGATGCTGCTCAGCCAGAGCACACACTGCCAGATTGCTAACATATGGGCAGAAGGCTCAGCCAAAGTTTTGAGAGGCTCAGCCCTTGGCAGCTCGTTCCACACTTTCCTGTCTCTGCATTCAGGAAATGAAGTCAGAGTGTTGATATAAAACAGGCTGGACTGAAAGCTGAGACGCTGGAAAGGCTGAAGTGGGGACTTGAAGGGGGGAGGTGTGGGGAGATGGAGAGCAGCAGGAGCTCCTTGTGCTGAGCAGTGCCCGGCGAAATGCAGGGACTGAGGGTGGTTGTATGGCCTCCAAGACTGAGAACTCCACCTTTGTGCTGCCAGACAGATACACGGGTCTTGTTGCTGGCTTACGGAGAGATCAGCGTGTGGATGGAGAGAGTGTTGATCACATGGGAGCATCTATGCAAGAGCCCTGAAGGAAGGAAAGGCAAAGCAGCTCTGGCAAAGAGCATGTGTTTCCACATCTGGGACATGGGATGCCTTTATCACTTGACTTTTTTTTTTTTTTTTTTTTTTTTTTTTTTTTTTTTTTTTTATGACTTTATTGCTCAATTTCTGTGGAGTGATGTGGTTCTATTACTGAGGAATAACTTTTCCCTGATAGTCTTCCCCATCAATCAGTCCAGGGACCCTGCTCAAGGGGTACACAGGGAATTCCAGCTGAGCTGGACTCTTACAGGATGGACTGGCTTGCTTAGGGACCCAGGAGTTGCTGTGCTGTGCTTTTTGGGTGCTAGTTCAGCCTAAAGCACCACAATAATGTCTGGAAGCAACAGAAAGCTGAAGCTGAAGATTTCTCTTGCTTGGTAGCTCACTGTCTTTGGTAGAAGAGAATGGGGGGTTCGGCTATGCGTACAGTGATATCTTTCTGGATTTTCACATATATTGACTTCTAGGATGTTCTTGCTATGCAAATGTTTGCAATGTATGCAAACTATAGTTTGCTCTTTAGGACATGTTTGAGCTGTGTAGGGCTTGCTGTCCTTGGCAAACTCGAGTCAATTTAACTAAGACCTAAGGGGTCGTAACTCTGGACTTGCCGTCCTGCAGGGGTTTGAGTTCAATACCTTGACCATCTTTATCTGCTGCTATGTCCTGCCTTTTAGCTAGATTTTAGGTTTTCCTTCTAGTTAGATTTTAGTATCTTTGCTAACTGGCTGTCTTTCCCTTCCCACTTCCCCTGTGAGCAATCACCTTTTGTTGTTTCCAGTCGAGAGAGCCTTACGGATGCATTAGAGGCTTAGAAGGAGACAGTCACACGTGCACCCAAGTATGCCACACTTCCCCCAGTGGGGAAGAGAGATGCTCTCTGCCTTTTGGAGATCAGTGTGATGGCTCCCTCTTTTGTTATTTTGGGGTATAATATCCAGCTGGGAACTAGATGTTTGAAATGGAAACCTCAAACCAAACTCCCTTCTGTTAATTTGATGTAGGTCCAGATTTGAAAGAAAGGGCAGAGAATAACTTCTGTCTTCATTTTAATTTTGACATTAGCATTCAGAAATTAAGTTTCCCTCTCTTGTTAGAGGGCACCTAGGACAAAAAGGACTGGGTTTGGTTTTGGGTGCCTTGTCGTATACGTTTGGTTGGAAGCACCAGATAGGAACCAAACTGTAAGGCTGTGGATGCTGTTATTCTGAAAAGTGGTTGCTCTAAGTTGTCTGAGACTAGGCACTTCCAGAATATTTTCTAACTGACCTATGGGAGCAGGGGTCCTGGGCTGGGAATGCCCCCCTGTGGTGATATGGGATCTGTGTTGCTGACTGAACAGGGACTTCGGAGCAGTGAGTGACTTGTTACTCATCCCCTTTTCAGGAGAAAGAGAAGAAATATATGCTGCCGGTGGATAACCTGAAACTGCGAGACGTTGAGAAGGGTTTCATGTCCAGCAAACACATCTTTGCCCTCTTCAACACTGAACAAAGGTGCGCTGACATCAACTACCCCAAGCTGTTGAAACCAGAGATGAGTTGTTGGTTTTTTGTTGTTGTTGTGTTTTTTTTTGTTTTTGTTTTTGTTTTGTTTTTGTTTTTTTTTGTTTTTTTTTTTTTATAAAATTAGGTGGGAAGGAGTCCAAGGAGGTGGAGTCCAAGGCTGATCGTTAGGAGGAAGTCTTATTAACTCTGGTTTCATTCCTTCTGATCTTACACCTGTGTTCCATTTTCTTTTTCCACCAAAGCATGATCTACAGTGTGACCCTAATTTTCAGCTAGGAAGGGACTAAAAGTGTATCTGCCTTAAAATAATAGGAGGATATGCTTGTTACTTAACATGCTTGTCAAATATGGGCAAATGCCTGTCTTGCTGTCGAGAAGGGTAAAATGTTTGTCTTGCAGGAATGTTTACAAGGACTATCGGCAGCTGGAACTGGCCTGTGAGACTCAGGAGGAGGTGGATAGCTGGAAGGCTTCCTTCCTTCGTGCAGGAGTCTACCCAGAGCGTGTTGGGGTAAGTGACAGTCAGAGAAAGAGGAGAACTGACGTCCGTCTTGAGTTTAAAAATAAACCTATGAAGTTCCGTCTCTTTCCATGGCTGAGAATATTCTGGAACAAGTCTAGATTTTATTTATTTATTTTGAAATATGTTGATGCTTCCTTTGCGGAAATTTGGAATAATATAACTGGCATCCTCAAAGGAGAGAGAAAGTAGGCAATGACTGCCTTGATGAACCCTTCTAGATCTCTTGTTCTGTTGGCAATAAAACTCAGAGGTTTATCAGGGATGGTGCTCCCATTTTTTTTCTGGGACTTCTTTGTAGATATCTCAATGTACTACCTGAACAAGATTTCTGATCTCTCTCCATAGCTTTACCCCCCAACTCTATCATCATCATTCTGCTTTGCTTTAAAAGTGTCTTCTAGAGAAGTGCGGTATGTTCCTGTTCAAAGCTTTCCTGTTCCTCTCTGTAAGGGGATATGTCTATAAACAGCTTCCCCATTAGAAAAGTAATAATTGCTTAGCCATTTGCTTCCAACAGACCTTTTGCATTCATCTTTCCTGTTAAACTTGGTGTGTGGATTTTTTTCCTTTTGTTTTTTGTCCTAATTCATTTCCTGACAAACTGATGCAAGATTATTAAAAAAAAATAAATAAATAAATTGGGAGTTGGGGACATTGGACCTTATCAGTGACATGACTTCAAAAGGGCTTTGGACTGGACTGAGCGTCCTAAACATGTCCTCCTAGAGGACACTTGCCACCTGTAGGTGAGGGAAGCACAGGTTTGACACAGAAGCAGGGTGATGTCTGGTTTATGAATGTTTCAACTTCCTATGTAAGGAGTAATAAATAGCCTTTGCAGGTAAGTAACTTGCCCTTTTTTGCTAACAATTTCCTTTGCCAAGGTTCCCATACTGATTTTTGACTTAGACAAACAGTTTATTTGTCTGTGTTCCAGGGTAATGTAGATACTTGTGTGGTTTTGGTGGGTATGGTCATCTCTGTTCAGTGATATAAAGAGCTGCTTCTCCAAAATCTGAGACCAACTAAAGTGCATTTTTAATTTTTTGTCCCTTTTTGTTTTAACTTTTTTTACATGTGCTCAAAATGACCTGCCAGGACAAGGACAAAGTAAGTCTCATCATCTCTGCCTGTGTTGTCCCCTGGGGCTCTTGCCAGATAGTTCTCTTTTTGTTTTTTCCTTTTGTCACCATTTCCCGAGAGGCATTTGCTTCTCCTCAGTGTAACTTCTGTTGGACTGCTGCCATTTGTTTCTGTGCTTGATCTGAGTTTTCCTTTTTTCTTTATTTCTCTCTTTTTATATGATTTCTGAATCTTGATGAAAACTTTTTTTTTTTTTTTTTGTCTCTGTTTTTTTGTGTGCGCTTTTTTGGGCTATCTTGTTTGACTTCCACTTCCTTTACCTAATGTTTCTTGGATGGCAAGGTCTTCTATTCCCTTGAGAGTCTGCAAGACCCTCCCAGGAAAAGCTCAAATAGAGAAAAGAATGTGCCCTTTCTTGTCTATTTTGCTCTCCCAAATAAATGATGATAATGCAGTCTCCTATACTGCTGCAAGTCCTTCAGACTGAAGCAGTTTAAATGAGAGATTTTCTTATAAAATCAGGGTTTTTTGAATAGTGCATTGAGAAACACAGGAAAGACATTCATGCTTTATTTGCTTTGAAATTGTTCCCAAATGGACGATCTTTGGAGATTGTTTGCTGTCGAGGTTTTGTATTACCGAAAGCTAAATGATGCATTTCAGGAAGAACCAAAAAGATTTTTCTGCTTAGTACAGAGGAAAAGCTGTATGCAAATTTAAGATGCAGGATTCGCAGTTAAAATGATCTGGAGGATTTCTCTAAGTTATTCTATGAACCAGCAGCCTGAGCAGTTATCTTCTCTCTCTGTATCTGTTTCCTCATTTGTGTAATGAGGATAAAGATGCAGTGTCTCAGTCCTTGAGGCTTAATTTACGGTGAGTGATTATCATGTCTAAACTGCCTTTGTACATGGAAAACAGCTCCAGTGAAGAACCTTTCGGGAAACTAAGTAAAAATATAGCTTTGAATATCCACTAGAGCTAGTGTGCCATTCGGATTGCCATTTACCGTTAACTACAACTTTATATAATAACTTCATCTAGCAGCTATAGCAGCTTCACTGTTAGTGTCCCTTGGATCTGACCTGGAGAAGTCTATACAAGCTGAGCTGTGTCCTAGCAATCACAGCTCAAAATGCAAGTCTAAATGTTCTGTGTGTAGCCTGTACTTCCTGCATGTTTCCTTATCATCACTTAGCTGTGTCACGAAATAGTAAGTTTGCATTATACCGGAGAACTGAGCATTTCTCTCTCGTTGCAGGCCAATGAAGCAGAGGAGAATGGATCAGACAATTTCATGCATTCCATGGATCCTCAGCTAGAGAGACAAGTGGAAACGATCAGGAACTTGGTGGATTCCTACATGGCAATTGTCAACAAAACCATCAGAGACCTCATGCCGAAGACTATCATGCACCTCATGATAAACAATGTACTTACCTCATGGTAGTTAATGGAGATGGGGAGATTTGGAGAAGGGGCGAATTAGGGTAAAAATGAATGAAGAAAAGCTAAAGGTGGGGATAGAAAGGAAGTTTCTGACAGGGAAATATGGGAACTCACTCCTTCATGCTCCTTCACAGACCAAGGACTTTATCCATTCGGAGCTGCTGGCAAACCTGTACTCCTGTGGTGACCAAAACACACTGATGGAGGAATCGGCAGAGCAGGCCCAGCGGCGTGATGAAATGCTGCGCATGTACCATGCCCTGAAAGAGGCCCTGAACATCATCGGGGACATCAACACCAGCACCATCAGCACCCCAATGCCCCCACCGGTGGACGACTCTTGGCTGCAGGTGCAGAGCGTACCATCTGGACGCAGGTACCAGAGGCTCAGGGGGAGAGCCCCACAGAGCTGCCTGATGCCTCTTTAATGGCCAGTTGGGGCCTCCTACTGGTACAGGGAGACCTTCTCCTCTCCTCTCCTTGGAGAGTTCTTAGAGTTTGCATTTGGAGGCTTTTAGGCTTTAAACTAGGCCTACTAGGATTACTAAAGTTTTACAGATGATGTGGAGGCTGCTAAATCTTTAGATTAGATGGGGCCTGGAGTGGCTTTGAAAGCAAGCTGGAGCCTAGTATGACCCTTGGAAAGCCAAAGGGAGGTGTATAAAGTGACACGAGACTAAAAATGGAACAATGAAGGCAGCATATGGAGACCTGGTGGTGGCCCAGAGGAATCCCAGGCCTGTTGTTGCAGTTGAATTTTCTCTGTGTGTTTGCTAGGTCTCCGACATCGAGCCCCACGCCTCAGAGGAGAGCTCCCGCTGTTCCGCCCACCAGACCTGGCTCCCGAGGCCCAGCTCCTGGGCCACCTCCTGCTGGTGGGTCCACGCTGGGTGGTGCCCCCCCTGTGCCCTCCAGGCCAGGTGCCTCTCCTGATCCCTTTGGGCCCCCACCTCAGGTTCCTTCTCGGCCTAACCGTGCTCCTCCTGGTGTTCCCAGGTAAGTTCTGACAGGCTGCCCTGAAGAGAGGGGGAATATATCCAGCTTGGGGCTAGCAGTTCTGGCAGTGCTTCAGCTGCCTGGGTCCTAGGGTGGGAATAGAAGGCTCCATGTGGGTAAAGTCTTCAGCTGTTGGAATTTGTTAAATAGGCCAGAGCATTTCCATCCACTGAGACTTCAGTCTGTAGGTGAGGCTATGGGGAGGCAGCTCTCTGTGGCAGAGAGGCAACCTTCTCTCTGCACAAACCTTTGCCCAAAAGTTAGGGGAAGAGGACTTTCTACCCGACAGCTGTACTAAAGTGATCGTATCAACACCTCTGCTCATAAGTAGGAGACAAGTCACCAGACAATCTGAGGACTGGAGTGATCATACACCTTTCAAGGCAGTTCCCCTCTGTGTAGGGTGTCCCTGAGTCTCAAGTTGTTCTTTTCTCCTGCAGCAGGATGTTTCAAGGTGAGTTAGTGGGTTTCATCTAGGACCCCAGATACTTTTTGTCTAAGAGAATATTGCAAGATTACTGGTGGGAGAGATGGAATTTTGCTCTTTATGTGTGGACATGTTTACTGCTTCTGCAATCAACTCAAGCACATTTTCCAGCCTAGAAGTTCAAGTGACACACCTTCGCTTTCCCATTAGGAAACTTAATCCTTTTCCTATTCAGTCACTTTATAAACATTTCAGAGCAATAAGGGACTATACCCCGTGCAGCTTTGCACTTTTTCCTAAATAGGACCTAGGAAGTGATCTGTAACCAGGAATGTTTTCCTGTTGGGTAGCTGGTCCCCCTATGAGGAAAAGAAAGTAATGGCAGAGTAAAGAATGAACAAAACCACAAACTCCAAATGACCCACATGAGGATACATTCCTCTTGTGGGAAAGAACTGCTCGCCAGCGGGTGCTAGGGGCATGTGTCTGATGAAGCTTTTCCCTTTCCTCTGCAAACACCCAGACTGCTGTGGGTGGTGATGGTACAGGGCAGAGGCTGCCCAGCTCATGCCAGGCACTGCTTGTTTGGGGAGAAAATCTCCTCCTTCAGGCTGTCTGCAGCCCAGAAGTGGATGAGTACAAAGAGACTGTAGACCCGTTTTTGACTCCGTGCACATGGTTTTACTTTCTTGGTGCCTCTGCCCCAGTCGTCCCTCTGTGCCTTGATGCAGCTCCCTCAGTAACCTATCCGTATTTGGCTCTGTTGCCCCAGGGACTGCAATCCTGTGGATGTCAGCATGCTTCCGCTGTATACTTGTCTCTTGCTTTTGGTGACCCTGCTTTCTCATATATTGTTGATTTATTTGTTTTTAGTAGATTTTGTACGTGTTTTGTCTCCATCTTTCCCCCCTCACTCCACTTTTTCACTCATGAAAAATATTCTATATACCTGGTTGCCATGATAGGATTTCCCAAGTGGGCTAAAAAGTGGCCTTTTTTACAAAGAAGTCTATTATAGTTTACCTTAATGGCTCTTCTGGATAATCCAATTTTTTTCGTAGAATAGAAAGGTTTAGAGCAAGGATGGGAACCACAGTGAAGTAGAGGAAATAAATGATTTCATAGTTAAATGAGCAATCCCTTCCTTTAGAAGGAGAGATGGCAGATTGAATTGAATGCTGCTGACTGCCTTGATCTGGAGCTGAGGAAGTAATTCCAGAAGTTGTGAAGCTTTCATGCTTGTTCTCTGATTTCCCTCTTTGACTCTTACAGTTGTTCATAGACTCCTCTGGATCCTGATACGCAGCTTGTCATTTGAGTTCACTAATCAAGAGAAAAAATCCAATGACAAGGGACTCTTTCTCTTCCTCTCCTGTATATAGAATAAAAATGTTCCCTGCTAGCACTTGGACTTGGGTCCTTCTGCCATGGGTGAACAAATACCATCTCCATTGCTGCTTTTTTTAATATTCATCATTTCCCTTGCAAACTGGACTACACTACTCTGCTTGAGTATGAAGTAGAACTCTTGTAGGTGGTGCGAGTGGGCTTTGCTTTAGGAGTCAGTGCTATAAGGCACTAAGCTACAGGTGCATGGTGGTGCTGGGTGTATTCTGCATGCACATGCACGCCAGTGTCAACGGAGCATTGTGGTGTGCGTTTGTGACTCCGGTTTATGCGAGCGTCTGATTTTTGTGTGATGAACTGAAAGACAGAGTTGCTCAGCTTCTTTTTCATAAATGTAATTGAATAGATGCTTATGCTTTTGTGTACAAATACCCTGTGGTTCTTTCCTTTGCAGGAAGGTTTTCTTAAGGATAGGTACAGTCAGAATAGGTTTCACTCCTGCCCTTAAATGTAGCAGTTTTTCGGTCTGTTGCAGAAGTCCATATCACCAAATACATGTACCTTTGGTGCTGACATGAATCTAGCTGACAGTTAGAAATGACATAAGGTCCTGTTTGTGTACAAGGACTGTGTTCTGCCTGTACATCTGCTGGGGGGTTGTGCATGACATTTCAGTCTTGGAAAGAAAGCTATATCCACTCAGCTTAATGGGATAACAAACTATTATGGCAAATCAACATGGCTTATGTAGATGGATTTAAGCTTTTGTGAATTTGCTGATTTAGTGTTGTACTACACTAACTAAATCAACACTATGCTGTTTCAGAAAAGTACAGGTTAAATCATTAAAGACTGGTAAGGTGGGAACCTTCAAAGCAATCAGTGAGGAATTTTCCTCCAGGGAGGAGGTATCTGACGATGTTCCTCCAGGGTTAATGGTAACACTCATTGTCTTGTACATTGGCTAGGGATTCAAGAGAAAGTGAACTCACTGCTGAGGGGAAGGTAGCTAGTGAAACAGGCTAGCAGAACGAGCCATGACAGTGCAGAAGTAATACAGGCTGATTGGGGCCACTTCAATTGTATTTAAAACCTGTTTTTTTTCTGAATGTCTCAATCATATGAGGTAAAATATGTGAGCGGAAGAGGAGGAGGACAGTGTCAATTACTACAAAATATCTCAGGAAGCAGCTACTTTGGAAAAGGGTTCGAGAGTCAGAGCAAATGTGCAACTCAAAATGGGCTGCCTGTGTGATGCTCTGGTAAAAAAGGATCTATGTCAATTTTCTATATTTAAATAGGAAATGATGGTTCACATAAGTGATACTGTAATACTTTACCCACTTCTGTAGCCAACACTTTCTGAAAGGACTCAGAGGAAAGTGATTCAGCCAGTGAGATTTGCTGACTCTCTTTAGAATCACTTACAATCCTTATTCTAAAAATATTGGAAAAAAATACCCATGAAAGTATCCCTGCAGGCATTTAGAGCTTTCTCAGTTTAAAATAGTTTGACAGAAGCTCGTAGGTGAGAAAGATGAGGCAAGTTAAAATGAGAAATAAGATGGGTTTAGTGAGGATGAATTAACCCCTGGAGAAGTTTGCTGAAGGCACTAGCAGGTTCTCCATCCTTTGCTATATCCAAGGAAGAAAGACATGAGTGATAAGCACCACTACAAGGAAAATGTCATGTAACTTTATGGCCCATGTTATTCAGGAGGTCAGAGTAGCTGGTCTAATAGTTTGTGGCCTCTAAAATAAAAATCTTTTCCTTCTTGAGTGGAAGGAACAGCATATTAGCTTCCTCTTTCCTGAGCTGCTTTTCAACTCCTTAACACTTTGTGTTCAGAAGATTTGAATCCTCTCAGAACAAGTTTTCCGCCTTGGTCCCAGCCTCAGTGCCGAGCTGAGGTACCCTGCAGGTGTGAAGGTGCTTGGGTCTTTTATCCCGAATATGTGACTGTGCTTGATGTGTGTCCAGCTGCAGAGTGAGCAACAGCTGGCACGTGTGTGAACAGACCGAGGGCTCCGAACGCGGCCCCATGTGCGATGCAGCAGGCTGTGGATGTGAGTGCAGGGGAGGCTGTGAATGGGAGAGCGAGTACAGCCCAGCCCGACTGTGCGCGCTCGTGCCAGGCCTGGGGCTGCGGAGCGCAAGTGCTGACTTTGTTTGTGCAAGCGCACGCCTGTCTCGTTCTACTGCCCGGCAGTCTGTGTGGCCTCTGCCTTGAACTGTCTGAACTGCCATGTTGATTTCGTGTTGTCTTTCAGAATCACTATCAGTGACCCCTGAGGACTGGCGGCCACGGTACGTTCTGCACTTTCTCCCCGCAATGCATGAGTCGCTGTGTCCCCATGCTCCATCAGTGTTGTTCTGCAGCTTGCCTCTGCTGCCTAGCTCCTGTCCTAGTAACAGAGTCCCTTGTCCAAAGAACCACTTCTGCCAGGATCCCATAAAGGGAGGAGTCTTGAACAGAAAAGTGGCTGATCAGAGACAGCAGCTGCTGGAGCTGCAGGGATCTGGAAGAGCCTCAGCTGCTGGCTTAAGGTCATGAGAGGAACTTTCCTCTGCCTGCAGGTAGAGGAGTGGGGATGGGGGAGTGAGTTCTGGAACAGGATCTAAACAGTTCACATCTTCAATTTGGCCTAAATCCACGCTGACTAGGAGGTGGACTGAAGGAACTCGGGTTTGGTCTGGTTTCCATCTGTCAGCTCAGTTAGCCTTGAGGAGTTGGGGAGCTGCTCGTTCAGACTCCTCATCTTATATTCCCGTGTCTGCCCAGAGAAGTGCTCCCCTCCTCATTGTGTCCCTAGTGCTCATGGACGGCAGGAAGAGTTTGGGTTATTAATATCAGGACACCGGTGTCTGAGTACAGAGTGACTCTGCTGTGACACTGAGTGCTCTCTGTTATCCTGGTTTCCCACCCTTGCAGTTAGAAGCAAACTTCCTTTGCTTTTTCTCCTTTTGGCCCTTTTCCTTCTCAATCTCTCTTTAATTTCCATTCAGACCATCTCTCTCCTTGGCTTCCCAGCACTGGGTGGAAAAGCGGTTAGTGACCCGTAGCCTCTAGTCCCCCTGTCCTGGGCTCCTGCCTGTTCCCTGTCCTGTCTCACCCTGCATTTTGCACTGTTGCCCTTGTTGGGTGACATAGCGATGTACCAGGTCAGGCTGCAGTGCGTTGTGCTGGCCCAGCATTCAAGGACCTACTCTTCCCTGTCCTGGGGAAGAAGGGGAGAGAAGGGTGGGGGGGAGAAGGGGGAGAAGGATGGGGCTGTGAAGAGAGGGGTCTGGCAGATCCTCCTGAGCCCTTTTCCTGGAGACTTCCAGCCCTTACAAACAAAGAGGGAGCGAGGGCAGCGCAGGGTGGATGTGAGCTGCTTTTGGGACAGCTCTCCCTGTCTGTGTAGATGCTGGTTCTCCAGGTGAGAGGACCGTCTCTGTGCAGTGGAGCCACTGCAGCTCCTGCTGGTAATGTCAGGCAGAGTAGGGCAGCGTGTGCTGAGGGCAGTACCTGCACAGGAACAGCCCAAGTTCAGCCCCCGCGTCAGGCCAGGGCTTTGCAGCTACCAGATCAGTTAGCCCCTGTCTCAGGACAAGCAGTGCTGCTGTTATTGCCTCTCGTACCTGCCGTTCAAGCCGAGAGGTGCCGTGTGGCATCAGACCAACACAGTGATTGATGGATCTGGCATTTGGGGACGTATGTCATCTGTCAGCCCTCCTCACTGATGACATTCTGCAGAGGTGCTGGAGCAGTGGGAAATTTCCTCCAATCCTCTGCCTACTGCAGACATCCCTGGCAGCCCTGGAAACATGCATCTTGGTGAGAAACCTCAGAAAAGAGGTTTGCTTTTGTCCATGCCTTGTTCTGGGACTCGCTGTTATGGAGCAATCTCTGCTCTTAATCTGGCATAAAGAGCACCAAGGAAATAAAATAATAACAATGATAATAAACTTCTGTCAGAGACTTCTGCAGCTCAAGGGAATAAATGTAGCATGTTGCAGTCTTGGTTATACCCTTATCAGCAGAAGTTATGATTACCCCATTGCTTCCTAGAAATGCCCAGGTCAATGTTCTAGCTGGAGTATGGTTTGAAATATTGGCATAAAGGGAAATGGCAACCAGCGTAACTGGTTTCCTCAGGCTAATTCCCAAATACCTGAGTGATGAGAACAACAAGAGTATCTGTGCAAAGCCATCATACTGCATTAGAAAAAGAGCAGGCTATCTAAAATGTTTCCTGCTTTTCTTTCAGCCCTAATTTGTTTTGGTAGGGTCAAGTAGCCTCTCTTGCCAGAACATATTATGTAGTCCAGTGACTTCAAGCATCCTTTTCCTCTGAATCTAGAGAGACTGTCAGGGCAACCTGTCCAAACTCCTGAAATGCAAAAAGCCCTTTTAGCTTTCGAAAAAATACCTTCCAATACCCGTGACAGTGCAGCAGTGTCTCATTAAAGGTCAAACCCATATACTGCTGAAGTCTGTAGGATTTTTCCAGTGACATTAGCAGTCATTAGATGGCTACTTGACTGCCCCTATACCATGAGCACCCTTGAGAGAGAATGCATGGATCCCACATGTGTTGTGAAGCTCAAGGTCACAGACTGCAAGCTGCAACATCTTGCTGCAGATTTTCCTTCTAGGTGATAGTGTTGCTTCAGTATCCCTGCAAGATGATTGTAGCTGTCAGGTTGACTTAATCCCATCATTATTTGCTTGACTGGAAGAGTCATTTGTGAATGACATGCTGGCAGTGGGGCCTTACGGTCCCCATTTCACTTCTCACAGTCGAGGAGAAAAAAAGACCACTTGGCAGCGATCAACTTTCTGAAACCTTCCTTAGTGTATCCTTACAGAAAGCAAGGAACAAATGGTCGTGATTGTTTTGTCTGAAATCTAGGGCTTAATAGATACAGAGCAATAAATTCAGCTGAGATCCAATAAGCAGGGCAGTAGAGTTGTTCTCTAGAGTTGTCCCTTTGCCAAGATGGAGCTTGCAGCAGTTCGTAGGAATGTAGCTCCTCTGGCACCAACAGTGGTGTGGACTTGCTGTCAGTGTGAAATTTTTTTGCTTCTCAATTATTGTACTGTTGCAAATACCTTCCTCTTTTCCCCCCTCTCCTTTCCTCTACTCTCCTTATACTGGGAGGTCCTTCATTTCCAGTACTCAGTTGATTCTTCATGTTCTAAATTAGCATAAAACCTGCCAGTGGGTAATTGCTGAGGCATTGCCTGTGGGTTAGGCTTGATCTTCCTCTCTGGTTCCCATCCTGTTTTGTTTGCTCTTTGCATTTCAGGCAGTTTGGACTGAAACTACTCTGACTTTGTGCTAAACAAGTTAATTTGTCGCTTCTGATACACTACTTTGATGCTGTTTACATTGCAGACACTGCAGGGAGTGTATTCTAACAGAAAAAAACATAGCTTGGGCTTGCTGACTTCCAGAACACACTCTGATTATTGGTAGACTTCCTCAGATCTTTTGTTCTGAGCCTGAAGTGATCTTTCCAGTCATGGGTTGAGAGAGGTAGAGTGGGTTTTTTCCTTTTTTTTTTTTTTTTTTCCCCACATTTTTATTTCTTCAGTCCCTTACACAAAGAGATCTTGAAGCATTTAAATGTTTGCCCTCTCCATGGATTAAACTGGTGCCCATTTATTTGGCTAAGACACTAGCAAGAGAACTGAAATGCAACTGAATTGCAGTGGCTAAAGTCCTGTTAAAGTTGGTGGAAGCTGCATTTGCTGGGCCCCAGAATAGCGAGCTGAAAGCGCCAAGTTTGACCTTAATATCAAAGATCAGTATCCCATGTTGGAAGCGGAGGTGTAAGGCTTGCCCACAGGAAGGTGCTCCCCCAAACCTGCCAGGAACCTCTGCCAGCACCTCTGAGGGACCCCATCCATGCTGTGTGACTGCCATGTGCTTGATATAGGAGCTCACTGTTGTCCATGCTTCTCAACTCTCATGCCAGAGCCAGTTCAGTCACTGATAATAAATGCCTGACTTCCAAATTTGCAGAGGGAAAGCCAAACTAGCCATGCCTCGGACCCCTTTGCAGGGGATCTGTGCTGGGCCTGCTTTACGCTGTGCGGCTGCCCCGCGGAGTGGCAGGAGGGCTGCATCCCAGCAGGGCGTTTGCCCTTGCTGGCTCGGGTGAGGTGGAGAAGCATGTGGGATTGACTGCGATTGCTGTGCTAACCACGGTGTGTGTTCTCTTGTTTTTGTTCTCTGCTTTTTCACAGCAGAAGGGGCCCTGCCTCACCTACTCGACCTACCATAATCCGACCGGCTGAACCGTCCCTCTTAGATTTATAACTCGAGGCTGTAGACAGCTGGCGACGAATGCCGTGCTGGCGGCTTCCCCATTCCACCCTCCCTCCCGCAGCCACAGTCACTCCTCTCATCCATCCCACCTCTCTGCCTCCCACCGCCCCTTCCCCTTGTGTCGTAAAGCACTAGCCTAGTGATCGAGCTCTTCGTCTTCACTCGTGCGTCCTGTATTGCTTTGTGAGTGTAGAGTAGCCTCCATTCAGTGGCATGGACCCCTGAAGTGCACAGGCTCCTTGGAGAGATCAGCTGCAGGGACCTCCCTAAGCCCGAGGGGCGGCTGTTTCCATCCAGTTGTTTTCACCTCCCTGGTCTAGCCTGGATAAGTGTCCTGCCTGCATCAGTTAGCTGTAGCACCTAGGACTGATCTGTAGCTCTGTAGCTATTTTTTCTCGTAATTAAGATGACAAAAATGTGACATAGAAGAAAAAAAAAAAAACTGTTGAAACACGTGACACTGTTAGGACCAGATTAAATGTCCTGTGTATTAGTTGACTTCTAAGGTGCAAAAACTCACGTTGGGAACAGTGCAATCAACTTTAGCTCAAAGTGAGGCAGGGAGAGCGAGCAGGGGGGAACCTGATGGACCGGCCCAGTCCTGCTAGAGTGAAGCCCGAGCTGGTGCCCGCGGCAGGGCGGGGAGCACGTGGACCTGCCTGTGCTCCGCACTCCGCAGGAGCCCAGGAGATGCTGCTGGTGACACCAGCACTTGTCCCGCGTCCTCCCTCGGGGCCGACGTCCCTGAACCCGGCAGGGAGAGGGCAATAGAGCTGCTGCTCCCCGTCTTGCAAACGGACAACCAAATGTTTTTCAGGGAGTTTGCTGTGTAATGTTTTTGTTGAAAATATTTCTGCTTGGAATAAGCACATCTCAGTGTTTTTGGGTACCGTGGTGACTTCCGTAGCCTTTTTCTTCTTGCATGTGGATGGTACGTGTTTTGGGAAACTTGTAACTGTTGTTGATCATGACTCATCATCTCGAGGTTTGGGTTTTACTTTACATGTTACATGTATTAAAAGATAATAATTAAAAAAAAAAAACCCACTATCAACCCTGTACATTTCAGATGTCATGTCTCTACCACAGCTAAATGAGCCACCTATGTTACAGACTTCCAAACAGGCCTGATTCAGTTTGAAGTTACCTTATTTCAGTGCTGCTGCCTTTGACTTCTCTTCTGGATCCTCTGCTGTTCTGATGCTGGTTGTTTTCTGTATTTTAACTCTTGTTTTACTGCTTCTTCCCCTTTTCCTTCCCCTCTTTTCTTTTCTTTTTTTTTTTTTTTTTTTTTTTTTGAATTCCAGCCGGCCGGGTAAGGCCAGTCCCTCCCGCCCGGAGAGTCCCAAACCACCATTTGACATGTAGGCCTGCTCCCTCTGAGACTCTCTGCCTGCCTCTTAGCTGTTCTGTCCTGGAGTGCTCTGACTCGAATCTCATACTTGGCTTGTTTTGTTTGTATTTTGTGGCACACACACACACGCACACACGTATCAGATGTGACTGTAGTGAAACTGTTTGTTTTTTTTCCTCCCAGTTGCTTAAAGGAGTTAAAACAAGTATATTGTAGTAATGAGAAACATATCTTTACTGTTATAAATATCTATAAATATATATATAAGATCAAAAAATTCTATATATGTCCAGGTGTTTAAAGCCATTTGTGCTTCCATGTGGATTTTAGGAAATACTTAAGTAGGGAAAGAATATCTATATACATACATACTATATATATATATAAAACACCTGAAAATTAACCAAATCCTGACGTTGAATTTTGAGCTGATTGTTGAATTCTCTGCTGTGTGCAGTTGGGTTATTGTATTACCCCAGACTTGTGGGTGAACTGTCTCAGTGCTGGTAGTAGCTGTGATGCAGTTTGTGATCTACCTGTCACTCTTGTTTATTGAATGAAATAAACTATCATTTCTGTATAATGAAGGACTCTATGACTAGAATAAAACGATCTTTTTTTTTTTTTTTTTTTTTCTGGGTGGCTTTGGGACTGTGTTTAATTATAATAACCTAATCTTTTCATTCCATAGAGCTTAAAAGCTACACGTGCGTGCAGGTGTTACCACTAATAAGGGACTTAAAGCAGATGTCTATTGACACTGGTGTCCAGGAGCTGCGAAAAAAGTTCCTCAGACGCTGAAGTTAAATTTCTCCCTTGTAAAGGAAAGTGCATGGAGGCGCTTCAGGACTGGATGGACACAAGGTGGGAGTGTTGCTGACAGGGTGCTTGGCTTGGAGAAGGGATCTTGCATATTTGTGGCAAGCAGGTGTGGATTTGGAGAATATCTCTGGCCAGCACCATCTTTTGGGGTCATATCTGTAATATAGCCTAAAGTAATACTATGAGACATGCCTGGCTAGCTTTGACTTAATACTTACTTTTAATCTGAAGTGACATTTATGTCCTGCAGTAAACTGGGTAAGCCTTATCAGTGCTGTGCCCATGCCAAAGTAGTGCTACAGGTCTTAGGGCAGCACTTATGCTGACAGCAGCTGTGCTTTGCCATAATCTCTGAATTTAGCGCTGTCATCTCAACAATTACAGTGGGTTCCTTATGTCATGGTTTAACAGGGCTTGAGCACTTCTTGCTGTGGAAGAAAATCAGGAGCCTTGGGCTTGCCAGGTGTCTTAGATCACTTCAGTCTAGCTGCTGATGCAGCACCTAGTTGGTTGCATATGGAGTCTCCATATTAAGATTTTAATAAGCTAAAAATCTTCAACTTTTTATGCATAGCTGATACTGGTGTGGATTGGAAGAACAGAGTAGTCTTCTAGTGATTGCTTCCTGTGTGTGTTCCAGCTATCTCTGTCTTTGCAAGTTTGTACAGGATGTAACTTCAGCCTCAACACACGTAAGGCAATAACCATTGCTTGCCCTGCACTGCCCCTAATTGCTCTGCACTGGAACTGGTAATCAGTCCCTGGGTTGTTTCTAAAAGAGCATGGGACCTTTTAAAGCTGAAACTACATAGCTTTATTCAACTAAATGTTAGAGCCTTAATTTTAAAAACTAGAAGCCACTGATCTGCTGGTTGCCAAAGGTTGGGTGTGATGAGAGTATAAGTTCCTGCCCACTAATCTACAGCGTGCTGTTTAACAGAATGTCCTGTCTCCATCTGCATCTATTTGAAATGGTCTTAAAGGTTGTTTCCTGTTTTCTTGACACTTAGAGCTGTTAAGAAGCACTTTTTTTTTTTTTTCTTTCTCCAAATCTGAGGTGTTAGGGCAGTTCAGTTAGTCCAATTTAAAGCTATTTTGGGTCAGATGGACCATAGTTAACTGCTTGTGTGTCTGCTCAGAGTCCATTCCCAGTAACGGTGGGATCAGGGAAACTCTTCCAAATAGAGCAGGATTAAAAAGTGAGTCAGAATCTAGGGCCATATGTGAAATACTGGATAGGATAAAAATGTCTCTGCAACCAATTACTTTAAACATGGTAGCTTAAGCATTTATCTGCAGCAGTAGCAGGGTAAAGAATATTATAAAATCCACAAATCACTGTATAGATGTGTGGTACTGGCTTATATGGAACGTGTGTGCCCTAGATAGGGAACGAAGGCAGGCCTTAGCCTCTGCCTCCTGCTCTTAGGTGAGACTACTATATTGTCAAGTAAAGAGTAAGAGCACTCATCTGTCTCTAGGAGGCTCTTAGTTTAAAACAGCCTCTAAAGGAATCCCATAACAAGCGTAGCATGTGAAACCAGAAGGGAAAAAAAAAAAGTCCCCTTCTCCACACAATCAATAAATAATGCTAAAAAATACAGGAGTCTCAACCTGTTAACAACTTGTTAAGCAGGAATATTTAACAACATTGCTGCCCTGACTGGTACCAGGAAAGCAAAGTGAAAAGGGCATCAATGCTGGAGCAGGAGTTTCTGGAGTGGGGCTAGATTTTGTTACTTTACTTATTTCATTTTTCTAGCTAAGTCTTCAGGTGCTCTGAGTGGAAGAAATACATATAGTCAGTGCCCATCTGAATAAGTTTATTCAGAAAGAAAGCAAATTTGTAACAGGATTAGGTCACCTCTGCAGCAGCCTGCAAAACGTCAGCAGCCTTTTTCTCCTTCACAGTTTTGGACTAGAACACTCAATAAATATTTATTCCATTTATAACAATAATGCTCTGTATTAGATCATAGCCCTGCCCATTACAGTTATTTTTATGATATAGACTAGGAGCAGCTGTGAACACCGCAAAAGGCTGGTCTCTTTTCAAGGACTATACAGAATATTACACAGATCATGTGTATGTACACAAACCAGGCAGCTAGGAGCTGAGAAGCCTACACTGCTAGTGTTGTGCCTTGAGTCAGGTGTTCTGCTCTAACACAGAGACAACACCAGAACTATGCCAATGAAAGGAGGAGGTTTAAGAAAAAGAGCTTCATCTTCCCTCAGTATGTTCAGAGAACATAGCTCCAGCTCCTCTGGAGCTCCATAGCTCCAGAGAACATAGCACCTTCTTTTTCAGTTGTATGGGGACATCAGCATCCATCTTTCACGTTCTTGTCTGCTTCTGGTGGTAGAAGAAAAGCTCCTTTATTGTGTTGACAAAAAAAGAGAAGCTTGACCAACTCAGACATAAAGAAAGGCAGGAAAATATGTATTTTACAAACACAACCTGCAGTACTATGTTCCTGTCCATGCACCTCTTGCCTCCTGAAGCAGTGCCTGCCACTGTAGCACGAGCCTGGGCTAGTGCATGGGGATTGCACTAAGCCAGGTCCCTCTACCTGCGCCACAGTTTTTTAGGGTCTGCTGCTGAGGCTGCTGACCTTACTGCAAACAGCAGGTAGTTCTTGCCTGAATCCTGCATTGAGTTTGAAGTTAGCCCAGTGCAGTTCACCCTGACACATACATGCCTTGTCAGAAGGTGTCCTGCACACCCAATGCTGCCACTTCCCAATACATTTTGCTCTCTTGGTAGAATTTTGCCTGATGTTTCAGGGCACTGCCAGGTGATGCCTCTAATTCTGATAAGCATCCAGGCATTTAAGCATGAGGCAGAAGTGGTTAAATTCTAACCCCTGTGCATCTAATGCACTCAGCTTGCATTTTCTTTACCAAAATGGGAGAAAAGGAAATTTAAGTAATGGAGAACCCCACAGTCCAGAAACTCAAAACAAAGCAGGTTTATTAAGTGGTTTCCTTTTACTCATTTCTCCCATTTTTTTAATAAATAAAACCTTCAGACACATACAATTGGAACACATCATACCTCAAAGTGCAGTTACATTTCCACCCCACTCCCAATCATCCACATAAAGCTTTGTCAAGTAACCGAAAAAACTCAAAAGGCAACCCCAGGTCCCCTCCCCCTAGCTAAAGGGAATATATGGTTCTGTAGTGCTGCCTAGGTAGCCAGAAGCCTGTATCTTTTGGCTATTTGAGAATGGCAAGGCTGGTTTCAGATACAGTACATGAGGCAGGCTGCAGAGGAAAGTGGGAAGTTTAAGGATACATAGTGTGCAACAAACCCAACTGTTTAGAATCCCAAGAGTTTGTTACCAGAGCACATTGCTCTGGGAGCCTGGGAAGGAAGGAGGCAGCCTGCAGTCCTGGCAGATGGAACTGAGTCCCTGGGGGGAGCTGGCTGCCAGCAGCAGAGTCCTGGTGTAGCATGGAGTTCAGGACAAGCAAGTAATTCTGCCAGAACCTGTGGAATCCCCTGTCCCCCAACCTGGAGCTGGCCCAGCTGCCTCCTGTGAGCACTTCTAGTCCACCTGTATTCTGAGCCCACCATGTAACAGAAGAAAGGGGAGAGAAGATGAGGTCTGATGCTTGAGTTCCATCTGATGCTATCTCTCTTTCTTCAGGTCTTTAAAGCAGATACCTGTTCTGACCAAGGGCACTGGGCAGAGGTACAGGTCAAGTACAAGTTGGTGTAAGTCCTTACAGGCTCATAGAAAATTGCTGTAAATAAGATTAATGTCACTTAAACCACCATGATTTTGACCTCATCATTCTCATCAGCCCGGTAGAAGAAGGGAATGCAGGGGTTTTCTGGCAGGGAGCCCAGCCTCTCCTGAGGGTTCTGGATTTCTCTGAGAAGCTGCATTATTTGCTTTGCTGTGGGGTCTTCTTGGGTTGGCTGAGCAGTTTTACTGTCAAGGGGGGCGAAACTGGACTGATGATTAACAGCTTCTTGTTCCAATTCATCTGATAAACTCACTTCTCGTAGTCCTGTAAGGAACACAGACAAGGCAGGAAGGTAATGCTTTTCAGCCCTACACAGCACCAAGCCCTCAGGTTGTTCTGGCTGCCGCTCACCTTCTCCGTCAGTAGCGTTCAGTTCCATGCGCCTCTCCGCGGGAAGCGTGCTCTCATCCTGGCTTCCCAACAGCTCTGGCTTCTGAGCAGCTCCCACATACTTGCTGTACCATTCATTTCTTTCCCCAACCAGTCGCATAACCAAGTCCTGCAGCTCCAGTAACTTCACCTGCACCAAGGTAAAGGCAAATCTATGAGGCATGCACGTGTCTCTGGCCCTTTGCAGGTCAACTATGCTCAGCTGCAGACAACTTAGATCCCCTGCAAAGAGCCGGGGCCAGCTCTCCCTAAAGCAGTTTCCTCTGAGCCTTGAGGGAGGTGCTCATGGTAAGTTCATGGTAGACTTGAACCCTTTTGGGTTTCAAGTGCCACCTTCAGGTACTTAAAGATTACTGTCCTGCCTCTGTCCCAAAATTTAGCAGCTTCAGAATTAAATTTAACTGAGGAACACCAAGTGAAGATTGGGAGTCTGAAAGTCTTCCCAGGCCTGCCTATTATTGTGTGCCCTGCTTGGAGTACTGCTACAGAACAGATTCCTTGCCTTCATCTCTTCCTTGTCCTGAGCCAGCCTGCTGATATACTCCTCTTTCTCTTGGTGTCGTTGTTTGAGGATAGCCCTTTGACTCTGATATAATGCAATATATTCCCCTGAAACACAAGAAAAGCGTAAGGAGTAAGCATTAGTGAGATTTGTATATAAGCCTTAACAGAGAGTATACAAACTCTGGGGCATTAGGATCCAACCCAGCAACAAAGTCTGGCCAAACTGGGCAACATCAGGACACCTGAACTACTTAAATTGCTGCAGGGCTCCACTCCAAGAGCTGTTGGGGACCTTCTGCTGCACAAATAATGCACTGAGTGAGCTTTAGCTTGTATGTGTGTTGCCCAAACATACCAATGGTGTCCGTCTCCCCAGAGAGCTGGATGCAGCGATGTTCTAGCTCTTCCAGCCGTTCCTTCAGATCAGCTTTCTCATGCATCAAGTCTGTGAAACGGGACTGAACACAGAATCTGGATCAGCCACCTGAACTGCTCACACACAGGGAATATGTGTCCTACGACCACCACCCTCCATTCCCATTGGTTTGATCATAACAAACAAATGTTGCTTCCTATTCCATTTCTTCTGTATTTGGTCATAGAAAGGAATGAAGAGGAGCAAGGTAGAGAATATAAAGGAGCATCTCCCTATATTTTAGGAAACAGAAGGATGGAACAAGAGTCCTTTAACCTTCTGCTGGGTTAGCCCAACTCCAGTCATGCTCAGACAGCTCTAAGTGATTTGACAAGCAATAGTTTAGGAAGTAGCATATTATTATGGAACATTTGGCTATTTACTTCTCCCACAATTTCTTTCTGTGTGCTAGAGGATGGTCTGACGCTAGATTAAAGCCTAGCTAGGCAGGGTGATAGGACTGAGAGGAGATGAGAGCCTTTGCTCACCTGTAGTTTCTCCATGGCATTTTTCAAAGCCTCGTGAACCTCCACTGGAACAGTATCCATAGTGGAATCTGCAAGGGAGATGTTCAATTTATGGTTCCTCCTTGGGCACAATGCACTCTCTCTCTTTTCTCAGGCCAGAGCCAGCTGGCCAAGATATGCCTCCATATTCCCACTGTCCGCAAACTGCCAAGCGTTACCTGCACTCACTGTCACATTATGTTGCTGCTGTTGCCTAAGAGCTACTATTTGCTGCAGCAGGCTTCTGCATTGCTGTTTCTGAGCAGTGAGTTGTTGTCTCATATCTTCTCGCTCCTTCTCTACTTGGGACACAGCAGATGTCAAGAAGGCAACCTAGAAGGAATTCCAGAGGCTTCACTTCAGGGCTTTGCCTATGTGAAGCACCAGCAATTGTGCATCTCAGGACTAACAGCTAAATTTACCCCATTTTTTTTATGGCCAGAAAACCAAAGTACTAAGTAACTGGCCTGGAACTAAATGCAGTCGCAACTGCTGAATCTCATTCTTGAATAGTATGAATCACTGCTGCTCTGTAGATTGCATCTGAGCTCCAGCTCCCACAATAACTGTATTATGTGTCTGCTTACAGAAAAATATACGAGATGCTCAACCCCACTTCCAAAACCTCTTTGAAACAACATCACAATAACTAGAGACCTACTCTGCCAAGTGAACTGTTTTCATAATTAGATAAAGCTACTGCAGGACTTCCAGCCCACCTTTCAAGGGTACTAAGAAGCCTTGGTCACTTGCTGCTGTGCACAGGGGACCATTGCACTTCCCTTGCAACTCTGCTTGAGCTGGTAGTGATCACAGCAGGTAAACAGCTATTTTGTGCACACATTCTCTGCGATTCAAAGCTGCCATTCTGCTTTTCTAAGCATTTGTTTAGAACTAAAACCAAAGGCTTTTCTTTGTCCACTGAGACCCACCATTTCTTCATGGCTTTCAAAGTTCTCTGGGATCACAAATGAAGATTTTTGGTTTTCTTCCATCATTGCTTCACTTTCAACTCCATCTCCTGGAAAAGAAAGAAGGTCAACAAAGTAGTAATACCCCAGAGAACCCAGCTCTACCTACTCTCCAGAGATCACCTGCAGCTACTCACCTTCTACTCGCTGCAGCATCCTGCCATCCAGCTCTGCTGCTAACTGACTGATCTGGGCCTGCAGCTCTTTGTTTTCCTTAGCTACAGCTTCCAGATTTTCCTGTGAAAGAAAAGCAGCACATCACTCACAGAGCTCTACACCGAAACCTGCACGAGCCAGACAAAGAATCACCAGATCTTAAAGCAGTAGCAACAGAAAAAGAAAACAAAAACAGTGCTTTTGCTCCAGACATGTATCATTCACCTATAATTTACAGAATACAATGCAGTTAAACTTTCAGTTTTTACACTAGCCCTTTCTTACTATTACCTTAGTCTGCTGCAGCTCCTTCAGGTGCATCTCCACAGTCACCTTCCCCTGAACCTCCTCGTGCTGTAGCCGATCCATAAGCTGTGTCTGAAGCAAGTACTGCTTGTGCAGTTCCTCCCTCTCAGCAGCTAGCTGCTGGTAGGCCGCCATGTACTGCTGGAGGTGGCTGTAGTACTGGTCCCGCTGCTCCTGCAGCCCCCGAGCTTCCTGGGTTTTCAGTTCCAGCTGGCGTGACAAGATCAAATGATCACCAAAAGCTCAGTCCTGCTGCAGTTAACGTTGCTAGGTGGCAGAGTCTTTCTCTATAAATCACCACCCCGTGCCTTTCTTTTTCAGGTTGGAGCAATGGACACCACTTTTTTTTAATCCTGTCAGAAAAGCTAAGCCATGTGGTGTGATCCAGAATGTCACTGCCCCGAAGTCACCAACCAGGCAGCCTGCCACCATCTGCCCCCCCAAGCCAGACTCCCACATCAGATAGCAGATGATGGGGGAAGGCTCCCAGCTTGATTGTTGCAATACTGATTTTCATCTTTTCATCAAAGTTTGGTAAATTGCCAGCTCTTCTTTGTATAAACCAGTACATTCCTGCCCTGCTATCCCACTGCACTTCCTTACCATCTCTTTGAGCTCCCCCAGGTTCTCCTGCAGCTGTCCAAGCTTCTTGGCCAGCTCCTTCTTTACATGTTGCTCTGATTGTAGGGCACTTGTAACCTCCATGTTTTCATTTGTCTGCAAGAATCCAAGACCATCATATGAGAAAAGTGCCCCAACAATCATAAACACATATTACATTTTATAAAATTCCTGGTAATGCTGGGTACAGTATTCTAGAGTGTGAACAGTTGTACTTGTGTCATCAGTTGACAGTTCAGGGCAGTAAATAACTTAGAAGAAGGTTCAGAAGACAGAAAAAGAGCGAGCAAAGAGCCTTGGGATCAGTGCTGGGATAGTGCCAAGGAAGAGGTCTGGCACATGGCACAGCCTGTCAGCTCCCAAGCAGATGGGCAGTATGAAATTCCAAATAGAGTCATAAACATTCAAAACCAAGGTGTGGTGCTCAGAAAGGCTTGAACAAAAACAGCGAACAGACCACTGATCAGTTTGCCACACTCAGAAAGAGGAAGCTGTTACACTGAAAGGAAAATAAAAAGCAAGCTTAACAATTCAGCTGCAGGAAGGATAAGAATGACAGCAGCAGGAGAGAAGACTGCTAAGAGACCTTCCTCATGAGCAAATACAGGGAACAGAAAACAGTGTCTTCAAAGGAAAAAAGGAGGAACGAAAGGGCCTCACTAGCAGAGGATGAGAAGGAAAACTGCTCTGGCAAAGATATTGGTTCATCTACCAGAGCATAAGGGAGTACAGAATTGTAGGGAACCTCCTGGCAGCGCAAGACAGATCACAGGAGGTGGAGTAGCTATCCCCAGAGGACAAGCTACTGCCACGCTCTTACATCTGTGCTCTATAACAGAAGTGCATCAGCAAGCGAAGTGGTGGCAAAAGAGACCTACCAGTCTGACAAACCCATTCTGCAATTCAGCCAGCTGCTCCTTCAGGTCCCGGTTTTGGCTCAGAGCCCTACTGATGGTGGCCTTGTCACTCTGCATGCTCTCCAGGATCTGCTGCCTGTCCACAGACTCCTCGCTGTAGCGCTGCACGGTCTTCTCGAGCTCCAGCAGCCGCTCCTCCTGCTCCCTGTTGAGGTGGCTCAGCTGCTCGTTGTCCCGGACCTGGGCCTGGTACTGGCCCTGCAGTTCCTCCTTCTCTTGCTGCAGCCGCTGCACCTCTTCCTGCAGGCTCAGCTCAGCCTCCGTGGGCCCTGCCAGTGAGGAAGGCTCAGTATCCACGGGCTTAGTTGCTGAGGAAATGGAATGGAGAGCAGCTCAGTCAAAACGTTGGATCACTTGAATAACACTGTGTTACACAACCTGCATGGCTTTATAAACCAGAATGTATCATCACCATCTCCAGTATCCAGCCCTTGCTGCAGAAGGAGCAGGGCACTGAGAGGAATGAAAGAGAAAAAACATCCCCAAATCAAGTGCAGCTTCCTGCTGTGTGCTGCTAACTCCCTCACAGTCCAAGCAAGAGCAAACCTCTGCCTTCGCAGTCTCCTCTGCTTTCTCAGTCTCCTAGGCCAGGCAGAGGATCACAGAGGCTTACAGCATAGAGTCAGAAGCTAGAAACAGTATAGATTGATCAGTGTTCTGTTTATGTCTTTTAATCTATTATGTGAATTAGTTAATTTGTTGTTTGCTAGGAGCAGCTGTCCTCATGTTTTCAGGGCATCAGATCTGCTTGTACGTGGTGTGCAGAAGTTCCGGCACCATGTGTAGGTAACCTGCAGATAACCTGCTGGAACTCTGTGATACAAAATTGCATTTCAGAAGCCCTACCTGATTTGCTTAACAGTTCTGTAACATTGGCTTCCAGCTCCCGAATTTGAGTCATATGTTTCTCCTTCTCCTCTGCCATTGTGTGGACCTGCAGAGCCACAAAGACAATAAGTTAAAACAGTGCTCACGATGCACTTCATCCTGCTTGTGTTAATCAAATGCAGCTCTGACACTGCCTCTGATATTACCTGCTCAGAGAGCTGCTGTACCCGCTGCTGCCAAATGCTCCCCTCCTCCTTCAGTTTCTCTACATACTGATCTCTTTCTGCCTGCAGCTGGTGAAGTGACTCTGAGAGCTGTTCAAAACAAAGAAACAAAAACACTAAGAAAACTTTATCAGCTAAATAAACTTACCAATGACTGTTTAAGGGCTAAAGCTTGAAGAAACGAGTATTAATACAAAGCTCAGGCTGCATCCTTCTGCCACACAAGTTTCTTTACAGAAGTCAGGATTTGGATCATCAGCATTTTCTGTACAACCCCTCACCTGAGCAATCTGCATTTCCAGGCTCGCCCTCTCCTCCAGTGCCATCTGCAGCTGTTGGTTGGCATCCAGACTCCCCGACTGGTTTGAGAACTGCTCACAAAAAAACAAAACATTATGGCAAATGGTGAACCACTAACAGCTGGCTTTGGGCATCCCCTTCTAACTGGTTGCTTGCCTTAACTTCCCCCAATTTGCCGTTATCCAATTTCCCTCTCTCTGCCAGGGATTCAAACAACACCCCTGCTTAACTGGGGGACTGCATAACAAAAAGACTGGGCATGGATATAAGCAGGAAAAGAGGACAGAACACTTCATATTTTCACACTTTGCATGTTTTCTCATGCTCATACCATATAGCATTCTTTCAGTAGACCACTGTCACAATGTCTTTGAACCTGCTACTCCACCTCCTTAGAGTGTGGACCTCACAGGCCTCACTGATGGCCTTCTACTAAGAGGATGTATTCATAAAATTCTGTGCCCTCCTTGCAAAAAACAATGACCAGTGCAATCTACACCCACATCCTAGAAGAATTATGGTCACCTGTTGGATCATCAGTTCAGCCATTTCCAGTTTCTTATGTAAATCCTCCATATCCAGCTTCATGGCTGAGTTCTCAGAAACCAGAGAGCGGAGTTTCTCTGACAATTCTGAATTCTGCTGCTTTAGTTCCTCACTACCTTTGCTGAAAGAAAGGCACAAACAAACAAAAATAAAATGGCAATGCTTTTTATATTAGCCACAAGATGACTTTTTTTTTTCCCCCCCAACATCAATACCCAACTTCTCAAGTTGTTCCTGTTACGTTTTGTGGCACTACTGAGAAGTTTGAAACCATTCTCTCTGCTACACTCCTTCAATGGAAGGAGGACTGTTGTGCACTGGAGAAGGGGACCAACATACCATCCGTTACAAAGACTGCTTGACAAGAAGTTGACACTACCTTGGCAGTAACACATAGAATGGACTCACCTTTGTTTGTACAGTTCCAGTTTCAGGTTGTCTCGTTCCTTAACTAACTCTTTATTATGCTAGGAAAAAAACAGAGGAAAGGAAATTATTTGGCTAGAATCTGGAGATGAATCAAACACAAAATATTCAATGATTGCCTAGTTTCACTTTTAGCAAATCACCTAGTGTGGAAAAAGCCAAAACTTGAACAAAATCCTCAGGACAGTTTTGCCTGGAACCTTCTCTGCAGCTGTAGCGGGCTGGCTAGTGCTGCAGCCAAGTACCTCATCAGACTTTGTGCAAAGCAAGAATTCCCCAGGAATTCATCTGCTCAGGTATTGTCAAATGTAATGCTGCTAACTGACCATGAGGTTATTTTTTTTGCAAACTTCTGGATTAGTATCAATACTAAAGTGTCTGTTGGATGGCGACCCTCCCGGGAGGAGGTCTCATTTAGGTTTCTGTTGTTTGGAGCTGGCAAGACTAATCAAGTGAAGTGCAGATCTGAAGACAGCAACTGGACCATATGATTAGAGGTCATGGAAAACTGGACAACACTGAAGAAGAAAGGGCTTTGCTAACAAGGCTAATTTCTGCCTCTTCACTAAGCAGGGATAAGCAAATAGGGAAAACCAGAGCTGATGGTTAAGCACCTTCAGAGTTGACTCTTACCTTCTCTGACTGTTTCTGCTGCATAGAGATGGAGGATAAGGTGCGTTCCAGCTCTGCTACCCTCTGGCGCGATGACTGCAAGCGAGCAGCAAGGTCCTCTGCTTCTCCTGCACGCGTCAGAGCGGACAGTTAAAACCAGCCCAAAAAGAGCTTTATGGAACTGGCTGAACAGCACTTTCTACTACGTTAACAAGCTCTTAAACGCTTCAAAGAGGGCAGCACAGAGCTTTAAATCAGGAGATCTGGTTCCATTCCTCGGTTTATTGGTGATTAACTAGCAATGCTGGGCTGTAAAGCTCTCCATAACTACCTTCCTCACATTTAGAGGGAGATGATGAAACTGCCTTTGCAGACTAGCAGGCAATATGTTGTGGTTTTTTTTTGTTTTGTTTTTCCCCTAACAGAATAAATTGCTCAAATTTCGTTCTGAATTAAAAACTTGGGTAAAATGAACATTAACATGAGAGCTGGGTGGGAGGGAGGGCAGAGAAAGGAGAACAAAGTTTAAAAGAAATCAGAAGAGAATGGGGAAGGACCAGTCTGGGGTAGTCACTGGCCCAAAAAGGGCTGACAGGACTTTAATTATGCACAAAAGAACTTCAACTGCAATGGGATTAACATGCTGTAATTGGAGGGAAGCTATAATGACAGAAGCAGTGAGGGTGCCAAATACTGCTCATTAAGGAGTCAGCAAGTGTTGTGAGCTGGCAGCCAGCAACTCTCATGCCTGTGACTTCCAATCCACAGTTTAACCAACAGCTTGGGGTAGAATCAGCCTGGAGATGATTACCTGATTTCTGCCGCGCAGCTTGTTGCGTGTGTCCAAGGGCTGTCTGCAACTCAGACTTCTCAGAAACTAGAATTCCAATAGTCTGAATATGAACCTTTGGAAAAGGAAAAGTCAGCTCAGTGAAAAACATCTTTGCTTGGAACTACAAGACACTGTCGCCATATAGGGTTAATTCCCTAAAGGTAAAGAGGCCCTGCAGTTAAGGACAGAGCCAGGCTGACTGACTTGTCCAGCTTTCCTGGACGGATAGACACAGCTTCAGGATGAAGACTGTGAGTGGTCAGCAGTCCAGAAATGAATGAAGGGAGAACAGGTGAAGTTATGAAATGGAGACTCTGCCTTACCTGCAGCTGCTCCCTCAGTGCTGCTTGCTCTTTAGAAAATTTCTGTTCAAACTCCTTCTTTTCCTGTATAAACAAATGATGCCTATTCAACACAAAATTTTAAATATTTAACCCTTTTTAATTTTTATTCATATTAGGAAAAGCAGTAATGTGTTGGCAGTAGTTCATCTAACTAATATTTTTTAAATCTACTTCAGTCTTCACTATTTGAAGTGCTTCAGTAAATATCCACCCTAACGGGGCAATGGGAGGTTCCTTATGCTAACACAAACGTGGCGATGTCTGGAATGCAAATTACCAGGGAGGACTTAGACTACAACCTCCTGCATCCACCCAGGCCCTCTAACACTCATTGATTTAAGTACTATCTTTTATCAAAATAAGAAAGCTGCTTGCCAGGCCTATCTTAGAAAGCCAAGATATTCAACCCTGTGCTACAAATAAAACCAAAGCTAGTGTAAAATGTGATCACATACGCTTGTGTCACAGCCCACTGTGCTTTCTACTCCTTGGAGAAGTAGATACCTATTCTGTCTCTCCAAAAATGGGACACATTTTACCTTCTCCAGCTGATTCATTGCTTCTTGGTTCTGCTGTTTCTAAAGGACGAAAAAAATAATGTATCAGTATTAAAAAGGAAAAGGAAGAGAATGGCACAACAAAAAGGAAAAAAAAAAAAAAACAAATCAAAATAAAAAGAATCTAACAAGTGGGATCATGGGATACATTGGAAAATGTTTTGGAGAGGAATAACCTGAGGGGAGAACAAAATGAGGAAAAGCACTTCAAACCAAGCAAGCCTCTTTTCAGGTTGAAACAAGTGCTTTTAGCTAAATTTCTTGCAGTGTTGTTGAAGCAAAACGCTCTTAAGCAGCAACAGCCACCCATGCAAGCTGCAGGACAAAGCAGTTCATTCATAGTGCCAGGGAAGCTGAGGATATGATCAGAAATGAGCCACAGGCTCCCTCCTAGGCCTGTTGCTACCACTCTGTCAATATATTTAGACCAGCATCACCACCTGCAGAAACAGGTTTTTACACTACTGCTAGTACTGGAATTGTATTTCTGTTGAATTTCAGGGATTCAGAATGAGACCCAAGTAAAGCTCTTTTATCGTCCAGGAAAAACCTCATGAAATTAACAGAACACAATTAACAACAACAACAACAAAACAAAACAAAACAAAAACAACAACAACAACAACAAAAAAAGAAACAACTTGGATTCTCATTCCTTAGTTAAGCAATACATTCAAAAGTAGCTTCGCATTTTCATCCTCTTAATGTTTTTCCAACATAGCCCATTTTTCTCCCTTACAAAATGCTCTGTAAGCAGCTTTCCTTGTGGCACTACAAGAAAACTGATCACCTTGTAGACACCCAGAGAGCATGGAAGAGCAGCAAAGGCAATGACAAACTGGTCAGTTGGATTGTTTCTTACCAATTCCTCTATCTTTGTAATGAGCTGTTTGTTAGTTAGATTGCTGGAATCTAGGGCTACTGCCAGCTCCTGGTAACGTGTCTGATGGGCACATGCAGACAGGAGGAGAAAAAGGAGGGGCAGAGGAAGAAGAGGGGAGGAAAAAGCAATAATTAAAAAAAGACAGAAGAATAAATCATTATCACAGTTTGATACGATCACATTCTCCAAACAAACAAATGAAAAGATACATTCAATGAAAGTAGCTGGGATGACAAGATGTTGTGTCTATTCCAGTTAAGGCCTCATTTCCACAGAAAGGTGAATCAGAATTAAGGACTGCAGTCGCACAGAGGCCAGATCACCCCCAGGCCCCATCCGGAAACACCTCCGAAACCAGTCTCCAACTGTTCACCACAACCATTACAGCCCGAGACCACAGTGACAGCAATGTACGTGAGCTACGCATTCAATTAGGTTTCATTAACACCACTGTAAACACACAATCCCAATAAACAATCAACAGCAGCAAATGAAGGGGGAAAAAAAATCACGGACTGAAGACAACTTACTTCCATTTCCTTAATATTTGTGGAAGAAACAGCGCTTTCTCCATTCACATATGACGTAGACTAGAAGAAAGCCAATCAAATAAGTCAGCTTTGTTTCCTAAGGCAACAAACCCAACTAATAAGTTAGAACAAACTATCAAAAAATACTTCTTATAGCACCTTTCGCTTCAAAGTAGCGCACACAGGCAAGGGCAACACTTTTCTAGCTAAGAGGTAGACTCTTCCTTGACATGCTGAGGTGATTTATGCAGATTTACTTCGCATTCTTTGCCACTAAATCAAGAATACATCTTTCCATGAATACATGCTGTCCATTCATCCCACTCTGCTCTTCTTCCTACTGCTGAAATTTCACATTCCTAAAACAAGAGTTTTTGCTTCTCAGTGCCTAAATATCTCATTGTCTGGAAGTCCAACTGCAGAAACCTCTACAGAGAAGTGTTTCTTGAGCGGACTGCTTGAAGCTCCATGTCAGACATCACAAGAATTAATAGGACAAAGGAATAAAACGAGGCCATACCTGAGAAACGAGGCCATTGAGCTGTTCGGACAACTGGCGGAGACTTTCTGTTGATGAAAGAGACCTGGAACAAACACAGACAATAATTATTCCTTTGGATAAAAGTTTCTTTCAGAGAACTGCCCCAGTCAGAACTGCACTAGGGAAAAATATGATTTTAACTTGCAGGGCACTTTGGAATCCTGCTGCAAAGTGTTTATTAAACACAGACACTCACCTGTTCTCATCCAAGGCATTTTTACAATCTTCAGCTTCACGGATCTGTGGAGCAAAACACAAAAATTTAGAGGCCTGTAGAAAGGATGGGATCACTCCTGTGAATGTGTCACTAAGGCAGACCCCTGGTCTCAAGTTCTGCAATCCCTATAATTACTGTTTTCCAATGAAATACTCAAAACCACCCACTCAGTCCTGGCTTGCACATAATTTCTTAGTGCTGCAGGCCCAGATTTCTTAGAGCAATCAAGAGCTTTACATCTTGCTGACTTTACGTTTGCTATTACTATTTATCAGTATAATCAACACTGCTGGGGAGTTTGCACTTTTCCCTGCTTGAGAAGGGAGGTTGGACTACATGATCTCTAGAGGTCCCTTCCAACCTCAACCATTCTGTGATTCTGTGAATCTTTAAATAGCATAAGGAAATGCAAATTGCTCCAGCTGGTGACCTTCTGTCTTATTAAGGATGCTTTCTGCATGGAATATGAGAGAAGAGGGCAGAAAATAGAAACACTAGAAGAAGCAAGGGCATGTGCTCGCTGGCACAATCCTCATTCTCACAGTTGATGAAGAGTGGAGAATACAGTATTTTTTAAAGAAAACTTCTGTGCTAGTCTTGTTGGATTTATGAAGGCTTTCTCAGCAAAACGAGTGGCATCACTAATGAGCGTGGTGTTATCCACCATGTGAGCACGCACAAACCTGTGTCAGCTGCATGCTGCCGGGAGCAGGCAGAACAGAGCCACAGCCAGGCAGAGTGGTGCTGTTAGACAGCACAGGGACATCGGCAGCAAGCTGTCCAGCACTGCAAGGGGCAGCATCACTGTCAAAGTATGCCTGTCACAAAAGACATCACAGGAATTACAGCCAACACACAGAAGGAAGGAACACACGAACGCACGAACACAGTGCCTCGTGGCTCCCCTCGGAAAATGAGACAACAGCGAACAATCCATCGCTTAGAAACACGCGGAAATTCATGTGTGTTCTTCCCAGAGCAAAGTGAACGCATCGACCTATGAATACCAAACGTTGTCCCCTATTCTCTCAGTCCCAGAAGATCCAGTCTGAATGGCTGGCATCCCGTAATCAAATTCACTTCCTTAACATGGGGCAGTAACATCACCCAAGCACGGACACAAGGTTTATTAGAAAGATCTGCCAAAACCTGAAGAAGGGCAAAGCCAGATATAGTCACGGTGCTTTGAAAAGTGCCACCTTCAGAATGTCTCTGGGGAAAACACTGATCACTATGTGCAAATTAAAATGGAAAACAAGTTAGGGACTACATAAAAACTGCGTTAGATTCAAGAGCTCTGTCTCATACTCGGTAAAGCTTATGGCAATGCCAGGAACCACAAAATTAGGAACAGGGATTTATAAACTGGCCAAATTCAGCATGGCTGGGAGCAGGTGCCTATGGACCTATGAATGCCATGGCTAAAAGAATCTAAAAAAAACAAGAGAGGCCCCCAAACGTTTTCTGTATAGTTCTTATCCAGCCTTTGTGGGAGGATCAGTAGCATCTGATGACAACTCTACCAAGCCACAGTGAACCGGGCAATTTCTCATCTATCTTCAACAGTATGAGAAAGACCCATATAGACCCAGAGCAGTTTTCTAGCATTTTATGGCTATTTGTCATATTTCATCATCTAGCTATGGTTCTGCAAAGCAGCTACTAGAGATGAGCTACTATCAGCATTCAACCCCACAACTGTTCTGCTGCTCACTGCAATTCCATCTCAGGTTCTTCTTATTTCAGTAGCTTTCTTGACAGTTCAGAGTAAACTAAAGATCTCCCTCCTCCCCCTCCTTCATGACTGCTCAGGAGGACGGAGGAGGCTCCTGGTATTCCCTGTGTGCTTGCTCAGCACTTCATTTATGATTCAAACAGCAGGCGAATACAGGAACAGGACAAATTTAATGAAAGCAGGGAGCTGGAAGATTGCAGAGGGAAACAAATGGATTTTTTTATACTCTTCTTAGCAGAACAGATACTTTTGCTCTCACAGAGCAACATATGTTAGATGCTGATAGGAAGGTCAGGAACTCCCAGACTACTTCCAGCATCAAGATACTTCACCTCTTTTGGGTCACAAATTTGCCAATATGGAAGCCCAGACGGGCAGAAGGAGTATCTTGCCCAATATATCTCAAAAACATTTCCTTAGTTTTTCCTGACTAGGATGTTCTTTTTGTTTAATTCTTCAAAATGCAACAATCAGCAACATCTTGTCCACAGAATTCCTTCCTTCTGCCTCCAAAATAAAAAGTTTTGAAAATAAATAAATGAACAACCAAATTCACTGGAGACAGAAAGACTGAGGAACAAAATAATTATTTGAAAATCATACACTGTGAAGTTCTAATGTTGTAGAATAAAAAAATATTAATTCTGCCTTGCCTAGCACATAGTAGGATCCACTTATTTTTGCACAAAGGCTCCCATTTTCTCCACTTTTCTCTATTTCACAGCCAGAAAGCTGAAGGGGGTCTGCCTCACATTAAGACGCCAATGGTAGCCCAAGCTCAGATGCTAATGATCATCCTTTCTGCCCCATTCACATCAAGTGAGTTTCTGTGCAGCATTTCCCTGACTCAGGATTTTTCTACAGATGATAACTGGAAAGAGAAATCCACTCTTTCATTGCAGATGGCAATTAAAGACTCATTTTTAAGTTATTCTTAAAAATGCACAAACCATAATCCACATATTCCAAGATAACAGACATCTGTAATAGCCTAATACATCTTGAAATAAAAGCATACTTCTCCATAATGAGGAAGCTGAGGGAAAAAAAAAAAAAAAAAGGATGAAGGAATAAGTCCTCCATTTTCACAACTAACTGTAGGCACAGGCAACAGCAGCACTGCAACAGCCATCCTGACCTGCAACCATCCAACACTCCTGGTGATTCCTATGGCTAAGTTTATTGCTGGAGAGGTGTGGGTATGCAGTAAATACAATAAATGGTTTGTTTTGTGACAACTAGGTTTGAATATAAGGGTGGAGAAGTACGCAATTGAAATGATGGTGCACCCAAGGGAAAATGGAAAACAGAGCTTTAGTGTAACAAAATTGGAAGAAAATTCTAGGCAATAAAATTTGACTTTCCTGACTTAATAACACTATTTTAACTTTAAGTAAACTGATAATCTAAAATAATTTTTAAAAGGTTGTTTGTTGAAAGTTTGCTCCTGAACACATTTTCATTGCTTACAGAGGTCTTTCCTTCCATCTTCAGGAGTTCGGAACATGAAGCCACTGAAGGCCATAAATGCTTGACCTAAAATATCTGACTTCCTGCCTAAACATTTAAAATGATAGCACTTTCCAGGGTGTGCATCACCTGGGCAAGTTTCATCACCCAACAAAAAACAGGTTGGCTGGAATAACTACATAGCTTACTGAGGGCAGCTCCTTCATTAGAGATGAGCAGAAACATGCCCTTCAGAAACAAGGCACTGGGAAACAGAGCACTCAAAACAGGCAAAGTAACACTGAGAAAACATGATCTCTTCCTACTGCCAGACAGGTTTTTGTGTCCCTTTGCTACAACTTGTTGGAAAAGCATTATATAGTCAAAGCAGTCACTCCTTGTTCAATTGCTTCACACCACATTCCTGCTATTCCCCAAGGCTTGACTGTCTCAAGGAAAAGTTCCTGACAAGGTTCTTCACATGTTAAGTTTGACACAAACCAGAAGGAAACACAAACAGTGGAAAAGCATGTTAAGAAGCAGCTCCATGTTAATACAAATGGCAAAAAAACTCAAGCAACTCAGAGTAGACGCTCCACCCGAAAATCAAAGTCGGTTTGAACAGAACTGGAAGCATGCAGAAGGGACAGAGCACGTAGAGGGCCGCGGAGCACTGCCTCACCTTCCTCTTGTCCAATGAGGGTATGGCTACCCCATTGGAGCGGTTAAGGTCTGACACCAGCACCTTCAGAATGTTCTGAATCTAAAAGAGGCGAAAGAAGAGTGGAAAGAGAAACGGCTCAGAAAAGGACAGCAAGAAAATACCAATCAAAGGCAGCCACAGAAGCTGGCACCCTCCAGCTCGTTAGGAAGATACATGTCAAAACAGCAGCGCTGGACATAACCAGGGCTGCTCTGCTCCTTGTATGAGCAAACACTGCTTCACCATAAACCCTGACTCTCACATGCACCTGCAAGTAATTTTAGTTACTAACCAGCATAGCTCACATCATAAGCTGGTAATACCAGCATCTAAACCACTCATCTAAATCATTCACGTTACGCTGGCAAACCCTCCACCAGCTGTAGTCAGATTGTTTGGAAAACCAAAGCACAACAGGGCGGCAAATGATATGGGAGAGCGAAGTGCTCACGTTCTCTGGAGACTGTCGGTCATCATTAGTGGGAGTCTCAGGCCTGCTTCCTTCTTTAGTTTTTCGCTTTTTCTTGGCTCCCGCAGTTGCTCCAGGGCTATTCTTCTGCTGATATTCCTTCAGCTGTGGGAAGGAAAGGAGAAGCTGACGTCCACGTGCAATGTGCCTTCTATAACATCAACAAATAATGAATGACAAGATCATGGGGTAAGACGGCAGATCAGGTGCAAAGACATGATAAACCGTCTTCAGAGTCATCAGAGAAACTGTCTTCTCCAAAAAGATTCAGAACAAGCTAAGAAGGTCAAAGTAGGGATGAGTTTGGGATGAGAGGCTCCAAGCTGCAAATGTGCAGCTTTGCTACACGGTAAATGACATTCAGTAATGGGGAGGAATTTGACATACCCTACTGCAACAGAAAGGAAATAAATGTTTTGTTTTGTCTTTCCTTTTAGGGGTTATAAGCAAGAGCAATCAGGTGAGATGAATAAAAGGCAGAGAGTGCTAGACAGCAACTGAAAAAGCAGCACCCGACAACAGGATCTTCCCTCCTGTCAAGAGCGGCGCTTCCATCTCACCGCAAAGGCCGCTCCGCCCCGCGCTCCCCAACGCCCCCCGAGCACTGGCGAGGCCCCACGGGCCCGGGCCCAAAATGGCAGCG
>VZSV01000244.1:108702-124213 GCA_013398735.1 Nothocercus julius | reverse complement strand
GGGTCGCGGCGGGACGGGCTTCGGCTGCGGGGTTGGCCTCGTGTTCCGCCCGCAACACCGGCCTTGCCCGGCGCGGCTGCTCCGCGAGGGCCCCTCGGGGCTCCGGCCGTGCCCTGCGCGAGCCGCCTCTTCCTGCCGCTCCCTTGCCGGGCCTTTCCCGGCCCTTTTCCGAGCCCCAGCGGGGCCGGGTGCCTCCCTGGGCGAGAGCTCCCGTGGAGCTGCTTTTTGCGCTGCTGCGTGTGCTTGAGCTGCCCCTTTTGGGGGATCTCCCGGGGCTTCTCCACGATGGCCAAATAGGCCCCATCTTTGCACTTGCTGGTGGCAGAGTCCGTCGGGGTCCCAGCTCCTGCTCTGCCTCTTGCATCCAGGCTTGGGTGTGAGCAGGGGATGGGGACACAGGTGGGGCTGGGGCAGGGCACCATCCCGGTGGTGAGGCCGGGGACCCTCCTGGACCTTGAGTCCCCCTGGAAGTGTTGAGGAAATGCTGTTCTTTCCAGGAATTGCCACCATGGAGGCCCCGGAGCCTTTCCGAGCCTTTTCAGCCTTTAGCGCTGGAGGTCAGTGCTGAAGCTGCAGGTCCCCTGAGCTGCCTCCTGTGCCTTCCCCAGGCCGATCCCTTTCCCCATCTCTCCTCGGGTTTCGTCTCTGCCCAGGTGATGAATCCTTGCGGTTGCCACCATAGCAGCTGCCTGCAGAGCTACAGGCCTTAGTTCTCTCTGTGCTGATGCAGCTGAACAAGACCTGAATCCCTAACAGTGGCACCTCCAGCCCCGCTGGCACAGATGCCCTGGGTCTCGCCTGCTTGGCTGGCTGGCACAAGGGAGAGATGAGAGCAGTGGGTAATGGGGGCCTGTCCCTTCAGACAAGAGTTTGAATGTCCTTCTGTGGCTGCCTGTCCAATGGGGAACTTGTCGTGGAGGGCTCGGTTCTGAACTGAGGCCCCAGAGGTTGGTGGGGATCCGAGAGCTGCGCTGTTGAACTGCAGAAAGAGCATCCAGGGTGAATAAGCAGGGGGTCCCGCTCTGCTAAAGGCCAAGGAACCCTGTGGCCTGGGAACCTTGAGCTTCGGAGTGCTGTGGTGGAGAGAGCTTGGAGGCCACAGACACGAGTGGAGATGTCCCCAGTCCCTGCATCTGGGAGCAGCATCCAGGGACTCCTGTGCATCCCTAGAGCGGTCCCTGTCCCTGGGTTGTGGCTTGGATACGAGGCACCTTGTGTGACTTGTTGCTGCCTTGGCTCCGGTCCCTCTGGCATCTGCTGTCAGAAGCTCCTTGCCCCCATCCTGGGGACTGCGGAGCAGCCGGAGCGAGAGCCAGCCATACATTCCCATTTTAGCTATGGAGACCCAGGGCTGTCAGCTTGGGAACAGTGATTTCCTCCTCAAGAGGGAAAGGGAAATCGCATGGCTGTTTCCTTTCCTTTTCACCCCTATGCATGCCAGGAAGGACCAGTTTTATCTAGGAGACCTCGCCCTGCTGGCATTAGGGGTCCCTCCACTGTTGCTTTTCCTCTACCTGGTGCTGCTACCTGTAAAGAGCCTGATGGCTCCCTGGGAGCCTTGGAGCTACATCTGGGGTGTGCTTGGGATGGGGACAGAGATGCTGCTTGTCGGGCAGCAGGAGTATCAGAGTGAGCTGCTGGCTCACTGAGATGGGGGCCGGCGAACTCCTGGCAGCAGAGATGCCCCCGTTTTGCCTGCTGTTCCCGGGGCAGGAATCCACACGAGGACACTGTTGTGTCTGGCCTCACCACCCTGGATCTGCTCTGGCAGCATCTGCAGCAGAGCCAGGCCAGGAAGCTGCCCTCGGACAGAGAGTTTACAAACATGAGCAGAGCTCAAAGGCCTGAGTTTCCTGTCCCTGTTCCTGTTGGAGCTCTGCATCCAGCCATGGTGGTCATCCCGGAGCCGGGCTCGCAGGAGAGCGGATGCTGCTGAGGGCCTGGGAGAACTGCATTAGGGGGCAGAGGGATCCTTGGGGTAAGGAGTTTGGAGCTGGGTTTTCCTGGGATGAGCTGAGCTTTTCCAGCTGAGCTTTTCCAGCTGAGCTTGCCCTGTTTGGTATCTCCCTGGTGCCTTCTAAACATGGGCACAGGGTCCATCGCTCTGACTGCACTCCAGCTGCTGTAGAGTGGCTTGGTGCGGCCTGCTGAGCCAAATCTTTGTTTGAGGATGAGCGGTGACTCCAGGGCCTTTCCCAGGAAATCGGGGGCTGCCAGTGCGTCCCCTGCCCCGTCGGTTTGTCACGCCAGGGTCAATGCGAGTGGTCACGATCTGTGGTTTCTCTCTCTGCAGGCCACGATGCTGCGTCTGGCCGCCCTCGCGGCACTGCTGCTCTTCCTCAGGGTCAGCCTGGAGCTGTCCTGGGCCCAGGCCATTCCTGCTCTCTTTGCCTTCTACCTGGCATCCGGGGGATGGAAATTCCTCTTCATATTCTTCAAGACGATACGGAGAGATGTCACGTAGGTGTCCTGGCTGGGATGGGCCTCTACCCCAGGGTGTGAGTGCAGCCCCCATCTCCCTGGGTCCCTGCTGGCTCCTGGCCCATCTGGAAGGAGATCTCGTCCTGTCCAGCTCAGGTGGCTCCAACCCTTGGGCAAAGTTTTCTGAGGAAAGACACATTTCAGCTGAGCTCTAAAGTGTAGCGACTGTCCTTGTACTTCACCCCATCCCTTAAGCTGCGGGTGTGGCAGTTTGGCAGGCGGCCTTGAGCCAGTGCCAGGGTGCGCCTGGGGAGGAAGGACAGCCCCTCTTGGAGAGCACTTGAGGCTCTGGAAGGGGTGACATCCCTGTGTGCAGCCCCTCAAAGCTCATCCCTTCCTGGCTGCAAATATCCTTACAGAGGGCTTGTCTACCCCAGCCATGCCCACAGTGTTCAGGGGAGCACCCAGAGCTGCTGCTGACCTAGAGCAAGGCCTGGAGTGGGCTGGGCTATTGCAGCTCCCAGCAAGGTTCGTGTGCTGCTGGAAGTGGCTCTGCAGGGGCCACTGAGCTGCTGCCTTCTTGCTCCTCTCGCTTTGGCAGCACGGGGCTGGTCCTGCTGCGGGTGAAGCTGCAGGTATGGAGGCACGTGAGGGAGAGAAACACCATTGCCAAGATCTTCCAGAAGACAGCAAGCAAGTATGCAGAGAAGACAGCACTGATCTTCCAAGGCACGGGCGAGAGCTGGACCTTCCGGCAGCTGGATGAGTATTCCAACCGGGTGGCCAATTTCTTCCGTGGACAAGGCTTCCGCTCCGGCGACGTGGTGGCTCTGTTCATGGAGTCCCGCAATCAGTACGTGGGGCTGTGGCTCGGCTTGGCCAAGATTGGCGTGGAGACTGCCCTGGTGAACTCCCACCTGCGCATGGAGGCCCTGCTGCACTGCATCACCATCTCCAAATCCAAGGCTGTGGTTTTTGGGGTGGAGATGATGGAAGGTGAGGAGGGCAGGCAGATGCCTCAGGAATCAGCCAGGCTAGGGCCATGGGGGAGCAGGGCTATGGGCCTGGTGCTCCTTTTCACCACAGGGCAGAGATGTCTGTTCCTAAAGAGAGTGGGCAATTGGGTTACCCAAGAGTTGCCCTTTTTTTGGTCTTTTGGTCACTGGGTGGCAGCTGGAGATGGGCAGGATGTGGGGCTCAGTGCTCTACCTAAGCAGACCTGCACAGGTGTAAGGCTCTTTCCTTGTGCTAATAGTGGCTCTCCAGGGTCCATTCCCTACATGGACCCCAGGGCAGAGCCAGGCCTGTCCTGCTATGTGGGATAAGCCTCCCCTCGTTCTACATGGCATGAACCTCCTTGTTTTTGCGGCTCTCAGCAAGCAGCAACTTGGCTCCAGCTCCTGAGGTGCTTCAGCCCACACCTCTGAGGTTGATGGTGTTGACAGACTTCTGGCTAAATTGGCACCAGAGAAGTTCTGGCTGGGGAGAGCAGAAGAACAAGCTTTTCCAGCCTCTGGGGAGGCCTGGGCTCTGCCCCCAGCTTCTGTTGCTTCTGTTAGGCAAGGGGAGCAATATCTGCCTGGGAAGGTTGTGGGGCCTTTTGGACACTGCAGAGCCCAGTGAGGGTAGTGCTCCCCTGACCATCGTTTCCCAGAGACTGTTTGGAAGGACTCTCTGTGCCATGTCCGCCCTGCAACCTCTCTCCATCTCCTCCCTTTGCTTTCCTAGCCATGCAGGAAGTGCAGCCCTCCCTGGAGAAATCCATCCATCTCTTCTGGTCTGGTGAAGAAAGGTCTGAATCAGCAATTCCCAGTGCAAAACACCTGGATCCCCTCTTGGAGAGAGCTGAGCGACTCCAGCCGCCCCACCCTGAGAAGGGCTTCCTGGGTACGTGGTCAGTTTTGGAGCGGCGAGGGGCAAGCTCATGCTGGTGCATCAGCTGCTTACCAAGTTTGGTGGCAGCGTCCTCACTGGTGGGAAGGCCTGCTTGGGATGCCAGTGTCACTGGGCCTGGGGCATTTGAGATGGGTCTGACACTGGTGTCTGGCCCTCCCGTCGAAGCAGCATCGTGTGGTACCCAACCCCTGCCCCATGGGCCTGATGCTGCCCAAGATGAACCCAGCACACTCAGGGCTCTCGTGTTTGATTCACTTGGTGCGACCCCAGTGCATAAATTTGCCACGTTCCCACCTCTTTGTCCAGCCAGCTCCCAGGTAGGCTGTAGTGGCACTGGATATGTGACCTGTCTCCTCTTGGCTTTCCAGACAAGCTCTTCTACATCTACACCTCTGGCACCACGGGGTTGCCCAAGGCTGCCATTGTGGTGAACTGCAGGTGAGGCTGGGGACTCTGGGGAGGAAGAGGTCCAGGCTCTGCCCCATGCTAGCCCCGAGCCTCCGGCCCTGCTGCCGACGTGTCTCTTCGTCCCTCTCTCCAGGTACTTCCGCATGTCCAGCTTGGTTTATTACGGCTTCCGCATGAGGCCCGATGACGTGTTGTACGACTGCCTCCCACTCTACCATGCCGCAGGTAACGGGCCCCTGGAGCACCGCTTCCACGGGCTGCCCCTTCCCTCCTACTGAGGCCAGGGCATGGGCTGGAGCAGCAGGGATGCTCTGTGCCAAGGAGAGCCCTCCTGATGCTGGGGGGCTGCCTGCATGATCTGAAACCTTCATCTTTCTGTGGGAGCTGGGAATGGTCAGACTGGCCCTTGGAGTGGGGAGTGTGTTTGTTTATCCCAGCTTATACTCTAGCTTTGGGATAGCTGCGCCTTATTGCTGCTTCATCTGGAAAGTAATGGGAATGGGGTGGCAGTGCCCACCTTGCAGGCCGAGACACGTTGAGATGGCTGGGTGCAAAGGGTTGTTGCAGGTCTTGCTGTCACTCTGTGTCCCCTTTTCAGCCCCTGTGGCCCTGAGGGCCTTGGGTAGATGAGCACTTGTGTGCTTTGGGACAGCACATGGCCTCTGTCTCGCCCTGCCAAGCCTTTCCCCACACCGACTGAGCTGAAGGGATGTGGGAACTGAAGGTCTCTCTGTCGTCCCTCCACAGGGAACATTGTGGGGATTGGGCAGTGCCTGCTGCATGGCATGACGGTCGTCATTCGCAAGAAGTTCTCGGCCTCGCACTTCTGGGAGGACTGTGTGAAATACAACTGTACGGTGAGGCCATGAGGCAAGAGGCCACCACGCCAGCTGGGGTGGCAGAGGAGCCTGGGCACTTGTGTGGCCTGCAGGAAGGGCGGGCAGCCTGTACCAGCTCTGCCTGTGTCCCCTACTGCCTTTCCAGGTGGGGGGGCCATTTCCTGGGGTGGTAACTCCACGTGTCCAAGCCATTCCCATGCTCCAACATTAACCATGGGGATAGGTTTTACAGATGGGAGACTGAAGGAGGATACCCCAGGAAGGGATAGATGGGGGTATCTGGGGGTGAGAAGATGGGGGACAAGCTAGTAGAACCTCCTGACCACCCCCAAAAAAGACCTTGGGGTCTGGAGGAAGGTGCTAGTTCGTCCTTGTTGCTTGTTGCCCCCAGATCGTGCAGTACATCGGTGAGATCTGCCGATACCTGCTGAACCAGCCCTACCAGGAGGCGGAGCGGCAGCACCGGGTGCGCATGGCGCTGGGCAACGGGCTGCGGGCATCCATCTGGCGAGAGTTCATGGCCCGCTTTGGCATCGCCCAGGTGGCCGAGTTCTACGGGGCCACCGAGTGCAACTGCAGCCTGGGCAACTTCGACAACAACGTAAGGCCCCGCTGCCCTCCCTGTGTCCTAGAGGGTTTCCCCCGGCCTGGGCAAGGCTGGTGACTCAGTGGGGCTGTTTGCTCCTGGTTTCTTGCTCAAGAGGTCTCCCCTGGGTTACTGTCTTCCTGGAGAGGTTTTGGCTGTTCTTGGGTGGTGCCAGCTCTCTGTCCTGGCTGTGAGTGGGCAGCAGGCTTGGGGCTGCAGGGGCATCCGTGCTGCCTGTGGTTCTGAGCTCCTTCTTCCTAGGTCGGCTCCTGCGGCTTCAATAGTAGAATCCTGCCAGGTGTGTATCCCATCGGCCTGGTGAAGGTGGATGAAGACACTATGGAGCTGATCCGGGGACCAGATGGTGTCTGCATCCGCTGCAAACCAGGTGAGGGCAACTGGGGGAATATTGAATCATTATAGTTGGAAAAGACCTTGGAGACTGAGTCCAATCACAAGGCCCTGTGTCTCCTCAGCCCCGTGTGAGTCTTTCATTAGATTCTGCAAGGTATTTGAGTTCAGCATGAGTCTCTGCTCAGCACCAAGCCTGCTAGAAACCTTTTTCTTTGAGCTCAATTTGTTCCTCCCCCCTATTTATGCCCTTTCCTGTCCCTGCAGGGGAACCGGGGCAGCTGGTGGGCCGCATAGTCAAGAACAACCCCTTGCAGCACTTCGATGGCTACCTGAATCAGTCGGCCACCAACAAGAAAATCGCCAGGGATGTTTTTTCAAAGGGGGATGCTGCTTATCTCACAGGTGAGGTGAGCAGGGCCCTGCCATGTCTGCTAAGAGGGGAGGAGAGGGTATTTGGATGCCACATCCAAACGGGTGAGCAGAGAAGATCTGCGGGTTTTGGGCCTCCCTTTTCCTACCTCAAGACATGCTGCCCTGAGACACTTCAGTGGAACTTCTTGGCTCTCTGACACCCTGTTTTTTGGCTATTCCTCGCTCTGCTGTAGGGGATGTCCTGGTGATGGACAAATACGGTTACATGTATTTCCGGGACCGCACCGGGGACACGTTCCGCTGGAAGGGGGAGAACGTCTCCACTACGGAGGTGGAGGGGACACTGAGCCGCATCCTCAGCTTGACAGATGTCGTGGTTTACGGGGTGGAGGTCCCAGGTAACCAGCGTGGGGGTGGCTGAGTGGAGGCAGGCAGGCCCCTGGCACCTGAATGAGCATGTCCTGCATGCCCAGGTTCCCATATCCCTTTGCAAGACGCTGGACTGAGGTTCAGTGTCAACAAGTCAGGGGGAACCACTGGGGATGTGACTAGTTGGAATCTCCTCTCCAGCCGAGGTTTGACTGATTGTGAGCAGGCTGGAAGGACCCTGTGTCCTTCCCGAGCAAGCTGCAGGTGTCTCCTCTGGGAGGAGGTAACTGTGACCGCTGGGTGTCGCTGGTACCCTTAGCTGCGGGGTGGTGACACAGAGGGTGACACTGCTGGACACATGCCAACGCTACAGTACAAAGCAGGGCGTTTGCCAGGGGCCTTTCTGGCGTGAGACTGATGAAGATAATACCCTGTGGGACACACTGGCCCTGTAGCATCTCCCTTTTTTTCCATCCCACAGGGATTGAAGGGAAGGCAGGAATGGCAGCCATCGCTGACCCGGAGAACTCCTGTGACCTGGCGAGCTTTGCTGCTGAGCTGAAGAAGGCGCTGCCGCTGTACGCGCAGCCCGTCTTCCTGCGCTTCCTGCACGAAGTCTCCAAGACAAGTGAGCCACGGCGGGGCCTCAATGCATGGAGGGGGCACGGCTGCTCACTCACCTTGTGGCCCGTCTGCAGCAGGGCTGGGGGCAGAGGGAGCAATAATGTTTTGTAGAGAGCTTCTGACCTCCCTGGTGACCTGCAGAAGACGGAGTGCGAGGCTGGGGTGGTGGCCGGCACTGGGTGTCTCGGGGTGGCATTGGGAGCTGGGCTCCCTGCCGTAGCCATGCTGTGCAGGACAGTGCACGAAGCAGCAGCGTGAGCAGCTGGCGATGGGAGCACAGGCAGCTGACAGCTCTTTCCTCTGTCTTCTCTACCCCCTCCAGGCACTTTCAAATTCCAGAAAGTGGAGCTGCGCAAGCAGGGCTTCGACCCCGCGCTGGTGCAGGACAGGCTGTACTTCCTGGACTCCAGGCAAGGCCGCTACCTGCCCCTGGACCAGGGGGCGTTCGAGAGGATCCAGTCGGGCCAGCAGAAGCTGTGACCTGTGGGGCTCCAACGAGGCGCCTTCCTACATCCTGCGGGACAGAGAAGGGACAGGGCAGGCACTGGGGAAGGAAGGGTTCAAGGAGCGACCTAAAGGCACGCGGGAGATTGCCATTTGACAAGTTTTACAGATAACGGGCTGGGGGTAGTGCCAGGGGAGGGGGACGGTTACATACCAAAGCATAAACTCATTATGGCTTTATTTCCTAATTGGTACAGCAGTGGTGGTCCCGTGCCACGGGAGGGGCAGGGCCCTGGCCAGTCGAGGAGGGATGGGCTGCACTTGCCAGTCCTTCTTGTTGTTTCTTTTTTATTTCCCATCTTCCTCCTCCTTTTTCCTGCCTGCCCTTCCTTGCGCAGGCCATGAAGGGACCAGTGCTGGGCTCTCTCCTCCCTCCTCCTCCACCAGGCTCCTCCCCGGTGCCAGTGCCTGTCCCGGCTGGCAGGGACATGGGGTGCCAGGCGCAGCCCTGCCCTCCGTGTGCCCTGTCCCCATGAACAGAGAGCAGGACAGTGCTGGGCTCCGGGGAGGGACACAGAGGTGCTGCTGCCATAGCTGGCTCTCTCTGGGGAGGATGTTTCTATTTTTCACAATCACACGCACATTATACATACATATATATATATATATGTATATATAAAAGTATATATATGTATGTGTATGTATATACACACATATATATTATACACGCTGACTTTTTTTTTCTCCAATCTTAATTTATTGTCCATACTTTTGAATGTGTCTTGGGTTTGTGCAGTAGGTGGAGGGACATCCCAGACCTGTCCTGTCTCGGAGAGCCCTTTTCTCTCACAGGGAGATGGGACACTCTCGTCTGGGACCATGTCTCTTCTTCCAGCGTGGCTTTGCCACACAGTGAAGGATATGAGTGAACTCTGCTGGCTTGTGGACATGTCTCTGGGTCTTTTTCTACCACCCTTTGTGGATGCAGCCTTGTTTTTTCATGCATTTTCTTCCTCGCGGAGAGAACAGGTGGGAGAGTGGGAATGAAGGGCCTGGTTTGGCTTTGCTTAGACGTACTCAGCACCTGAGAAACGTGGAGCGGCTCTAGGGGCTCTCCTGCTGCGCTGGCTGCGCCGTGGACGTGGAAGGAAACTTGCCTAGGGGGAAAACTCCAGAGGCTGGTCCCTGTGAGAGCCTCTGACTTCACAATCTCTGCGTCTTCTGCAAGAGTCTCTCTCCACCTCCACAGCAGGAGACTGGCTTCGAACGGAAACGTCTGTGTTAAATACCTGACTTGCACTGTGTGAATTCCCTGCGTTGTGTCCGATGTGAAACAGCCTCAGCAGCAATGTCTGATTCCAGCCCTTGGAGACCATGCAGAAACATCTGTTTCAGATAAAACTCTGGGTTGGGTTTTCTATTTTTTTCTTTTTTTTATTTACGGTTTGGTGCTTTTAGCAGGTGACACCTTAAAATGACCCATGTGTCTCTTGCAAGGGCAGGGTGTGTCTGCTCTTTCAGCTGTGCTTCCACACCAAAGTACCTGCCTGCCCCAGTCTGTCCTGTCCTCACAATTAAATGCGAGTATGGGCTACACTGGAGTTTCCTACCTCTTGCTGAGTCCTGCTGTGGTTGAGAAGACGGCACCGCTTCGGGAACTGGGAACTGCCACTCCAGCGCGTGGACCCTCTGTACGGGGTCTGTCTCTAGCTCATCTCAGAGCTGCTGCTGGATTTGGTGCCCATGTGAGAACAACCTGTTGATGAGACCCCTGCAGACCCCTCTGCGTCCTCCTCACTGCCCCTCCTCGCTGTCCTCTCGTCAGTGTTGCCATCACAGTTTCTCCAGCCTGCCCCGGTTTTCCCTGTCCACCCTGGATGGTCTCTCTCTTTTTCTCTCCTCCTCTGTTCCCTTGTTCCTCTTCCTGCTGCCTCCTGTCTCCGTGTTGGGCCAAGCTTAATCTCCCAGCTCCAGTTTCTGGCTTCCTTGACAAGACAGAAACTGGAGCTGGCTTCCTCCTTTCACTTTCCTCGCTGCCAGACCCTTCTTGAAAACCTTCTGCACCTGCAACTGGGGAGGGAGATGAGGATGGGGCGGGTGGAAGTGCCACCCTGGGCGAGGCGCAGGGTGCGCGGAGGTCACCGCGGATGCTCCAGTCCCACTTTCAGGCGCTGTTCCTCTTGCAGCCGCCGGAGGAGGGCGGACTGGGCACAGCAAACGTCTGGCGTGGAGGGACCTCCTCCGGCACCTGGGATGTCACGGCCCTTGGGGAAGGTGCATGGTTTGGGCTGGTGCTAGGAGAAATGGGAGCGCTCCTCTCCCTTCCTGGAAGCAAGAGCTGGGCTTCCTTACATACAAAATAACTCTTAGAAGAGGCAGGGAAAGGTGCTGCAGTGAAAGGCTTAGTGCTGTATTATTTCCATGTCTGTGGAGGCTGTTCATCTTGGGTTTGTTTTGGTTTTAAGCTCAATGTGAACTCTGACTCAGGGCCACTGCATGTTAAATGCAGGTGCAAAGGGAAGGGGAAACTCGTGAGTATAGCGATTACTTCCATGGCATTAGCTGATGCAAAGGCCGACTGGTTTGTCCTGTCGGTTCTGGGGATGCCTGGGGCTTGTGCTCACAGCTGAGGCCCGTTTGCAGAGCGCAGGTTTTACCGTCACAGGTTCGGAGCGTAGCAGGGAGCGTGGGGAGCTTCTCTGCCCTTCACCCATGGGCTGGGACCGGGAGGAAAGCTCTAAGGTGCCACCCGTGAGCATTCAGAGGGTTAAAAGTAATAGCTGTTTTCCCTGCTGGCAGGGCATAACTCTCATACCGTTGGGTGCTGTGTTCACCAAGGATGGTTGTGTCGTACTTGGCAATGCCTCGACACTGGCTACGAAACCCAGCATAAACCAATGAAGAGATTTTCCGCTGCCTTGTGTCAGTCTTGGGTTGAAGCCCTAAAGCCCCACGTCCCCAGGAAAAAGATAAGCCCAGGCCCAAGTGCCTCAGCAGCAGATAGCCCAGGAACACAAGTACAAGTGCTTTACTGATCCAGAAATCAATGCTGGGACAAAACGCTTCCAGCTGGGAGGTGTGTGGAAAGAAGCAGCCAAGCCCTAATCTTATTCTGATTTTTCTGTTTCTTTTTTGAGGTTGTTTTTAAAGGAAGATGTTAATTGAATCCCCTTCCTATGCTTAGAGGCACCTTGTGAGACCTCTCTCTTTTGATAAGTAAGCTCAAGTCTGTCTCAATAGCTGTATATAGATGAAAGTGCTATATAAAAAGTATGAGTTTTTTTTTAATTAAAAAAATTTAAAAAGCTGTTTGCACACAGAAAAGAAAACATTAAAATCCCTTTCTAGGTTATTATTAGCCTATTAATTTGAGCAAAGCCAAAGAGCTTTACAAATCAATTGCAATTTTCACCATGGAGATGATTGCTTCCCACAGCTCCTTCCTCCTGGACAGTGACAATAATTTAATATTACGGAAAATAATATTGCCCTTTTCCCTCTGGTCAGCTTGTCGTGCCAGCTCGAGCTACTAGCTCAGCCGAGCCCTTGCTGGGCGTGCAAAGGGGAGCGTTTTGGCCTAAGCGCGGGCAGGGTTTCTGCAGGGCGCTCGTCGTCTTTCTGGATGAGGTGAATTTCTGCCGCGGGGAGGGTGCGCGGCGGCCCTGGGAGAGCCCTGACCCCGAGGCTCCGCCGCGCTCTCTGCGTGCTGCCCGCGGGAGGAGACGGCGCTCGCGGCGCCGCGCGGCCTCGCTCGCTTCGCCTCTCAGCAGCGGCCGGGGGGAAACAGTGTGGGCCGGAGCAGGGCCGGTCCTTTGGGCGCTCCTCGGAAATGTAAGCAGGCGACTCCCCGGAGCGCCGCTGTGTAACCGGGAGCGGCCGGAGGGCTGCGGGCGGGAAGGGCCGGCTGTTCCTCCTGGGGCAGGGAGGCTGCGCTGGGGACGCGAGCGTCTCCGTGGCTTCCCGCCCTGGAAGGGGCAAAGAGCGCGGGACGGTCAGGGCGCCGGCAGGGCCGGGCGCCCTCGCTGGTCCCTTCGTCGCAGCGGTGAACGCGGCTGTCCTAAACCGCCCGCGGCTCCACCCGCTTTCCGCCTCCCGATGGCCGCCAGGCCGGGCCCTGGGAGCGCGCGGGGCTGGCCCGGCCGCCGGGCCAACAGCGAGGGCTGCAGCGGAGACGGGCGGGCGGCATCGCCCCTCCACGGTGCCCCGGGCGGGACTGCAGCTGCGTGCCGGGCCGCAGGGCCCCGCGGAGGCGAGCGGCGGCGGCGGCCGCGCTTTGGGTATCGCTTTCAGCGACTCGGGAGGTTAAACGCCTGTTTAGAGGCGCCTATTGAGGGCCGGGCCGGGGGTGCCGCATTGTGCGGCCGCCCGCGTGCTTTGTCTGGCCGCTTTCAGGGCTGCCCTCAATGGGAAGCGGCCGCCCCGGCCCAGCGCCCGGCAGAAGGGCTCCTGGGGGAGAGGCGCTTCCTCCCGCCCTAATGACATTCAGGCCTCCATCGGTTCAGCTCCCGCTTTCTTTCTGCTGCAGTTTAACCCGGGCACGGAGGCCGGCCTCCATCTTACTGATCTCTGCTTGACACCCAATTACCACATGAATGGCAGAGAAAGGCTGCAAAAGGCTTTAACTCCCCCTGACCCTCCTTCCCCTCTGCCTGCTTCCCCCTCTCCCCTTCCTACCCCCCTCCACCCACCTCCCCGCTCCGGCTCCTTTCTCCCCACGGAGGGAGCGGGTTCAAAACTGCCACTGGGAAACCAAACAAAGGCGGCAGGGAGCGAGGGATCCCATTGTTGCCGCCCGGCGATGGCTCCCCTTTCGCCAGCTATTGTTCCCCGTGAAGTCGGACTTGCTGCGTGGAAGGACGGGAGCAGCTGTTTGCGCCTTCCCCTGGTGTTTTATTGAAAAATAATTGAATCGTCAGTTCGAGGCGCCCTGCTAAAACACCTCCTCGTAGCGCCGGGCCCCGCGCCGCTTAGAACCGCGTTTGCCGGTGAAATGTGGGCAAGACGAGCCGCTTCCCGCGGGATAAACCCTCGGCAGAGCCGCCACGTCACCTGCCCTCGAACGGGCAGACAAGCGCCCAAAGAGCAGGGAAAAGGCCTGAGACAAAAGCAATTAAACCCTCTTTATGGCGCGGCTCTGTTTCCAACCTGCTCTTTTGTTTGGTGGTGCAGCCGGGCAGGTCCGGGGCTGCCGCCTGCCCCGTGCGGGCTGGGGGACGTGCGCGGCTCCTGCCGGGCCTGGCGCGCGCGGGGAAGCTCCAGCGCCGATCCAAGCGGCGCATTTAGCGCGGGCCCTTTCCTAGGAGAGGCTCAGCCCTACGGCAGTCGCAGTGAGACCTCCCCGCGCTCCACCGCAGGGCCGCACGCTCCTCAAAGCCACCTTGCCTTTATGCTTTTTTTTTCCCCTTTGTGCGCTTGTTTATTGAATACCATCCACGTTTACGGCACTTCTGAAACGACACTGTCAGCATTACACTTTCCCAAGGAGATTATACAGCTCCTTTCCCATCCCCAAACATATGCCAGAGAATTGGATGATGCTCTGATTTCAGTGCCCCGTACGCAGGCAGGAATTGCTCCTCTTCCCAAACATACAATGTCCCTAAAAATACCTGCTATCTCTCATGTGCTCACTGGCCATTTTTTCAGGACAATTGTTATGGTAACTAGATTTGAATGCTTAAATGTGCCCCTTTGGCATTATGATTGCTGTTTTATTTTTATTTTTGTGCCTTTTTTTTTTTTTTTTTTTTTTTTTAGGTAAGTACTAACAATAAATATGTAATATTCTGTTGTATTTCTGTAATTCAGGAATTGAGAGTCATTGAGGAACCATTTCTCCTATTGGCCTCATAAAAGATTTCTGGAAGGAAAAAGAAGAGCTCATATATATCTACAAACACTGATCTGAAATCCAGATTACCGGATCCTCTACATACACAGTGCCTGAGCCATTGCTGAAGTGCAAAGAAATCAGAGTTTTGTCTGAGGCTTTTCTTCCCTCAGCCCGTTTCCCACACAATCCACTCAGCGTCCTGGGCTGTACATCTGAGCTACCCAAAGGCAGGGGGGCCTAGCGATATCTAAAATACAACTGGAATTTTTGGATGACGACCACGGTCAGCAGCTTCGGTCTGCGGCAGTAATGTCAGCGCCGCAGTGACGGCAGCGCTCATCTGCGCCGGGGACAGGCCCTTCTTGGGGCCCTGGCCCAGCGCGGAGAATGATCTCCGCCGGGAACAAAAGACCATTACAAACCCCATCACCTCCTGCTCTCGGGGTTAGACACACTTTGACCCCCTTTAGCATAAGCGCAGAGCAGTCTGTCCGCGCAGATTTATGCCCCATACATAGCGCACGCTACGCATATGTGTGTATATTACATTTGGGGATCTGGCGCGGCTACGCGTACGTGTTTCATTTAAATTCAAGCCCCAGCGAGCGGAGGGACGGCGGAGGGAGGGTTAAGGGGCTGCCGTGTTCGCGCCAGCGCTGCCTGGTACAGCGCGTGCTCCGCGTCACGCAGGGGGGACCGCACGGCCCAGCTGTCACCGTCGCGGCTGCACCCGGCCCCTCGTCCGCGCCTCTCCCTCTGGGGACGGGAGGAGGGGACGAACGGGCGGCAGATGTGACCGTGGTGCTCCGCGTGGGACTGGAAGGGGCTCCGGTGCTCGCGAGGGAAGGCGGCACCGCGCGGCGCAACGCGCCCGTTTGCCCTGTGCTTCCTGACGCGTCTGCCAGCGGCCGAGACGGGGGCAGCGGTCGTTATCCCAGCCCAGCCGCTCCTGCTTCCCCGCAAGAAACAGAAATGCCGGTGCGAGGCTGGAGGTGACGGTCGGGTGGGCTGCAATGTTGCGGAGTGCCTGATACGGCCCCTTCCCTTCGTGCCTCTAGGATGCGAAAGGACAATATGGGATGAAAATTTAAAACAGAATAACTACTTTAAAGTGAGGGATAAGGAATTTATTGTATGTCTCTTCACAAACACCTTTCACTTGAAGCAGAATAACCTGTGTGCTCATGGCAGAGCGCAGGACTGCGGCCTTTAGTCTTTGCTCATTGTTCAATTAAGGGAGACAACCCTCTAGGCCAGGAGAAGCCGCCCTGGCCTGGCGCCCGTTACCCCCCGGGCAGGCCGGGGCCGCGCGGGGCACCAGGACCGCAGCTCCACCCGCACCGGCGCCGCCACCGCCGCCATTTG
>VZSV01000244.1:89342-108306 GCA_013398735.1 Nothocercus julius | reverse complement strand
GCAGCGCCCGGGCCGGGGCAGCGGGGCCCAGCAGCGCCGCGGGGCCCGGGCCGCAGGGTTCCCTGTTCCTTTTTTTCTTCACTTCTACCCATTAAAATTAGTAGTAAAACCCTCCCGCTGGTGCTTCCTCGTGCTCCCGTGTGTGTGCGGGTGCCTGCCCGTGCCTGCGCTCTCGTTGCCTTTTTAATTCTTCTTTTTCTCTTCTTTTTCCTTGCTAATATAAAGCAGCTAAATTCTTCAAAATATTCTAACGTTCAGGTCTCCAATGCTGCAGTATCTGCGTTCCAAGCGTTGGCCTTGGAAGTCTGTGAATGTTTGCAGCGATTCCTGTGTTAGGTTGTTAAAGCCCCCTTTTAGCAAAAGCTAAAAGGCAGCTATTTACTTGATTTTTTTTTCCCACCCCGTCACAGACGCAGAAATGTCATAACCGTTTAAATACCCTCTCCTTAAGAAGCCTTTCCTCAGTCTTTCCTGCTTCCAGCTGCAGTAACTCTCCTAAATTTTCCCAGAAGAGCGAGGTGCATTTTTGCTTCCCTTGGAAATGCATAAATGAGCTCTCTATGTACAACTCACAGCTGAGTTCTCCCCAGCTCGCGCCTTACAGAAGGACCTTATCTTGCAATCTACATTTCCCACTGTAACAAAGCGTGACCTTGTTTTCATTACATAAAAAAATGTTTTTCATATAATTACTGTGACTTGTTCTGCTGCATGAATCTCAGCTCATGGTAATAATTGCTGCTTCAATTTCCAGATAACTATTTTTTGTGAGCTGGTGGAAGAGCACCAACAGAGTGCCCTTTAGGAGAGCTGCTGCATATAAGTAATGCTGCCCATGGCATAACAAGGGTTCTGTTGTGCTCGACCGTTGCAGAGCCAAGAAAACCTACTGGGACACTTTTAGATATCGAATTTAAAGGAAATCAGTAATGCCTGGATGTATTTTTGTTACTATTTAGGTGATGAATTTTTTTTTTTTTGAATACTTTACTGAGTCAGTTTTTGAGAGATGCAAGGCACCCATAAAGACTTCCTGAATATATTTTTGCAAGCAACGTTTTCTAAAGTATCTAAGTTTACATTTGAAGGACGTTTTGCTCCAGTGAGATGCTCTTTGAGAGGGAGGGGTCATTTCTCTGTCTCAGTTGAGTATCCAGTAATCAGTTCAGTTGACTTTTAGAGTTTCCTTGCTGTTGAAACTTCAGCTTTCCTGTTCAGTCTGGAGTCCAGAGTTTATACTATCTTTGCAATTTGCTTCTAAGACCGAGTCTAGGCTGCAGCTGCACAACATTAGGACGAACAACCTGTGTTTGGAGAGCTCAAGACTTCTAGATTTGTTCCTTTTCTAGATAGTGGATATATGCAAGGCCCCAGCTGAGGGTTGTTAAGTTGCAGTTATGAAGCTGAAACAAAAATACAAGAGCCTGAGGAAATTAGGTAACCAGACACAACTGAAACCCCATTTTCTTCTGAGTTGAGGTCCAGCTGAGCTTGTCCATATTCTGTATTTTGCTCATCCTGGTCCTTTTGTAAAGAGCTCTGGTAGCAGAGACAATCTCTCTGTGTTGTCTAAGGCCTGACCTCTAATAAGATCTGAATGTCAGAAAAGGGACTTTAAACCAGGTTGTTCCGTAGGGAAAGATATTTTTATTTGAATTTGTAATTATTGTCACTTCTCTGTATGCTTCCCCCAGTGTCCACGTCCGTCCTGCGAGGGAGTGCTTCATAGTAGCTAGATCAAGAAGGGGTTGCCAAAACTCAAGGATTCCTGGCTCTGCATCTCTCTTGCTGTGTGACCTCATATGAGTCATTTCCTCTTTCTGTCTGCAAGTGGAAACTGGAGAAATACTTATTTTCCACAGTGATTTTCATGCTTTGTGGAATGCCTTGAGATTTCTGACAGGAAGGTGTTGCAGGAGAGCGACGGTAGTTACGGTGTCCGTAATATTGTTTGAATCGAAGCAGTGTCGGTAGCTAAAGGGAAAGGGAGAGTTTTGCGCTAGATGCTGCGCGACAGTTTGAAAGCTCTTTGGGAGGGTTGCCACCTTCCTGTTCTGTTGGGAAGATGCCTGGCACACCGGGGTCCTGGCCCATGGCTGGGATATGTGATCGCAATAGGAGACACCAGCTTTCCCTAAGAACTTGCAGTCTGTGGCAGGAAAACCAACAGAGAATCCTATCCGGAATACACTGTGTCGTTCGCATTCTGTATTGCGGCATCTGTGTAAATTGCCCCTTTTGTAATAGATAAAACACAAACTCAGTGGTTTGTTCTTTTTGTTTCAGAGGTGGTGCGGAACTCTTGTTTGATGGTGTTAAAAAACATCAGGTGACCTTGCCCTGTCAACCAGAGCCTTGTGAGTATCAGAAATTTTTAGATAAGTCAGAAGAATGACAGCAAATGAAATTCATGTGCACAGCAATGATGGTTTGTACAATGGTTTAGTTCGTTTACCACTAGAATTACTGTGTTCTAAAAGCAATTTCAGACATGTTATTGATCAGATCTCTTGGCAGACGATGGTTGCTCCTCAATACAAAGCAGAAATAGTCTGAATACCTCTCCTATCTTCTAAGCAATTACGAAACAAGTCCTTCCTTATGACTTTTGCCTCCCTCCATCTGAACAAACAACAAACTCTGAATGTTTTCAGCAAATCTACGTTTATCTTGGCTGGTGTTTAAAACCAACTTAGTAGACTCTCCCTCTTTTCCTTTGCATGTTTTATTTCCAAAAGGCATACACATATGTATATACGTATTACATAGATGTGTGTGGACAGGAAAGTAGTATGAATATATTTTGTCTGCTTGTTTGACTTTTAAGTTTATATAATTGTTTCAAATTAACTATGCTCTTGTAAATGGCAAAGCTAATGGTTGAACATGATGTTCAACATGTTGCTTATAGCCTTTCCTGCAATAAAAAAAATAAGATGCTTTTAAACTAAAGACTTGAGAACCCCAGTGATGAACAGTGATAATTTCCATTTCATGATTTGGGATATCAATACAGAAAAGTGTCGTACTAGCTCTCTTGTTTCTCCTTATGTGTATGCATACTTCAGTTGCAACATAATTTTGTTTCAGGTATGTTTTGAATTATTCCAACTAGAAACATTTTGTGCTATCAGGGAGTGGGATTATAGACTTTGAAATAATACAGAGCATCAGTGAATGTTAACCACTAATATCTCATGAATGGTTAACACCATAATCTATGTGTTATAAACATCAAGGCCTGAAATGTTCTGTCAGACCTAGTTAGTAGAGATTCGTCCAAACACTTTTGATGCTTGGACATAAATATGTGTAATTCCAGTGTGATTGAAGCACTGAAATAGTGTGTTATCTTTTGGGTGACAACAAGGATTGTGAATCCAGAAACCTGATTCCCAGCCTTTGATCTGATGTTGATTTGCTTTGTGTGTTCAGTCGTGTTGCTTCATTTTCCCTTGTCGCTACTGAAGTAGTAGTGATATTCTCACGTACCACAAGAGAGTTCCAACGTGAAATCCTAGCACTATTAAAGTACTTAAGATCCTTACGTGGAAGATGAAATGCCAAAACACTCGTTTAGTTGGCTTTTAAACTTGATGGGGGTGGGAGGCTGAGTATGATTTTCTTTAGTGCTCTGTAAGTTTAGGATACTCAGACACCCACTGCGTTGGTGGCATTCAAATCGCAATGAGATACTCAGAAGGAAGGGGTTATTACAAGAGCTGTTTATTTCTGTCAGGGGAAGGGAAGAATTACAGCCAAAGAATGATTCTTTTGAGACCTGATGGAGGTCCCAGGTGCAGTTGTATGTGGCCTAATTCACTCCCATTTGAAGCTGATGGGAAGATTTCTATAGATTTCACTAGAAGCTGGCTTTATCCTGAAGACTAAACCTCTCCCTGACGATCTGCTTTTCTCTCAGTGTTCAAACCCAGGATCTTCAATGCTTTATCCCAGATTCATCTAATACATTATTGCTTCTGGTTGTTCATGCTGCCTTGTTTTTCAGGTGCTGCTATCCCTGTAACAGGAGCTGCAGAACGGGCAGTGCGTCCACTTTTTGACTCCCGTGATTGAGAGTTTGGTGTTTTCATGCGTGTTGAATGACAGGTTGGTTTCAGTTTAGGGCTGATGGGGGATTCAGTGAGTGAGGAGCAGACACGAATTCTGCAGTTCCTGCTACAGGGATAGTTACATCCAGCACAAGGGTGAGGCAGACAAGCATGGAATTAATGTCTGAAACTGCCCCATAATAGATCGTTGGAACAATCTGTCCTAGTATTCCTGCTAATTGTATTGTTGGGGTTGAGAAACCGCTGAATTGGATCACAAACGCAAGCAAGTAAGAAACTGGTAAATCAGTGCAATTTTGTAGAGTACCTCGTGCTATCTTCACTCACAGTAAGGAAGTGTAAGTCGGATGTCTGGGCAAATAAAGATATATCTAATGGCATGTATGATCTTTGCTGTCCTCGTACACCGATTAGAGAACCAACCGTACAGCTGTGCACTCTGCTGTCTGTTCCTTGCTCATCTTACCCTGCATGTTCATGAACTAATACTCTGGGGAAAGACCTGTAGTATGAATACTGCTTGAAGACATGCACTTATAACCCTATTTTAACTAATTTCATTATCTGTCAAGCTTATTTTTGGCAATTTTGGCCTCTCTTACCCACTCTTCCTTTCCTTCTAGATTATTTTTGTCTTTGTCCTCCTTTTTACGGAGGAGCTGCTTCTCTCTGGGACGATGGGCCCAGGTATTTTTTAATTGTTTAGGCATTTTAAAATATATATCCTAGAGGTGAATGGAGATAGAAAATTACTGTACAAATACCTACAAATATTTAAGTGAGTAAAACAGCCTGTACTGCATATTTGACAAGGGCAGTGTTCTCTGAATGACAGTAATGTTGTTTTAACAAATTAGTGGGTGCTCATTTCCCTAATTTCCAGATAACAGACACTAGGTGGAAAGTGGGTGGATTCGAAATCCAGTTAACTTTTTTTTGAGAAGATTTGTTCCTGTGTCCTTTCCTGATGCCTGGAGACAAGCTCCTGGGGGGATTAGGAAAGGCAGAAGGAAGGAAACTGCAAATGGGACCAGAGCAAGTCTCCAGGGGTTCAGCCATGCAGCAAGACCTATTTTTGTTATCCAAGGGGCTCTTTGTATCCCTACAACTGTCAGTAAAGCAGCAGTTCCTGATTTCCAAAGTAGAGCTGGTTTAGCCCGCATGTTTAAGTTGCTGCCAACTAGGAGTTTAAAAAGGTGTGATAGATCTGTCTAGGTATATAGTTTTACATAAGCCACACTTTATGCAGGGCTGTGTAATCTGTTTGCAAAGGAAGACCTCCAGTTAAACAAGAATCTTGTCCCAAATTGCTGAATATTTTGATGATCTCATTGATAATGTTGTTAGAGGATCTAAAGGCACTAATGCCCTGTTGGCTTATTCTGCATAAAAACTGTGTGTGTGGGAGAAGGCAGCAGCGGGAATAACGATATTTGTCACATGGAGAGAGGATTAAATTGGCAGGGAAATCAACTTTATTTTCAAGCATCTAAGAGGCTATTAGAGACAATGGAACAAAAAGAGAGAAACCCTAAATTAAAAACTGAAAATGTATTTGGCAGCCTGCTCCTGAAACAAGCCACAGTAATTTAACCAAGTGCTTCAGTAATCAAATAGATCATTGTATGGCTGCTCTGCAAGCGATGTCGGAGCTCCTTCCTCCATCTCACTGGGGCTCACAGTGCTGGATTTGTCTGTGGCCCCGCGAATTGCATTGCCTCTCTTGGAAGGGTAGGAAAATCTGGCATTGTTTAACCCTTGTGGTGGTAATTTTAGGTGTAGATCAGCAGGGTCGTGTTGAGAAGAGTGTTTACAAAGCCTTGCTGCTGTGCTTTCCGCTGGGTGTGCGTGAGGAGCTTGGGCTGTTTGCAACGCGGAGCGGTTGTGCTGCTCGACTGCGGGTCCAGGCCTTCCCATTCGAGCTCCAGGGGAGCTTCTCCCACAATTTTGCGGATCAGACTCCTGATTCTGGAGCAGTGGTTACAAGTGTCAGCAGCAATCAGTGATCGCTCGGACCTCCTGGAGCAGTCAGGAATTCGCTGTGTTTTCTGGCACTTACAAGTTTGCAAGGATGCATTTTTAATCAGTGTGATTTGGTGGTTGTTTGTGGTTTCCCATTACCAAAACCACAGGAAAAAAAAATGCTAATCAGATTTTTTTTTTTTTTTGAGGGAAATTAAAATAATCTGCTGAGTGCTGCGTATGTGCAAATCCCTGTAGAGAAGAGCATGGTCCGCTCCTCGGGAGCTTCACTTTCCACAGGCCCTGGTCTGTGCAGCATCATCTCGGAGAGGAGCTGGAGGATCTTGAGAGATCAGACCTGTGTTACAGGCAGTGACTTAAAAAATACAGCGCGTGTTCAGAATCACCTGGGGACTCCTGCCAAAGCAGTGTGTTTCAGCAGGAGTGAAAGTTGGCATTGGTTTCCTGGGAATGCCCGGGACTATTGCTGGGTAGTATTTAGCAGTTGATAAGTTATGACTATTCTGTTATTTCATTGCTGTGCTTATTATTCCTAGTGGTTTTTTTTTTTTTTTTTTTTTTTTTTTTTTTTTTTTTTTTGTAAAAAGGAATAGAAATATTTCTGGTAGTGAAGCGAGTTATTGGAAGAACAATAATGAAATGCTACTTGAAGGAATTTCCTGCAATCCAATCCTTTTTAACCACAATGTATGGCACTTGCAGCTCTTGATGGACTTAGGTTCTTCCCTACTGGTGCATCTCTCTTGAGCAGGTAATTAAATATTTAGTGGTGAGGAAAAGGGGTTTGGGGGTTACCCAGGATGGGAGCTCGACCGGAGGCAGCGTTCAGCCCAGGACCTGCTGCTCTTTCCTGCAGTCAGTGAGCACAGCCAGGTCTGCGGCCCCACGATCCCAAAGCAAATCAGATCCTTGCGGAGCTATCCCAGCGCCCTCCCGGGAGCCTCGTTGGCGGATCAGCTCATCCCGACTCCTTGTGGCAGGAGCTTCCCTGGCAGGGCGAAACCAGCTCCCATGTGCCAGTGATTCCGTGCACTAAGAAAGCCGGCCTTTCCCTGCTGCTTCCCAGCCGCCGCGGGGCCGTGCGGACACCTAGCCGGATAACCCTTCCGCGCCAGCCCCCCCGCCCCTCTCCGGCTTTTCTCTCGGTGGGATTTGCGGCGATGCCGGCGCTGTGGAGGGGGTGGCAGCGGAGCAGGGCGGCCGAGGAGGATCCGGGCCCTTTAAACCGCTTAGCATGCGGTTCACACGGCTCCGGGCCAGCTGTTCCTTTCTCCTCCTGCCCTCACTCGCAGGAGTTGTTTGCTGAGCTCAGAGCTCCTGTGCAAAATTGCTTTTCAAAAGAGCCACTTTCTGCTTAATTAAACAATGAGCCGCCGTCCCTCTGCACATCTGTAAAGCTCCCTCTGCAGCCCCTTTATCCCACAAACTGCTCCATTCTTACCTCCATTCACTTGTAAATCCTCCCCCCCTTCTCCCCCTACCCTGATCATCTCACTGGCCCTTTCTTTTCCCCTTTCAAGTAAGACTGAGGGGCTTGGAGTATCTGGGGGGGTGGCTGGGTCGGGTGGCCAGGATCGGTTTAATGGTGCTCGCTGTGGATGAAAGTCTAAGAAGAGCAAAGCAAAATCGTAGCCTGAAAGTGAGAGGCGAGGGCTGGACGCCTCGTGATTTCTGAATTTAGAATAGAATCACAGCACCTAGTGAGAAACGAGACGGATCTGCCACACGCCGGAGAGGACTGCGGCCACCGGCGAGGCTGGGAAGGGATGAGGAGGTGGCTCGGAGGGGCTGTGCCAGAGGGGATTCCCTGCGAGCCGGGCAGTGCCAGGGAAATCCCTCGGCACCTTTTCTGCATGAGCGGTCCTTTGTGGGCTCTGTGGTCCCGCGTGAGCTCCTGTAGTCCCCTGTGACAGCAGGAAGGTTCTCTTTGCAACCCTCTGTGTGCCTGTACACACACAAAAAACCCAAAGCCAGGAAAATATAAGAGGGGAGATTCAGTTTGGTGGGTTTCAGCTGAGCACGATGCCCACCAGTGGTAACACATTCTTTGAATTGGCTTCCTGAGCAGCTTAAAAAAAAATCCAGCAACAGTTCAAGGTTAAGCAGGATAAATGAATGGTGAAGTGATGAGATGAGGGGTCTCTTTTATCACAAGGAAGGACACAGAGGAGCTGGGGTGATGCAGTATCATGGATAGCATGGGTTAATAGGGAGGAGTGAAGAAATGGCCATTGAAGTGCGTGCTAGGAAGGTTCATAATTGCAAGAACTGTCAGACCATGGCAGACCCTCATCGGGATTTTGGTGGAAACCCTACTTTGCACAAGCTTTCTAAAATCAGAGTGGGCAGAACTCAGAGTGGTCTTTTGTGGATCGTTGTGCACGAGTGGAAGGATAAAATTTCAGGAGAACTGTTAACAGGCCCTTATTCTTGGTGTCTATCCCTAATTCAGCCCTTCTCTGCCCATGGAGTGGAGCTTTGAGGCTCTCCCTGGTTCCTTCCTTTCACGATTTAGAACAAGAGGCAAGACCCTGGAGCAGCACTAGTGATCTGTGATCCTAATCCAAAGAGACAGTTTGGTGCACCGGCATTTATTTGGGAGCCTGAAGTGACAATAGCAGCGGGTGTTATAGGATTAGATGCTCTGACTTGGGAAATGTGTGGGGATTAGGTTTACCCAGAGGATCCGCTTGGAGCTGCTTTCTTGTGACAGGAGCTGATGGATCTGGAGCCTTCTTGCTGGCCAGCAAATGGGGTTGGGGATCCCTTGAACTTGTGTTCTCCTGCTACTGGATTGTGGGGGATTTTCTCTTCTCCAGCTCACGTGAGCTGGGGGAACATCCTGTGTTTGAGAGTTATGGGGTGGTGGCCGGGATGTGAGTCTTCGCTCTGCCAACGGGCGGACGATGGAAGACCCTGGTAATGTCTCCCCATCGTGTGGACACAAGGAAATGGAGAAGAGCGTTGCTAAGTGGTCTCTCCGAACTGAGACTGGAGAAAAGGGTGTCGTAGTGGGATTAAAAATCACAGAAGCCAAAGCCTTGGTGTTCTGTTGCAAACGAGCAGATGAGAGCAATGATCGTGAGTTTCTGTGTCTGACTCTGGTCACCTCCTAATTTTTTTCATAGCACTTAAGTCACTGCCTGCTCCAGTATGTGCCAGGACCGGCCTGTGCTCTTGTCACAGCAAATGGATTTTGCTGCTCTCAGCCCTGTGTTAGCACTGGGCCTGCTTGCCCGTTGCTACGAGCTCTGCCTGCTCTTCTTCTGCAGTTCCCGGCGCATCCTTGTCCGCTTTGCCGCCCAGTTCCCATCTGGGAGATGGGAGAAACCCGAAGAACCCCTTTGGTGACGTTTTGTAACGCGCTTCGTGGGAGAGCAGGTTCCTGGAGCGCCTTCAAACACAACAATGTGGGGAAGGCGCCTGCCTGCAAAGGCTGCAGGCCCTTCGGGTTTCTTCTCCTGGAGTTAGAAACCAGCTCCTGGAGAGGTGCGAGGGGGTCACAAACTGTCTCTGCCCCCATTCCCATGCCGGCCACGGGGATAACGGGAGCGGGGCGGCCGGGAAGGGGCTTTGTCAGGGCTCCAGGCTACGAAAGGGGGTGGAGCGGTGCTCGGCCGGAGTTAGTGACCTCAGCAAATTGGAGCTCAGCCATGGTCACTATGATAAATGATCTTATTCTGGGTCAAAGAAATGGTACCCCACAGGGAGGTACCCGTGAGGCGGCCCGGGAAAAACTGCCTGTGCTCTCACAGCACTGACCCCTTAGTGACCACACTGCGTATATCTTATTTATTACAGACCAGAAGGGAATTTTCCATGGTTAGGTTTTTATAGGGATCGCCTATTTGCCTGGAATAAGCTCTCGGTTCTGCAGCCCAGGCAGGAACATGGCAGTAATTGCACCCTCCGGATGCCCTTTCGGGCACTTTGCACTGGTTTCTGGGCGGATTTTAACTGGGTGTGGAGGTGCCTGGGTGTGTGTGGATCTATCAGTGACCAGCAGCTCGCTGGGAGCCGAGCGTGTGCTCATGTTGACCGCTCGTACAGACCGGCTTGTGCAAAATCCTCCCATGTTTCTGCACATTTATCGTCCAGGGTGAGTTTTTTCTAGTGTAAAATCCAGCTCGCTGCTTCTTATTCCAGGCACCTGTTTTCTCTCTGCACACAGTGAGTGCCCTCTTTGCTGAGTTATCACTGATGAATCTGTCAGGCCTCAGAGGTTTTATTGAGCTGGGGAAGATCTATGGATTTCAGCCTCGGTTTTGAGGGTGCAAATGAGCCCAGGCCCTTGTTCCAGGTGGTGCTAAAATGGAGTCCTAGATTCATTTCTCTTGCAGGGGAAGCTCCGCAGACTCTTCCTACAGTGGGATAAGGCAGGAGATGGGGCCTCGGAGGATGCATGAGGGAGCTGGGCGGCCTCTGCGGTTCCTGCTGCTGCAGTTGGGAACGTTTCAAACGCAGCTGGGCTGAAAAGGAGCCGGCGCTGCCGGGTTTTGGTCTCCCTGGGGTGACAAGCCAGTGACTTTGTGGCACTGCAAGCGCACACTTGGCTTTCCTGCGCTGGGTGATTTGTTTTGTGTCCATATTGTGGCTTTGAGCTCCCATCTGGGCACTTGAACGAAGCAGTTTTCTCCAATGTTTGCCTTTTTTTTTTTTTTTTTTAACTTTAGATCATTTTTTTGCCGAGAATTTGGAGGGGTTTGTCCTGTTCCACAGGCACGTGAAGCCGCCTATCCCTGCACCCAGATGAGATGGGGCTGGAACTGGTGACCTAAGGGAGAGATGTTGGAGCTGCCACCTGAACCTCGCAGGCCAGAGCACAAGGTCCGTGTCACCAAGCGCATGGTCCCTGTCACCAAGTGCCAGCAAAGGCCTCTCCCTGGCAGCAGCAACAGGACTTTGCACCTGCTGGGTCCGTAGTGATGGTATCGCTTGTTCTGGATGTCATGCCTGGTCGGGTTGGTGGTTTTCCTTTCCCATAAGTCGTTTCTAGAAGGCCCGATGTTTGCATGGCAAATCCTCAGCCCACGGGACGGGAAACAGGGTTAGACCCACAGCACCACGTCCCGAGGAAAAGGTCTCAGGGAGGATCTGTGTGTCGGTTATGAGACGAGCCACAATTTGCTGCTTATTTCCCTCACAAAAACATGCAGGATCCAGAGTTGCTGATTGAGACTGAACTGCAAGATGGCTCCTCCACAAACCGCCCGCAATATAAGTAATCTTGTTCCTTTCCAATACCCTCCTTGGGGGAGATGGTTTTAGTGCGTTGCTGGTCACTTCTCATCCTTTATAATTGATTGGTTTGGGTAAAACTGGTGTGTACAAAATGTGGAGACATGAGCGTGGGCAAAAAATCAGTGCTGAGAAAGCAGCTGATAATGTTACGTCCTCAGGTTGGCTGTGGGGACAGCGTCTTAATTTTCCTTGCTGTTTGCAGCGGGGAGGCTCCAGGCATGCACAGGGATACCACTTTTTTTCCTATTAATTCTCCAGTACATGTGTATATGACTTCTAGGGGAGGAATAAATGAACGGAGGCTCAGGTGGGGCTGAAAATAACATTTATTATGGACTGAGTAGGGGCGAGGGAATCACCCAGCGCGGCCTCAAATAAATCAGTCCCCTCCGTCCAAGCTGCTTTTAGGTGGCTGCCTTTTATCCAGCCGGCGCCGCGTGTTTCTGTTTCAATGATCTCCCCGGAGAGGTCCCGGAGGAAAGGGCTGCTTATTGCATCCGCGGCGGCCGCGCTCATTGTGTGCGTCCTCGTGCATAAATATGGAACAGCTCGCGGCGGCTGCCATCCCCTGCGCCGCCCCCTCCTTCTCCGGAAGGCTTCTCTCCATCTTCCTGTCTTTTCTCTCCATCTTTCTTCCTTGCTGCCTTCTGGGCAGTCCCTGGAGCGAGAGGTAGCGGTTCCTGCTGGGTGCCCCTGGCTCCCTTTGGTGCAGGTGGTGGGAAAGCAGCAGGAAACGGTTTATTCCGTCTCTTCACTCAGGTTGGCCCCAGGCGGCCATGCAGGTTCACGGGCAGCTCCGCGATGCTGAGCAGATCCCAGCGTCGTGACCGGAGCTGCATCCCTGTTGCCAAAATATCCCCCTGCCTGCATCCTTGGTGCAGGGAAAATCTCCGGCATGCACCAAGTGATGGGGCAGCTTTGCTCCCTCCTCGCAATATTTGTGATCCCAGCCCATTCCGATTTAAGGCAGAGCCAGCCTGCTGCACGTGCTGCCCGCCAAGCCAATGCCTGGGGAACAGGATGCCAGGTTTTATTTTAGCTCCGTCTGCCAGGAAAGGTTTCCCGTGCCCTGAACTAGGTTATAACATATGAGGGAGATCCAGCCCTTGCTGGCGGTTTCGGGCGTGCGAAGAGCTTCCCGGGGCCTCCAAAGCAAACCCGGCTCTCGGGAGTCTTGCAGAGGGCTGTTTAGAGGAGCCCGGGGAGAATAACCGATTGCAGATTCAGAATGATGAAGCGGTTTGTGGGAATGGTAAAAATATCGAGGCAAATGCCGGAGAACTCCGCGCGGTAATTTGTCAGCTTCCCAAAACCCTGTAACGGATTATGCTCCCCCTCCGCTGCGTCTCACCTCTCCAATAGGAAATTAACTGATACTATCGCTAAAGAAATTGTTTTTGCCTCACAAAGTAAAATTGATACTATAAAAACCCGCCAGCAGTGTCTCCTCCTCCCTTTACATGAAGACAAATCCTTCCTGTCACCTCCTGAAATGGAAAGATAAAGGCTGAGCTTTAATAACGGAGCAGCTCGCCCCAAAGCGCAGCGGGAGGGCGGCCTGTGCGCGGGGGGAAGCGGGACACGGGGACACGGAGGGTCCGGAGCCCGGACCCTGGCGAGCAGCCGCGGGTAGCTCGGCGAGCCGTGGGCAGCTCTTGCCTCCGGAAAACGTGCGGGTTTTGGCACTATGGCACATCCCGTTGTTGTGGCTAGGCTCCCTTTGGATTTTTAAAAATCTACTTAAACACACCTGCAGTTCCACATGAGGTTGTTTGGAAATAACGGGACATGCAGGACATGGGATGTGTCAAAGTGCTGGTAACATCCGGGATCAACTGCGGGTTTGACATCTCTGCGGTAACTCAGCATTAGGTCCTCGTGGGGATGCACTTAACGTGTGCACGTTAAAGGAGGGGTCCATCCTGGGCCTTTCCCTGGACGTTCAGGGAAAGGAGCAGCCTTCCTGCATTGCCCTTTCCCTGGGAAGGAGCAAACCTTTCCTGCGGCACTGCAGAGTTTGGGTCAGAGCCTGGGGCTTTGAGCTCCCTCTGTGCAGTAAGGGACACTTCTGTTTCTTGTTGGTGAAGGTTTGTAGCTCTCCCCACCTATCCTGCCCGTTTCTCATCCCTCCTTTTGTGGATAGTCACTGTCCTGGTATCTGCCAGGAGCCACCAGCAACATAAACTGCTGTCCTTTCTCCTTTCAGGGGATATCAGAAACCTGCTCAAGTGGATCAAACAGAATTTGTTGAAAGAACGACAGGAATTATTTATGCAAGGGGATTCTGTGTAAGTACAAAAGTTGTGGATCTTTCTTGTGTTTCTCTGTTGATCCCTGTGGTCAGTGATACATTTTTCATGCTGGTTGCAAGAAGGAAGTTAATGTCTGTGAAAATACGGGATATGCTACGGGATGAAGAGGAGGGTGTCCCATTGTTTCGGAAGGAATTCCAAGCTGAATCTCGTGGTGCTTGGCAGAGAACGTGTCTGTCTCTTGCAGCCCAGATCCTTAAACGTTAAATCTGAGGCAAACACACGTGTGCTTTGCGTTCTCCATGTTGTCACCTGCTAGCTCCTGTATCCTCGATTCCAGGAGTTTAGCAGGTCTCTCCGTTCCCTGCTGACATCACTGAGACCGCAGCAGCCACTCGGAGAAGTGCCAACACAAATTTCTTCTGGGAAATGTATTTTTATTGTCAAAATGGGGCCAACCTCATGGAGGGGGAAAAAAAAAAAAAAGCCAAGAGAAATGGAGCAGAGTGAGCTGTGCAAACCATCCCTGACTGCGGGGTGGCGCTGGGGGTGTTGAGCATTCGTCACGGATCTTTGTGAGCTGAAGCGTGTGCCAGGTCCCCTGGTAACAGGAGAGACAATTGCAGGACACTGAGGATCAAAGAGGGGGAATCCCTTTGCCTGTGATCGTGGGCTCCGAGTGGATCTGGGTGTTTACTGCCTTTGGCAGGGGCACCGGAACAGCCTCCCCTGCCTCCGCCTCTAGCCCTCTGCGCTCTGCTGTGGTGCCTGGGTTTTAATTACCTGGTTTTTCTACATCGCAACGAAATGTAGTCATCTCAGAGCATCCTCAGGAATGGTGCATTTTCATTCAAATGAGCTCTGGGGTTGCTCCTGCCTCCCCTTTATTTGATGTAGAAAGGGCACGGACTGTACCTGTTTCCACCTCAGTGCTATGATCCCTTTCTCTCTCTGGCTTTACAGGCAGTCAGCTTGTGATCTGTGCTCTTAAAACCCTTGTTCTTAACTGTTTGTGAAGCTTTTTTAGCAGCCCTGTATCCTAATTATTTCTCTGTGTTCTGCAGGAGGCCAGGAATTTTGGTGCTCATCAACGACGCAGACTGGGAACTAATGGTCTGTACTCCTTCACTTTGACTTTCTTTGTTGCAAATCCTGCTCTGTCTGTTCTGTGGTTGCTCTCAGAGACGCTATTTCTCGTTCTTGCCCCAGCAAAGCATCTAGTATTTGAGGGAAGGGGGGGACCGGGCTTTCTCTCCGTGCCTTGTGCCCCCGTGGCTCTTGGAAAGCCTGGAGCCGTTACCCGACCTGCTGAGTCTCTTCAGGCGGTCGGTGTGTGGAGAGAGAGCAGCCCCATTCCCTGACCTCTAGCAACAGCCTCTGCACCTCTGGGAGCTGCAGCTGCCTTCAGCCGCGCTTGGGAGAGCAACTCGGGTGGCACCAGGCACTGTCACAGCCCTGGGCAGTTGACAGAGCCCCTTCCCCAATGTGAGGTGGCTGCACAGCCAGGGAAAACAACATGGGGCAGATTTCTACCCAAAGTGGCAACTGGTTAATACCTTCCCTTCCTGGCCCACTGTTGAGCTCAGGCAGTCACTGACTATTTTCCTGCCTCGGGCAACCACCTGTTCTGTTGACACGATGGTCCGGAAAGCGGCGTGTTCCTGGGATAACGCGTGTCAGCTCCCTGTCTCATCTCTCACCTCTGCTTCCTTCAAGGCTAAAACCTTGGTCTTTCCCTGCTGCACTCCCTAACGTTCCCCATGTTTTTATGAGCTGCTTTCTCTTTGCAGTTAGCCTTTCAAAGTGACATTTAAACCATTTTTTGTTTTTTTTTCTCTTGGCCTGCAGGGTGAGCTGGATTATAAACTCCAGGACCAGGATAACGTGCTTTTCATTTCGACATTACATGGCGGGTGAACTCCTGGAAAAATACGAGGACTTAAATCCAAACCCTTGGGCGAAAGAAAAGCAAGCCAAAACCTAAACCTACCCAAATCTCTCTTGAACTGTCCATGCCCAGGGTCTGCATCTTCCCAGTGAGTTCACTTCTTATTAAACATCCAAATAAAACCCTGCCAGCATGCAGCCTGCTGTGCAGCACAACAGCCTCCATCTCTTGGTTCTCCTTTCACCTCTCCTGACTGCGCTCCCAGGTAGCCCGGCAAGCAGAGAGCACCTCCTGCATGCGGGACTTTGTTTTTCCTGGAGAGAAGGAAAGAGGGGCACTGAAAACCGAGCAGAACGGGGTGTCTTTTCAGGCAGTGAGACGTTCTGGGGGAATTGTGCTGCTTGGATGCCTGTGCCGGGAGCTGGGATTCTTTTCGGCACAATGCTTATTTATTAGAGTGTCTTTTGTATAGGCTCCACACCGAGCCCCAGAAGTGATCGGGGAAGGGTGGGACATGAAACGCAAGGAAACAAAAGGTAACTTCACCAGCTTTTCCATGAGCTGGTGGAGATTACAGCTCGAGCGACCTCTGCAGTGGCTCTGCGCTTGTCTTGCTAATTATCCATGGGCAGCGGGAGAGAAACATTACGCTTTTTGAGTTTGTTTTTCTGCTGCCTGACGCCTCCTTAAACCTGAGCCCAAGGAGGGGAAAGTACAAGCCAGTGACCAATACCAATTTATAACCGTGTAGTTTGGGGGTAAGTAAACCCAGGCCAGGCCCAAGACGGCAGAGATCGTTAAGGGCAACATATTATCTTTCTGTCAACATGACGGACAGAATTCCTCCGCCTCCGTTTTGTTCGGTGCGTTTGCCGAGAGCCGGGCGCCGCGTCGCTGCCTGCGGAGCCGGGGCTGCGTGGGGAGGTTCCCGCAGCGGCCAGTGCTCCCCGGGGAACGCCGTTTGTCACCAGCCTTCACTGAGGGGGAGCCCAGGGGGCCGCAAGGGCTTGAACTGCACAGCGAAAATGCTGAAACCCGGAAAGGAAGGAAGGAAGGAAGTGGCTTTTAACCCTTTCCACCAGTGGGAAGAGGTGGCTTCTTGGTGCGAACTCTGAGGAAGTCCCGGGAGCATGACAGACGCTGGTGTGGCTAGGACGGGAATGCCGTTCCGTTTTCCAGAGGTTTCCTTGGACAGACGGCCTGCTGGCCACGCTGGCAGCACAGGGGAGGGTCGGAGCAGATGGCGCCGGTGCCAGCGGGTCCCAAACGTGCTGAGGGAGCTTCCCAGCCGCGTCCCACCGGGATTCCTTCCGTGGTCCTTCTCGCGCTTCCCTCTTTCCTCCTCACCCGTGTTTGGACCTGGCTTTTAGAGCACGTGGTTTGGCACATGCCCGTGCCCGGGGCGCCCTGCACGTCTCGGAGCTCATCTGCTCCCTGCGGTGAGCGACACGACGCGCTGGCCCCGGACCCGCCAGCAATTCCGGCCCGGACCCGCGTGTCCCACACTGACACATGAGTTATTCTGGCTGAGGGGGAGAGCGTGCTGCAAAAAAAATCCTGACTTCTCCCCTCTGGCACATTCACCTTATTGTAACCTATATAAAAGTACCCCGGGACTACGATGCTGTTTCATCTGAGAAACGTTAAATTCAGAGGACATTATTAGTAATTAAATAATATTTGCCCTTTTTCAAATCCAGCTGTGGCACCTCGAGTCCAGCCTGCTCCGTTGGTGAGTGACACGGGCCAGAGCCTCTTCTCCTTCCCGGCTTCACCTGCCGTTTGCCCTGTTGGGCGCCCCAGCAAAACAAGGGGGGCTCCAGGTGACGGTAGAAACCAACCAAAAAGCACCAAATGGATGATGAGCACCTCAAAACGGGCCTAACCCTCGCCCGAAAAGGCAGGTTCAGCTTCAGCTCTGCCGTCTGCCCTGCTACTAAACAGCCTCTTTGCCTTAGGCCGGGTCATTCTGCTCTCATCCCCCCGCTGCCGGTTCCTGACAGCATGAGCTCCTTCCCTGGAAGCGCTATGCCCCTTCCTGGCACAGGTAGACCCACATGGATTAGCTCCCGCTATAGTAAAAGCTGCCAATCATTGCTAGGAAAGCTAGAAATACTAAGGTGAGAGAAGCTGGGCCAGGGGAGGCGGGGAATAAGGATACGGCAAAATACTGTAGCAAAAGTTTTTGGAATAAAAGCCTTTAAAAAACATCCTTTGCCTCCAGCTTTGTCCTACAGCGGGTGAAATTTTGCTCGGGTCTTGCAATGCTTCCCTCCTCCTCCTGGGTTTCCTTGGCAGCCCCGGCCGAGGCGCTCGGCTCGCGGCGACATAAAGCCTCTCTGTTCGGAGCCTCCCGACGGTGGTTTAATAGGGGCTCGGAGCAAGGACGGGGGCTCCGCTTCCCGAGCCGCCCGGCTCCTTCCCGCGGCACCAGCGGCCTCCCGATCCGGGGCTGCCCGCTGCCTCCATCCCTGCCCGCGGCCTGAGCGCCGATGGTGCCGGGCGCTTCGGAGACTCGGCGCGGCCTCCACAGGGCCAGGGCTGCCTTCCTCCTGCGGGGAGGAGGAGGAAGAGGAGGTCCCGGCCAGGCTGGGCAGACAGGGATCCCTCTCTCGCCTTTCCCTCCCGCAGGGGAAACCGCCTCCCAGGCCCCTGAAGGAGACGGGGTCTCCACCATGGCGCGTGGAATTATATTAAATTAAATTAAAAAGCAATTAAGAGGGCGGGGAGGGGGAGAAAAGGATAAACCAAGAAGGAGCCGCAGGGCCGGGGCGCTCGGCCGCAGCCGCCCGCCGCGTTCAGCTTCCCCTCGGCATCCCGGCAAAACGCGGGCGCTCGTACCGGTGCTCGGCCGGCGGCTCGGCCCGGCTGCCTGCGAGGATCCCGTGAGCGGCGCTTGACCCGGCGGATATTTGACGCATTCGGACTGAAATGCCCGGCAGAGCTGAGAGGTGAGGAATTGCCACTCGTATTTATTCAGTTTCCTTGAAATCATATTGAGGCTTACACAGGCGCCCGCGCCTTTCGGCAGCCCGGAAAATTATTACCTTGGTGTCCACAGAATCCAGGGAGAAAGGTCCTTTTTTTCTGCCTCCAGTTCCCTTCCTGAAGCCCAGCCGGTGAAGTTGAAATCTCTGCTACAGATGTCCAGACACAATTCTTGGTTCGCATGTCTCCATCGCACAAGAATTGCGTTTGGACAATCAGGAGCAGAGATTCCTGTCCCGAGCTCACTGGATCTTCCAGGGCATCTGGCCGGAGCCTGGAAAACAAGCACAACGGGCACAGAGCCGGCACGGATCCGCTGCCGGCTGTGCTCCAGTCCCTGCTCTGTGGCCCTGCGGAGCCAGTGCGGAGCTGGAGGGAGCCGCTGCCTCGGCCCCAATAAGTTTCTAGCCCAGCCATGGTGCTTCTCATCCCGATTTCATTGCACAGCAAGGGCTTTAATTTTATCAACTCCCTTATTATCTCTCCTAAATATATATATATATACAGCTATGTTACTGTTTCACGGTCGTAACTCACAT
>VZSV01000244.1:55798-66240 GCA_013398735.1 Nothocercus julius | reverse complement strand
CCAAGACGCGCGGCCCCGCCGCCTGCATGTCGGGCCCCGCCCCGCCCACCGCCCTACGTCATGGCCATCGCCGCCAATGGCCGCGCGACGCCCCGCCCCCGCGCGACGCCGCCATCTTACTTAAGGGCAGAGCCGCCATCTTGCTTGAGGGCGGATGTTTGGGGTTGGTTTGTGGTGGTGGGGTGTTCCATTTCTCCGGTACCCCGTATCTTGTCCCTTTCTCTGGGTGTCCCCCATCCCTTCTGCAGTGGGTGAGGCCCAGCCGATGGGGCTGCCTCCGTTGAGGTTAAGCTGGCTGCTGCGGCCTTGCTTTATGTGGCCCCTTCGTGGGCTGCCCTGAAGTGGCATCATGGCAGCGGGTGAGCGCATCCAGCCGCCTGCTGCCTGTCCGCGCTTGTGGATGGGCCCAGCCCGGGGCGCCGCATCGAGCCCGGGTTGGCTGGGAGGTAGAAATGGGCGCCTGTGGTGCTGCAGCACCTTGTCGGGGGCACCACGGCGCTTCCCTTGCCCCTGTGTCTTCGTCGCGGGTCGCTGGGGTGCCCTCCGGGGATGCTGCCCGCATTCCTGCCTAGCAACGCCGGGAGGTGGCCGGCTGGGAGCGCGGGGGCCCTGCCGGGGCAGGGCGAGGTGAGACCGCCGGGGGCTGCTCAGAGCCAGGGCTGCGTCAGAGGGGAGTTGGGGGCCCGAGGGTGAAGGTGGCGGGGGGTAAAGTGGAGGGCGCAAAGGCAGAGTGAGGGGTGGGGGGTCTGTGGGGCTGGGGACAACAATGCTGTCCCCCCAGGTGGCACTGAGATGGACGCAGGGGGCCTGTTTGCGACTGCGGTGCCAGAGGAGCAGCTGCAGCAGGGCAGGGAGAGATCCCTGCAGAGGATCTTCAGGCCCAGGCAGTGTCTGCGCAGCGTTGAGGACCCCAGGGAGGAGCGAGGCCTCCCTGCCATTGTGCGGGACAGGATGCGGGAGCAGTAAGTGCCTTGCGTTCCCCCTGTTTGTGCCTGTTGTGTCCCACACTCAACCATCCTTGGCCGGAGTCAGGTCCTGAGGGGACATCTGGGCAGTGGGGTTACCCCTGCAGCCCCTGGTGGGCCTGGGCCCTGCCTGCAGAGCAGGGCTTGGTCTGGCTCCTGATGGAGGCTACGTAACGGTCCCCTAGCCCGACAGCACGTGGCTGGACCTGGCGTGACCTGTTTTCTCCCCTGCAGCTGGCAGAGAGGGCTGGACTTTTCCTCTTGCGGCCAGTGGGAGGAAGCCATCATCTGCTACTCAAAAGCCATCAGCTTGGATCCCCAAAGGGTAAAGGATCCCCCACAGGGCTGGGGCAGATGGAGCAGGACCAGGCTGGGGCTGACCCACACTGCGGGTGTCCCTGGCGCAGGCAGAGTTGTACCAGCAGCGGGCAGAGGCCTTTCTGCAGCTCTGCGACTTCCAGTCGGCCGTGTTGAACTTGAGGAAGGCGCTTGCCCTGGCGCCTGTGCAGCACCAGCACTGCCTGCGGCGCCTGGCCCTGCTCCTCGACCTGCAGGTGAGACACCCCTGTGCTATCCAAATCTGTGTGCCTGGCCAGGGGCCAAATCCTGGGGTATTTTTGCAGGGCCGATGTTTGCTTGACCAGGAGCTTTACTGCGAGGCGCTGGAGGCCTTCACCAGGGCAGCTGAGCTGCAGCCCTACTGCAGGGTCCTTCGCCAAAGGAGGTAACACGGGGCAGCACCGAGCGGGGCAGCCGCTGCTGCAGCTTCCCCTGCAGCTTTGCCCTCCTGCTCTCGCAGCATCGCGTGTCTCGCTGCCCTCAACAAGTTCCCGGAGTGTCTGCAGACGCTTAACAGAGACGTGGAGGAAGATGCGAGGAACCCCGACCTCTACGTGCTCCGGGCCTCGTTCCATGAGCGCTTCGGGCAGGTGCGGCGCTTGTGCTCCCTCCCTGCCCGCGTGGCAAGGGGATGTGATGCTGTGACAGCCCCGCCTGGGAGCTCTCTGCCAGGGACATCTGGAGCCTCGACGGAGTGAAGCTGTTTAGGTTTGGGGAATTGCAGGGTGCCTTTGTGCAGGGAGCTGTGATGTGCCCGGGAAGCAGGAGACATGGGAAGACCTGGGTCTGACCCGTGCTCTGTCAGCAATGATGTTCCTCTGCCACCTGCTCTAAGTGACCCTGTGTGTGCAGGGGGATTGGACTAGATGATCTGTAAAGGTCCCTTCCAACCTTAATGATTCTATGATTCTATGTGTCTTCATGGCCTGATGAGTGAGGAGGTTCCTGCCTCTCTGAGCCTGGGGTTTAGAGCTGACTATTGGAAAGCCCTGGTGGATCTGGAAGATGCAGAGCTCTGGACTGGCCAGATCTGTGTGAGGAACCCCGGGTGACCTTTTGGTGTTTGGGGACGCTCTGGAGCGTGCCAGGCCCTGATGGTGCCCGTCTCCTGGGCAGCCGGCCCTCTGTCACCAGGACATCCATCGAGCCCTGGAGCTGGAGCCGCAGCATGGAGCTGCCCAAGCGCTGAAGCAGAGGCTGCTGAGACGAGGCCGGGAGGCCAAGGCCGAGGCGGTGACGAAGGCCCTGTGTGGCAACCTGCGAGGAGCCCTGCTCAAGATCAGCTTCGCCATTGAGAATGACCCCTTGGCTGCCGACCTCTTCATCCTGAGGTAGTGAACGTGTTGCTGGGGAGCAACCAGATGCAACCCGGGCTTCTTAGCACTGCTGCTTTTGCCCCTGTCTCGCAGAGGGACCCTCCTTCGTCGGCTCAAGAACTTCAGTGCGGCTCGAGAGGACTTGGCCAGGGCGAGGGCGCTGGCTGCTGCGGGGGGCCCCGAGGCCCGGGAGGCTCAGCGGCAGCTTGTGCTCACCCACAACGACTGCGCCGTGCGCTGCTATGCCCTGGGCCTCTTTGAGGAGGCTGTGGGGCTCCTTGGCGAGGCCCTGCGAGACGAGAAGCAGGAGAAGGGCCTCTACATCAACAGAGGAGGTGGGTGGCCGGGCCAGGGCTGAGTGTGCCTGGGCTGAGGGGCTGTGCAGTGCTGGAGGGATGGGGCTCGGATGTCAAACAGCAGCACCCGGTGCTTGGGCAGTGAGTGTCTGCAGGGCAGGGTCCTGCTCTGCGGCCCCGTGTTAGGGCACAGCAGCTGAAATGGGAACTGGGGTGCCTGGGTTCTCCTCGGTCCTGTTCCCAACTTGGGGACGTGCCTGTCCCGGGAGAGGTACGAGGAGCAGCAGCAGAATGGCCGCTCGCTTCCAGCCTGGGCCACGTCTCCCGCCCATTGGAGCCCCGAGCGCGTGTCTGACGGCTCTGAAACCTTTGTGGCTGGGCTGGGCTGGACACAGGGTGCTTCTGTGCAGACAAAACCCACGGCTAAACCCCAGCCACTCATTGACCGAGCTGCTGCTTCTCTGCAGACTGCTTCCTCCGCCTGGGTGAGCTGCCCTTGGCACTAGCAGATTACGAGCAGGCGCTGGAGCTGAGCCCGGGGGACCAGCGCGTGCGGAGGCGCCTTGCGACGGCGCTGCACGAGCAGGGCCAGCGGGACCTGGTGGCGAGGTGAGCGGGAGGCTGGCGCAGGCGCCCGGCGCCCTGCGCTGTGCCAGGCTGCAGCGCTCGCGTGCCCTCGCAGGCAGTACCCGCAGGCAGAAGCTCATTTCTCTGCGGCCATCGAGTACGACCCCTGCCAACCCCTGTACTACCTGGGCCGGGCCAGGAGCCGCCTGTGCCAGGGCAGAGCGAGGAATGCCAAGGAGGATGTTGCGCTAAGTCTGTGGCTTGACCGCACTGACAGTGAGGTAGGACCCTGGCACTGCTTCCCGATGCCCCCTTGGGCTGTGGGCAGCTCTCCTGGCCATCATCTATCCATAAGACAGTTTGGGGCAAGAGTCACATTTCTGTTCTGCATCAGGAGCCAGCGGCTGGGGTCAAGGGTCCTGCCAGGGTACAGGTCCAAGTCAAGCAATCACATTTGTAGCTTAGGTTTTACAACATTTATGCATTCAAGACATCAGGGGGCTATTCAAGAGATCAGGAAGGCATTTCTTTTTTTGTGCAGATTGTCCCTTTCCTATTTCTTTAAGCCTAATTCACGGCAGAAACCTTCCAGCAGCTGGCTGTGATAAGGGGAGCATGTCCCCACACTGCTGTCACCAACTGCAGTACTGCTGAGGGCAGCAGCTTGGTTTTCTATATCTGGTTTTGATAAATTCAGTATTTTTTTGCAATGAAACCCAGGCTCCCCATTCGGGCAGGTCCCGGTGAGACCAGCAAGGCTGTTGCTGATGGCATAAGGTGTTGGGAGGAGGTCCAGGTCTTGTCTCGTTGCCACTGCAGGTCCTTTCGCTCATGCGCTACCTCTTTCCAAGAAAGGCTGTCCAGGCTGTGCTTAGAAGTGAGACCGGGCGCCTCGCTAAGGAAACCTTGGACAAAATGCTCCGGTGCCCTGCAGGACTCCCACCTTCGGCTGGCGTCACCTGTAGGTCTGTGCCAGCCAGGAGGTCTTGGGCATTGGTTTGTTAATGCAGCTGACTCCAAGGGGGTGTTGTGAGGGTGAAGGTTTGTTTGTTTTGGAAGGAAGCGACATGTGTCTGCTGCCTTCAGAGCCAACTGATGAATTGTATTTTCTTGAAAACGCTGCTTTTACTCCTTTTTGCTCCTGAGTGGTGACAGTGGTTTGCCAGACCATCTACATGTGGCCTTGGAAACTCCTCCTAAGCAGGAGTCTTGTTTCTACTTTTTGTATAAAGTCTCTGCTGGGGTACTTGCCCTTGGGCTACAATGTTATTTCTGCATTGGAACTTGCCCCAGGCCACCAGCCACCCTGGAGGACGACGTGAAGGATGCAGTGGAGCTCGTGGACGAGGGGACAGCGACCCGGGTGAGAGAGCCGGGTAGGGGCTATGGGGACAGCAGGGTGCACTCGGGCACTTTTTTCATGCCTTCCCTGTGAAGAGGGGGGTGAGGGTCTAGTCCTGCCTGGCATAGCCTGGCTTTTCCAGAGAAAGCAATTCTGCCAAAAACTGTACTTGCCTGAGGGTTATTCCAGCCAGGCTCTGCTCTACTGGAAGCCAGTGGTAAAGGAATGGCCTTTTTAAGCTGTTGGCTCTTCGTTCCTAGCAGGAGCCTGATATTGTCTACAAATGATGTCAGTCCATGGGGCTCAGCGGTACCTCGTCCCCCTGCTCTGAGGTAGCCCCTGGGCAGCCTTCACGAGGGGCCTCTCCCTGGGAAGGCGACGCTGCAGCTTTGACCTGCTGCTCTCGCTGGGCCTTTGTGAGATGCAGGGCTGTGCTCTGCAGGGGGAGAGGGTTCTGGGTGTTGGAGACACCAGCAGCTCCGCTGCACCTGCAGTGGCCCCTGCGCAGAGCGCAGCTCACCAACCTGCTGCAGTTTCACTCCCTCCCCCCGGGAAAGGGCTTGTTTCTAGTTACTAATTAGAGACCAACTCTGCCCTAAATCCCCAAAGTCCCAGCATGTTGGGCAGCAGTTTCTGGGCAACTGCACGTCTTGGATTACTGACTGCAGCTGGTGCAGAAGGGCTTCAAAGTCAGTGACTATTCCCCAACCATTTATTTCATAAAGGATTTATTTTAAAATTAGAAACGCATCACATTTTTAAAAGAGACAGGATATTTGAATGTACTGGCTCCCAGGCAGCATTTGGATAGTGACCGACATCGCTGTCCCCTGAGCTCAGGCCTCGGGGGGGGAGGCTGGCATGGTCCAAAGTGCTGGCAGCTCCTTTCAGAGTAGGGCAGAGACCCAGTGCCCAAGAGGAGCCTTGGGGATTTTCCTAAATGTGCCTGTTCATCCCTCCATCCGTCAGTTTGGTCCCACAGAGGAAATAATTCCTTTTCCTCTGACCTGTACCCCAGTGACCGTCTGCCTGGGAGGATTAAAACAGGGGACAAAGGCCAGCAGCACCACCTGCCCAGTGCTCGACAGCACTGATCTTCATGTCACCCCAGGTCCCCTCGCTGTAAGTGGCCCTTCCTAGGAGCCGAAGGGATCCAAAGCCTGTGGGGTCTGAGCAGAAGGATGTGCGAGAGGCTCAGCAGTTCAGCACTGCAGCAACTTTTCAGCCTGCTGGAGAAATCATCACCGAATAAAAAGAACATTCAAAACTTAACAACATGGCAGTGTCCTCTGGAGGTAGGACTCCATTTTTTTGGAGGTTGCAGGGGGATCCTTTAGGCTGTATGGGGAAGATGGGCAAGGTGATGTTGGGAAGAGCTGGTCCCGGCAGGTCAGATGTTGCCGTTTCCCTTGTTACACCCGTACTCTGGTTGAGGTTGTAGCTAGATTTGTCAGCACCAATTCACAGTGAAAGGAAACTGGAAAGTTGATTTCAAAACTTTCTGAAAAGCACTTTTCACTGTATTTCACTATATTTTCAAACATCTTCATGCGCCAGTGAGTGTTGCAGGTGTTGGAACACCAGCATTTTCACATTGTGCCAAGGAACTGAGGCAGACAGTCACAATAAAATACATATATATATATTTATATAGCTAAAATGCTGTATTTTTTTAAAAAAAAAAAAAAAAAAAAAAGTTTTTTCTGGGCTCAGAATCTTGAGGGATTAGATCTCAATAGCTGCTAGGAGAGGAGAGAGCCACCGATGGCTGCCTCTGAGAAGGGACAGGTGACTGTCCCTCACTACTGGCCCTCTTGGCATCTTCCCCGCTTTGTCACAGCTTGTCTTGGGTGATGCACTGGGCTGTCCAGTATCTGTCATCACTTGGTCAAGGAATAAATCAATAAAGTGCTTTAAGGCTCATTGCCTGCATTTGTTCCCACAACTGTATCCTGTAGCTGCCTCCTTGGGGCAGGAGAGTTCAGCAGGGAGAGCACTCATGTTCCTGGGAAGTAACAGGTAGCTCCTTGTGCTTATCCCTCCAGTCCTGGGCTCTGCAACTTGATATACATCCTAAATCTCGTGAAGCTGAGCAGACTGCAGGTACGTTGTCTCCTGAGGATTATTCACATCTGCTATAGGCTCTACGTGCAGCTTCAGAAGAGAGTCCTTGCCAGTGGCTAGAAGTAAAAACTAATCCGAGAGGATACTGTTTTGCAGCCTGTTGATGAAAATATTTTCTCTTCCTCTGGGAAGTAGGGGATGCTGTCGGCCACTCCCTGGATGACATCCTGACGTACTTCCAGGCCTTGCTGGAGGAGTTCGTTGGTGACGCATTGCTTTACGTGGTGGCGCTTCAGTGGGAGGAAGGGCACAACAAAATCGATGAGATGTTCATTAATGATCCCAGATTTCCAGAATCCACCTGCAAAAGCAAAGGAACAGAGGAAAGGTTTTACCTTCAGAGAGTTTTTGCAGACCTTGGAATTCAAAGAGCTGCTTCGTGGGAAGCCAAAATACTCAGCTGAAGACAGACCTGCTGCTCGTTTCGTATAAGGCAAGAGCTGTACCCATCTGTTGCTCCCCACTGCAAAACAGATTTGTTGTTCTTCAAGAATGGTGGGTTTTAGCCTGAGCAGACAGACTTCAAGCTCCTCTCCCTGTGACAGAGAGGGCCTGGATCCTGCCTGGATAATGGCAGAGCAAGGAGCTCTAGGTAGGCAGTCGGTATTAGTGGTACTTGGTACTTTTTCAGCGAGCACGTAGCCTGCCTCGGCTGCCTCTCGGCTGTGAATGCACCTCCTGTCCAAAGAACTTAGCTAGGTCTGGTGTTGGGAGGATGGCTTGGGAGTTTGGGCTCTTCCTTCCAGGTTGTCACAGTTCCCTCTCCTCAACCCCCAGCCCTTTCTCCCTACTCAGGATGTGCCACTGTGTGGAAGGGGCCTGGCTCCCTCTGCTGGGCTCTGCTCCCTGCAGAGAAGCACTCTTGGAGACACTCACTCTGAGGGTTTTCAAAAACGGCTTTGGAGATGGCAGATTCCACGTCCTGCAGGCTGATCTCCTCACGATCCTTGTGCGCGTGCCAGAGATCCAGGGTCATTTTCTTAATCTGTTCTCCTCCTGCGTTGCTGCAAAAGAACAAAATGCTTTTTTTGATATATGCGGGAAAACGGTGCTGCAGGACAGAGGCAGCATCTGACTCTCCAACAGCCATGTGTGCACTGTAGGACCTCGCAGCTGCCTGGCCTAAAGCAACTCCTATAAAGGCAGCCAAATAATAAGAGCTTTCAGACTCTTTTCCTTGTGTTTATATATAGTAAAACAGGGTCTTTGGGCATTTGCAGAGGCTCAAGGCTTGGCGAAGGAAAAGCAAAACAGAAGTATGCACTGTAATATGTAGCAACCTCTGCACAAGTCAGAAGCATCGTGCTGGGATACCCTGTGATGTTGCTGTGCTGGACACAGAGGGGCCTCTCTTACCTTATGAAAATGAAAATAGCTTTGCGGTAGTTGGTCCCATAAACAACCCACGAGGGTCCCAGGAAGGGCATGATCACATCAATCAGACCCGGGTGCATCTTGTCCATCTCGTCAAAGAGAAAAGCAGATCGCCCACAGGTTGTCAAGTTCCCTTGGATCCAGTGCTTCAGGTTCTCCTAGGAAAAATATCCAGCAAAGCATAAGGCAGTGACGTACCTGAGGGCGAGGGAGGCTTGAACTACCACGGAACAGAAGCTGAGACAGAAGCTCAAGCTGAGTTGATCGTGCTGAAAACAGAAATTGCTGGGAGCAGCTTGTCCTGGCACAGCACCACCTACTCGGAGCAGGAACAGCTAGGAGTGAGGAGGCCTCCTCTGTTTTAGATTTGACACAGTAACTGTTACCTGCTTTTGAGCTGATTATAGAGCTTTTATTCCAGTTTTAAAGCAGTATGAAGGAGGCAGCGAACTGAAGTTGAGTATTGAGACTCCCACAGTTTTACACGTTCTTTTCTCCTTCCCTGTGTATCAGCTCTCAGCTACTGAGTGCTCCAGGGGAGCTTTCTGCCCATTCCCCTTCAGCTGCAAAAACGGGAGCCTCCCCTGAAGCAGAAGAACTCTCTGTGGTGGCTGAAGCTACTCCAGTCCAGATGCCAGCCTCTGCATAAATATTCACACTTCCTGGAGGCCTCTATAAGTCTTAATTGAAGCACTTTTCTCAGTGTGAGGTTTACTGCACTGAATAATTCTTTTTCTACAGATTAAAAAGAAAAATAAATTCTCTGAATGCCCAGAAAAAAAATCTGGGGACAATGATTCCCCACTCTGTTAAGAGTTCATCAGCCAACCTTTACGTTTGAATTTCTGGCCTCTCAGGATGGAGATGTGTAGGGGAAGGGTTAGGAGTATAGAGCTAGTACTGGATTTAGGAACCTGCTCGCTGTGTGAGCAGGGAATTACAAAGTCTAGTGATGCACAGGTATTCACAGCTATTGAGCTGTTTGGAAAGCGATAGGAAAACTTTAGATGAAAGTCAGCGCATGAAGCGCGTTTGTGTGTATGTGTGTTCAAAGGGCTGTGTAAATATTTAAAGAGAGGGGCCATGATCACAGGGAGGACAGTGGCGGGGAAGATGGAAGTGATAACTGAGTGCCAGAAGGTATCACAATTCCTAGTGGATCCTCCAGCCTGTTCATGGAGCCACATGGAGTCTGAGAGAGTACGACAAAGAGCTTTGTTCCTATTGCACTGCAGGAAAGTGGCTTAATGCATCTCTACTGATGCTCAAGATAGAGACAGACAAAGAAAATCAATCAGTAGAGAGGCAGCCCTTACCTTGTACTGCTCCAGCTGCTCGTGGTGCGGGAAGTGTGCGAGGGGAGAGAACTGGTGGACGTAGGGGCTCCGGAGTCCGTCGCGGAAGAGGTGGCGGATGAGCATGGCGCTCACGTAGGTTTTGCCGGTCCCAGTCGAGCCATGGAAGGACAGCACGAGGGGTTTTGTGGGGTTCTGGTTCTCCAGGAACTCCCTCACTCCTTTCATCACCTGCTGCTTCACCAGGGGCTGCCCCACCAGATTCATGGCCAAATCACACTCCAGGCCTGGAAGAAAGCCAAGATTTAGAACATGCAGATTTAATACCTGTTACCTCAAACTGCGGCCATGGTAATGGCGCCGTCCCTGTCACTGAGGGCTTCCTTAGCTCCATCTCTGTGCGCCAGCCTGAGAGCTGCCTCAGGAAGGGGCAGAAGTGGCAAATGGCCCCGGGCTGAGGGTGATCGGTGGGCACTGCCCCATGGGGCCCCCTGACCGCGGGACAGTCATCAAGCCCTTCTGGGCACCCTGCCCCACTCCGGGCCCTGGCCCTGAATCCTCCTCCTGGCAGCACCTCCTGCCCCATCCCCAGCCGGGCTGGGGGCCGCCGGAGCCCGGGAGGTTCCACAGGGCCCCCGTGGGAAGGGTCTCCTGCAGAGCCGCCCTGTCCCATCTCGCACCCCAGGGGGACCTCAAAGGGCGACCCCTCCCAGAGCCCCCCGGCTCCTGGGGGCCCCATTCCCGGGGCCTCGGAGACCTCCGGGACCTCAGGAACGGCCCTCCCCGGCCGCGCCCCCGCGGCCGCCGCTGACCGCGCAGGTCGG
>VZSV01000243.1:883407-970526 GCA_013398735.1 Nothocercus julius | reverse complement strand
CCCGCTGCCGCCCGTAACGGAAGCGGCGCGGGCGGCGCCCCGGGGCGGCTCCTCGCGGCCATCGGCCCTGGGAGCCTTCGCAGCGGCTCCGCCGGCCGCTCCCACGTCCCGCGGCCACCTCTCCCTCCGCGCGCAGAGGCCCTCGCAGTGCCAGGCGCGGGGAGGCTCCCCGGGCGCGTGGAGAGCGCCGACGCAGGGTCCCTCCTCAGCATCTTCCGTCGTGAAAGACGGTGGTCCTGGCACTAACACATCCACCTCCGAGCACCTCTTGGACGTGTTCCTAGTGTTCCTAGCCCTCCTTTCCCCCCTCCCCCTCCACAAAGATCCCAGAGGTTCTTGGCTTTCCTTTCCCTGGATTACGAGTGCTCCGTGCGGTTCCATCACCAGCGCGCTCTGTCCCGAGGGTCCCACGTCTCTGCTGCCCCGGCAGTGCCGGGAGCCCCTCCAGCCGCACGGAGCTGCAGCGCAGTCGAGCCGCACTCGCCCAAGGCGCCGAGACACACGAGCTGAGCAATCCTGGGGAGATGCAGCAGCACAACGTAATTCCAATCTGTGGAAAATTCACATCCAGGGTGCACTGCACAGCATAGTATCCTCACACGGATAACGCCGCAGTCCCGTCGGAGTGGCACACCGACCTTCATCCAAAGGGCTGGCTCGCGTGGGGAATGGGACCAGCACCGCACCAGGGAGTGAAGGGCCAGTTACCACAAGCTGCTTTACTCCATCCTTTGACTTTATTTTATATTCATTTTCCTTCAATATAATAGAATACAACTTATTTTACATAATGTATACAAACTATATAACAATGCTGTACAGAGCAAAGCATGAATTGCATGGTAAAAACCTGGAGACAAATTACGAGGTTCTCCACACGCCAAGCCCACCGTTCTCGCAGCGGAAAACGGTTTCCACACCCCGGTCCCCAGGAAGGCCCCGATCTCCCGAGGGCTCCGGCCGGAGCAAGGGCGCTGTCCCCGCGGCCAGGGCAGGGCGCAGCCCCCTGCCGCCCCCGCCGCGGCAGCAGCCCCACGACTTGCCGCACGTAACTTCCCATTGTTCTTATCTCCCTTTCTCACAAGCCATAAAAAGCAGCTTTCTGTCTTTAGAGCATCATAATTATTCCCGAAGTAATTACTGCAGGCTCAAAAAATCCCTTCTCCGTGTCTCCAAAGATGAGCTATTCTTTGCAGAACACATGGGTGGCCTCAGATAAATCTCTGGGTTTGGCAATGCCGTTTGCTGCGTTTGTGAAAGCCGTAAATCAATCACAGCTTCGCCCTGCGAGCAACAGAGCCAGGGCAGGATGTGGACCTGTTTCCTGCGGTACTTTCTCTCTTCGTAGCTCCTTTATGCAGACAGCTTGGAAAAGTACTCAGGACTATCATTCAAGACATTATGGGATATTGTAAATTAAATTTGGATTAGGAACTGTCACATCTCTATGGACTAGCAGTAGAAGTACTGACAAGGGGGAAAGGGAAAGCTGTGGAGGCTGCAGGAGCGAGGCAGCGGCCGGCCGGCAGGAGCTGCCGGGAGTCGGGTATCTCCCAAACGGGGGGAAGCAAGAAGAGACCCGGCGAGACGGCCCTCGGTGCCATGGGAATGGATCCCAAAAGGGATCGCTGCAGGAATCCTGGACGGAACACACAAATATGTGCAAATGGCAAACACAATCAGCAACAAAGGGAAGACACTGGCTACAGCTTCCCAGACCGTCTGTGCTACTGCCGAGCGTCCCATTGTGAGCAGAGCACTATTTTTAAAATTATTCTTAATGAGTAATAAGGATAATAAAACACCCATTTTCCATTCTCTAACCTAATGGAATAAATATATACTTTCACAGCATCCGTACAACAATGTCCAGAAGTCTTCTCCAAATAAGGAGGAATGAGGCTCCATTGGTGAAAGAGCAAAATTAAACCCACCCATGACAGAAGCGATGACATCAGACAGAAAGAAAAAAAGAGTACAGGAAGACATGAGCCTGTCTGTGTGTCCCTTAACTCAGAAACCCAGATAAATATACATCTGATGGGTATGCAAGTGGTTAGTTTACAAGAAGTCATAGACTTCTAACCTCTACTTCCTCTCCTAATTCCTGACATTCCAGTTCCCAAGCCACACACATCAGCAAATCAAACTTTGACCTTAAATCTCAAAGCAGGAGAATTAGCCAAATACTTAGATTAAATAAAGCTCGTTAAAAGAAAACTCTCTTTCATTTTATTAACCACAAAATTTCCAGTTGGGAAAAGAGTTTTAGACTCCAGCACTTTCTGACTGTTTAGAAACGTTTCTCTTCCGATCTCTCTCTCACAGTCTGAAAAACACCGTCTTACTCATCCCATCTTTTTCCAGCAGAAGCTCGGCTGGACATTTGTTTAAACAAGAGGAACTCTCTATCTCTAAACGCTCCTCAAATTACCCTCTCGTTCTGACCACGCTTCCTGCAATCCTTGAAACCGCTTCAAGGGGGCCGGGGCTGCGCTGACCCCGCGGCCGCCGCTCGGCCTCCCCAGGCCCCAGGGCATCTGCTGCTCTCCCGGGCTCCAGCAGCCGAGGACGGAGCTGCCTCGGCTGCTCTCAACGGCCAAGGGCAACCCAAGGCCTCCCAGCTCACAAACACCTCAGGCCCTGCCTCTATAGCTGCACTTACGGGTGGAGGGGCAGAAACCCCTCCCAGTCAGGGAAAACACCACTCACTTTATAACTTATTCCCATTCCTTGGTTATAGTCTGCAGCAGAGCTGTGGCCCAGCGAGTGCACAGTACCAACGTGCAGGTCTGCGTGCGAACAAAGCAAATGCACCGTCGAGGATGAGCCACGGCTTCCACCTTGACAAAGGTTGGCAAACTACAGCTGACAACTTTTCCAAGATTAGAGGATAGAAATATTTTCTACCAGGACTAATTTTGCTATTAAACACTAGTTACATGAGCCATTTGTCTTTAAGCCTGGACATGGTAAACTGAAAGATGGTAAACATACTCTTAAACGTACTCTTAAAAACTGAAAAAAAAGCAAAATGTGGATTGAATAAAATAATAGATAGTTGACACAAAGCTTCTCTTCCAGAAGAGGTTATGGCTATGGTTAAAAAATCATTTAAGCCCTTAAATGGAATAGCATTTTGATGACTGTGTTTTGGTGCCATTTTCTTAATTCATGACCGAGCCGTCATTCTTAGCAACTCCAGAGCAGGACCCTTCATTCAACTAATGAGGGAAGCTTTGCCTGTGGAAAATATCATCACTTAAGTTTCCAGAGTGGTGGCATAACTGGAATATCTAAGTAATCGCGTGAGTGTTTTCTTGGACTAGTTTTAAGATTACTGCATAAAAGGAAACACTTTGAAGGCAAAATCAAGAAGCCTGGGACTGGTGGCTTTACATCCTGCTGGGCCTTTCAGGGGCCGTAGGCATATATTTAGAACAGCAATTATGTGAAGGCTTTCTGTCTCTCTCCAGAAGTGTTTCTCCATCTGACTTCTTCCTTAACAAGGAGAAAAAGGAGGAAACTCCCCGTTTCACTCCTGCCTTCTGGCAGCTCGCTTTACACCAGGCTCTGGAAGCACACGAGGCTCCCGAAGCTCAAGGACCGTGCAGCCCACGGGTGCAGCTCTGCAAAGCGGCGCGTGCAAGGCGAGCAGGAGCGCCTCGGTGCGCCCATGGCAGTGCTCTGGGCACAAGCGAGGCCCGCGCAGCGGCCCCTGCGCGCTGCAGCGCCGCGAGCCGGCAGGGCTCCCTAGCCCCCGCGCTGAGCGCCCACGCGGCTGTCATTTCATGCACAACCATATTCTGCTGCCTCCATAAAGCAGTAAGATGGACAGAGCAAACTGTGCTTAAGTTACTTCGTTGTGTAAACAAGAACCGATGGACAAGACCAAAAAAAAAAAAAAAAAAAAGAATAAATTAAGTCTATTACGGCACTAGTTTGTTCTGAATGTTCCTTTTGTTTTAAGTACTTGCGCTTCACACAGATCAGTATTTTTTAGCATAACCTTTATCTATTTAGCGGAAGCAATACTAGTTCTGCTGAAGTGCAATTGGCTGCATCATGAAGTACCATTTCTTAGAATTTCACACTCATGGTACCCTAAATCATAGTGATTCCTGCTCTAGATGTGCAAATAAAAATATTCCCAAGTTCGTAAGGAAACAGAAGATCTTACTAAATATCCACTAAATTAGTCTTTCTTCAGAAAGCAGCAGTCAGAAGTGTGCTATAAATAGAGATAAGGACCACTGGAAAAGTTCAGAAAACATGGGCCGTACCCATAAGGTAGTGATGCTTCAAACATGTGTTGAAGCCCCTGAGGTAAATTAAAGGCTGTGTTGACAGACAGGATGAAGGGAAAATCTGTTTCTGGGATCAGTAGTTACAAAAGGTCTTCCAGATTCTGGAGCAATCACAGGATGAGATTTCCAGATGGCTCACCAGGATCCTAGTAAGACCTGGGAAGAAACATGGGTCCCTGAAGTCACTGAGCACAGCAAATTTTCCAGGTAAATGATACCTCAGGGTTACTCTTGAAGATCTTCACACGAAGATGGGACTAAAGCTATTCATTGAAAGAGGACAGGGTCTTCCGAACAGGTCAAAATGTCCTTGTATTCCTGGTCACAGGAGCGAAAGCCACTTCTCCCCTTGCCGCCACAGCCCGGGGAGAGCACGGTGCAGGGGCACCCGGCCCTCTGCTTCGGGGAAGGCGTTAGGAGCACGGGGTAAGACAGACCACTGATCAGCTCGAAACAAAGCTTGAAGCCCTATGAGAATGTTCCCTCTCCCAGGGGGAGCTGAACAGACAGGACCTCTTCAAATATGGTTTTCCTCATATTTCAGTCTGAGACTTTGGCCATAAAGAAAGCGAAACATTTTGGGAACCACAAACAGCGAGTGGGTGGCCTCTCCAAATCCTCCCCGCAGCCCTCAGAAGGCCGAGGCGCCAGGCCGGCATCCCCGAGCGCCCCATCACCCTCCGGCCATTTCTCCTGCTCCGGCCAACCACTGGGCCGTGCTGGAGGCACCGAAGGGGACCAGGTGAGAGCAGCAAGAATCTGACCCAAAACTGCATTAGCCGGCTGTGCCTTAAGCCAGAGGGAAGTGGCAACAGCCACTACTCAAGAAGGGTTTGGAAAACACTGTTCCACCCCTGGAATAACATCGTGTTCATCTCCATTTCCCTAGGAACTAATTCAGAGAAGACCACAGGCGACACGGGCGCAGGCAGCAGGTGCAGGATGGGAAGACCAGGGCATCCCCGGGGTTTGCATGCCCGCAGAGCTCCACCAGGTACCTCACCCGGCCAGGAGGACGTCAGGACGTCCTCGAGGTTCCCTGACCTCCTGCTCCTCACGCAGTTTCGTGCTGAGGGAGACACGGCCCCCGGGCTGGCGCAGACAAAGGCAGGGGACCAACTTTCTCCTAAACTTCACAGAAGGAGACAGGCAAGGCCTCGGCCTCAAGAACGAGCCCAGCCTCTCTGCAGACCTGCCTTGTTCTGCTGTCACCAGGAGTGCTCAACCCTGGCGTTTCACATAGCAGTTTTGTATGGAAATACTTACTAAAAACACTAACAAGTAATTTGATCCTTTTTTATACGCATACACATGCCCATACGTTTTATCCAGTCTTCCGTGCTTGCCCGAGGGGTGCGCGTGCAGGGAGGGAGGGCCCAGGGCACGAAGCGGGCGCCGGGAAGGGGTGCTGCGCCTGCATTGCTCATGGCGACTCGGTAGAAGACCCATTTCCTTAGGTAAATGGAGCATAGAAAATCCAGATGAGAAATCCGGGGTTTTCCCCTCGCTGCACTGCTGCCAAGGCGCAGCTCACACAGGGATGGAGTCTCCCGGTCCGGTTGCTCCTTTTCCCTTTGGAGCGAGTTGTCTGCCCTTGAGGTACGAAGGGGCAGCAGCCGCCCCGCGAGGCCGGGGCTGCTTGCAGGATGCCTGGGGAAGGCGCGCGAGAAGCTGCAGAGCAGATGTGCACCCTTGGCAAAGCCGGAGCCAGGCCCTGGCGCGGCGCGCTGCTTTTGCAGCTCGGGCAGAACAGGCTGCACATTGCGTACATGCTCCGTTATGTAGGAAAGACCGGACCTGAACGTGGTGATACTTTCTAACAGCCACCAGCAAGCCTTTCCCGGAGGAAAGCAAGCTCTGCACTGACAGTTCATCAGAGCCCAGCACAGCAGCGCTCGAGTGACTAATGCACTGAATCACAGCAGTGAGACAGCGCTTACTGGTACTTTATGGTTCAGGCATCATTTACAAAAGGCTTTCAGGGGACTGCAAAACCAGATTTCTAGAGGAACCTTGGAAAGGACAAAAGATCCATGCTCGTGCTTGGGACGGGGGTAGCACTCCCCAGCAGGCTGCAAGTTTGCATTTTCCCACAGTTTAAAAAAAAAAAAAAGAAAAAAAAAAAGAAAAAAGAACTTTGCTAATAAATTAGTTTGAATGGAATAGTCCAATTCATTTTCACAGAGCTGATTTGACCCAGACAGTGTTTCTTAACCGTGCACACTTGGAGATGAATCACATATGCGTGTCATATGCATTGTTCTTAAGATCTGCTCTCCCGAAACCATTTAAGGTTCCCATTCTGCAGTAAGAGATGATGCAATTATATTAATAGAAGGTAGTAGTGCTTAGATCAAATCCAGGAAACTTTAACTCTCAAGTTTACTAACCACGTTAACTTTCTCACCAACTGGGAGAGTGTAAGAACTGGCCAGATACAAACAGAAACATAGAAAGATGAAAACAGTCCAAAGGTGACCCAGAACACATATTTGACATACTTTTTGTTCTAAGAAAAATTGGCTGAGTTAAAAGTGATGTAGCTTTCATTGCGCTCACCCTGTCCATTATTAGGGAGATTTAATTTCCACATAGGAGAGCTGCAACTGAAAAATATTGCCATTATACTAAGCACAAATAACTTTTTTCTTTAACATCAAGCATGCACATGGTCTCCCCTCTCCCCGCAGCTTACATTTTATGAGGATTTTGGACAGTCAGAAAAAAACTCTCCTTCCATATGTTGAGGATGTTAAGATTTCAACCTCCTTGTAGCGGGCAAATAATGTCATCTTCTTTGTAAAGCACAGCACTGAGCACACGCGCAGCGCTTGGACAGTAATGTATGATCTGATCTCTGTCATTGCTGAGAACTGTGGTGATCCAGTAGCAGATCTCGTTCCTGTCATGTTTGCAGATGCTCTGTTAAGGACTCCCGGGACATAGAGCAATTACTAGTGTTTGTTTCTGCTTTCCAGGAGCAGTTCTGTTTAGGAGAGAATAGAGAGGGATTATTTTTACCCTATAGTTTGGATTTACAGAGCGTGAGCTGAATTTTTCCTCCCACAGAGATACACTGTCGTAACAACTAAGTCAGGATTATGGTGCTTCCTAGCCGGGATGCACAACGGGGAGCGCCCTTCGGACAGCGCACACAATCCTGCGGACTGGCAGGGGGAAAGGCAGCGCCCGAGCAGCAACGCAGGCAGGGGCTGCAGAGTTGCTGCATTCAGGCCACACACTGAGGGCTGTCTACAGGTTTTGTGGGGTGTTTTGTTGCTGCTGTTCAAGTCTGCTGTACTCGTCATCCGTTTCTTGCAAAAAAGCAAACTGTCTCATTTTCTTCACTTTTATTTAACATTAAACATAAATTAAAACTGCACTATAAATTGCAGTGTCCAGATCTGCAGGAGAGCAGAAGACACTCCATGAAGCATTTTCCACTTGCATGCATATAGAGAATAAAACAGTAAACTGTAGATAATTTTTCCATGTGTATTATAGACATTATAATATATGAGAGAGAATGAGACAAAACATAACCAGAACAAAGATTTTTTTGAAGTTTCAAAGGAATCTTTGTCTGTCGTAACCATAGGAATGGTTTAAGCAAAGCTCTATGGATGAGGCAATGAATGAGGTGATAGATGCATCGAAAGCATCTCATTCAAAGTATGTGATTTAGCCAAAGCAACACAGTTCTGAACTACCACCACGCAGAGGATGTGCTGAGACCAACATTTTTTCCTACAGCAGGAAAAGCGCACACATCTTACCTTCTCCTTAGGAGTCACGCACAGCTCCGCGTTTCATTGTGCCCTACAATAAAATCTGGCACTTTCACCTCTTCTCACTAACAGCTACGGTTTTACCTGTAATGACGCTAAGCCACCATGAATGCGCACGCGTTTGTACGTATAAGCAGATCTCCACTAAATCTCATCCTTCAGTTACCTCTATGTGGAATTACTAAGACAAAAAAGTTCCCTTTGCTCCCTGCTGACCACACTGACAGAAGGTTGTCTCCTAAATAAACGTTTTGCATAGCTGACAACTACTTTCTTCATGTTCACCTGCTTAATGCTGCAAACAAAGCTCCACGTCATCTCGATGCCGTTGCAAAAAGCAAGCAAGTCTTCTGCACTCAGTGAATGGCCTGGGGTCCAGCTTTAGCCACCCACACAGCAACAGGAGGTGGTGGCCTTGCAAAGGACACAGGAGACTCAGGTCAATGTCAGGAAGGAGAAAAGCACGGAGTAGGCTTCCTGGGAGGTTCGGGAATACAGCATGAAGGCAGGCCCTGTCTCTAGGGCCCATCTCTTATGCTGCATTAAACAGCGTCTTCCACATGTCAGCATCCATGCAGGTCACATCTCTTTCCTGAGCAGGATGATTCCCCGCTGTGGCAAGGGCACATTCATCATGTACCACTGCCTGGGCAGCAGGAAGGAATGGGATGGGGATGCTCTTTGGGGGCCTCAAGAATACTTCCTCCTCTTCCCAGATCTCCTCACTTCCCCCATTGCTTCCTGACAACCCTCTCTGACATATTCCTCTCTCCTCGGCATTGTCTGGGAACTTCCTCTGAAACACACAGCTTTTCCCCATTTCCTTCGTGGCAAGACACCCAAAAATTCCTCCTTCAGAAAACTCCACCACCCCTCGGAGGTGGCATGGCGAAAGCCACATCCTCAATCAAGGTGCATATTATTAATCAAGATGCATCAATTAAGGTATATATCTACACTACCAAGGTGCTGGGGGTGAGTTTGAAATACCCTTAGTTTTACCTGAACCTACACCATTAAAACTGTATTAAGAAGCACAAAGCTTCAATCTGCCAACACAGATGGTGGAGGTAAGTTATGTTACACTCTGCTAAATCAAGTTGTTTCTGCTATAATATTCATATGATTTAAAGAAATAGGCTGCTCCCAACTTTGAGAGGCAATCAAATGTATACTTGTAAAATAAAAGCATTACTCGCAAGTAACACAAGGTTGGAGTGATGGTCACTCGCACATGCTGGAGTTGGCACAATCACGTTTCATGAACCAACCCTAGATCCCGGTTCTCCAAACCCTCCGGACCCCACGTTTTCACAGCAAACTATTATAGCACATGAGATTGCCAAGGAAACTCCAGGTACGAACTGGATGCAGTGAAGGTCTAGCCATGTCTGTAGATACCTGCCCCTCAAAAAGGGGCAACAATAGCCAGGACCAAGGAAAAAGCAGTTCACTTAACTGCAAGGGGTCCATAAAAACAGCACGTAACTTGAACTGTTTTTGAGCAAGTATACTGCTTGATATAAGATCTGGATATCCACAGATATTTGAAGGACTGGCTTTCCCTTTTTCACATCCCAAAGGTCCTTTTCTCACCTCTCTTTTCAGCTTCATTAGGCAGGATAAGGAAGGGTGAAATGGTGGTATCCCTAAGCAGCATTAACAGGATATGACTCTACTGTGAGTCATCAGACAATCCTCTTTCTCCTCAATTGGCTTTCACAGCTGCTTGCACTTGCATCACTAGACACCTGAGCTAACACTTAAGCTAATACTCATCAAGACAAATTGCTTTCCCAGCTTGCTCTTCAGAGGCTGCCAGTAGTTACCTTCACACTGAAAATTTATAATTTCATGTTTTCAGTGTATCTTCAAAATGAAAAGGATTAAAAACAGACATCCAATACATGCTCAAAGTCTAAAGAATAATATAATAGCTTCCTGATGAAATATCTGACTCAGCACGATCTAGGTGAAGCTAAGCTCTATTTATGGCACAAGAAATCAAGACAATTACATAACATGGCAGGATACAAGCAAATACCCAACTATTTTTCTATGCTTCAGAATAAAGGCAAACTTACCATGTTTTAATGTTCTCCAGTGAACAATATTTCATATGAACTGGAAACCATATATATTAAACAAACCAAATAAACACCCTGTTATATGAGCCTGTTCGCATATGAATAGAACTGAGGTGCCTTTGAGAAAGATCTCGGCCAGTTCAGTGGTCTCCTCTTCCATCTTAATACACATTACACCAAACAAAAGCTTTGTCAATGAATTTTGTTGCCCATCTGACAGCAGTCAGTAGCAGATTCCCAGCAAACCCACATCTCAAATAAATGCAAGATCCTACATGTCTGAAAAGCATCTCGGTTTTTGCCAAAAAGCAATCCAGAAGTACTCATCCTCTGGCATTATTCCAGTGTCCATATCTTAGTTGCTGGAGAGAGCTCAGTTTGGGACAAACAGTTTATTGCTCTTTGATTATTTGAAGCACGAGACACCATTTACTTCACTAGAGGTTCTTGTTATTTGACTACCACACCATCTCCTGATCAGGGTTAAGGATGTACTTAGGAACATCCTTGTTCACTGCACATGCACTTTTGTTTAAAATACAGTGTGAATAAGGGAGATCAATCATTTGTTATTGGTTGGGTTATAATTAATAAATGTACCAGTATACTAACCTGCAGGTGAACCATGGTGGTAACTTTAAATGTACTGTTTAAGACAGACTGATGAGAATCACATAAATTTGCAAGTTTTGGAAACCAGAGAATACCTCTAATCTCAGAGAAGCCCACAGAGAAAGGACATGCTATTGCTGCACCAGCAATAACAGCATAGAGCAGCAAAGACACTGATACTGGCCAAGCCAAATCTGTACGTGCAATGAAAAACACCGTGATGCTGCTGCAGGTCTTGTTTTCACTTACATCTCATTATAATTATTATAAAGTTAAGAAAAGAATAATGAATGTCTATAACAGAGTCCTGTTACAGTTACAGTCAAGTTCTGCAACAGAAATGCTGCTGATCAGCTGTGACTGCTACATATACAATAAAAAGGAAAAAGAACCCTGTATGTTAATACTGCGCCTTACTAGCTTAAATTTGATACTGAATATTAATAAGGAGCAAAGCTTATCACTGCTTTTCACCTGTAACTTTACTGCAGAGAAATAGCTAGACAAGCAATTCAATGCTCGTCTCCTTGGTCTAAGCAATAGTGTTCTGCCCTACTATTTGGGAGGCAGAGATTCAAGATGAAGTTAGCGATGGATGTTGGAAATGATCCCTGTTACCAATAACATCCCGTGAAGAGCAGCAGATAGATGTTTTGCACATTGTAATGAAAATAAACACACACACACACACACAAAAACCCAAACAACAAAACCACAACTATTAGAATGCCTTCACATTAACTGTGATTTTAGCTTTTTAAAAGCAGTGAAGTACAAGCAACAGTTATCTGGGATGTTACAGCAGGTCTAATCATAGCCCCGACTGGAACCAGTCTTATGACTGGGGTATCTTAAACTTCACCCTGGGGTAGAATCACAAAAGCAGAGTAAACAGGGAGAGAGACTTCCCTCCTTCACGCTCTGCTGAAGCTTTCCAAAAAGGACAGAGGTGAATCAGTCAATTCCTCCTCCTGAGTCAGCACTGCAGCAGAGCTCCAGAAGAAATTTGATTTACGGTCCCAGCTGGAGACTGCTTTGGCTTTCTCAAAGGACGATGTGTGACTGACATCCCGAGGATGTCGGGTCGCTGAACACCACAACCCCTGCGCACACGGGCCCCGGAACAGCCCGCGCGGCCGGCCCAGCGCTGCTTCGCCACGGTAAAGCGCGAAGGGAAGGCCACAGGTCCGGCAACTCCGCTTGTACAAAACAGGTACATCAACTCCAACTCCAAGGCTGGTCTTCACTGATTTTAAAAATGAGCATCTTCTACTGCGAGTTAACAAAGCAGAGTGACGCAAGATATTGAGAATCTGTAAAGGGCTGAAATTTGGGATTACGCTGAACAAAAGACTATATACAATACAAATCAACAGCTTTCTGTTGTGTTGTAAATTTATTATTGTCATTTTCACCATTTAGTCATCCCAAAGACATATTGCATATTAAAACATTTTAAAGTAAGAGCCATTATATTCAAGACAAGTATTTGCCACATTGAAACCAATGATGTAGCCAATAAAAGTCTTCTCCAGAACAAAAATTCCGAGCAAAAATATAAACTTCATAAAGGATCTAGCATGAAAAGTTTAAAACAACTCTATTCCACGCTGGAGGCCTTTACCACTCATCGTACATGTGTGGTGTTTCCAAAAAAACAAGTTTGCAACAGAAAACTGAAACAAATACAGCCTAGGTAAGCTTTATTCCAGTAGAACAACGAATTCATCACTGATTCATCCCAATTGTCTTTCATGTTACTGATCATGTTAGATAGATTTATCTAGGTTAGAAAACATTACTTTTAGTTTAACCTGTATTTAGCTTTGGGTTTGTTCATTTTCATCAGATATGAGATTACATGCTTGGAAGCAATCTGCATTTTCCAATATATCCCAATGACCTAATAAGGGAATTGTATCTCCGTACTAACCTTTCTTCTCACAGCTGCTAAATGCACGGAATCAGAGCCTATTTTACTGCATGCAGGCACGGCCTCAAACAGCAATGCACACACATGTATCCTGCCGCGGGCTGTCAGCGTGTTAAGACTGTCGGTACTGGCTGTAATGCTGAGACAAACCGAGTAGAGTGACAGACTTAACGGAGTAACATGAATATTCTGAAAAAGGAATGCTTTACAGAGACAAAAGGCAGTAAGCGGCAAAAATACTCCAAGGTGGAAGAAGATAAGTGTTTGATCATGGGAAACAGACCTATCTGCTTCACCTCAACATCTAGACAAATCACAGCAGGTATGAGTCAGTCAGTTATGTATGGGGTGTGACCGACAGAAAATTCCAGTGATAAAATCATATATGTCGGTTAAAGTACATAAATATTTTTAAATGAAGTCCCATTTTTAAAATTCTTAAAGATGACTTTTTTTTAGGGTCCATGTTATGTCATTATATCAAGACATCTTTAAGTCATTTGACAGCCCAAGAAAAGTGATCACTACCCCAGCCATAACTTTTTACTAATGATTCAAATTAAAAAACACTTAATGATTTACTAAAACTGAAGTAGTTATCCCTGAAAAAAAAAATAAAAAAAGGAAAGAAATGTTGATGAAGCAGAAAACAGTGATGGGAATGGGGTTGCTGTCTTGGACCACTTGCCTATAGTGGAAAGACTGGATTCAAAAAGATGAAAATTTAAATGCTAAAAGGATTCAAAAAAGTCCTAGGGTTTTGTTAGACAGGGCAAGTAAGTAGGAATATCAGAGTGGGATACAGAACTGTTACCTGTTTGTATGTTAGCAAGGCTATTGCTGAAAGAAGACGTCCAGTTCTGGCATCTACTTTTCAAAAAGAGCACTAAAAAAATTAGAAAAGCTTTTAAAAGCTGACAACAGCAACTAGAGGGATGATGAGAAGAGACCCACTCAGCAGAATGTCATTTGATCATGATCTGGCAAATCCCTGTTTAAGGATATTTGCGCTAGTAAAGCCTAAAGAAAAAAAAAAAGAAAAAAAAGAAAAAAAAAAAGAAAAAAAAAGAAAAAAAAAAAGAAAAAAAAGGCATTGAAATCCAATAGTTGGGAGCTGAGACTAGCCGAGTTCAAATGCTGCTTCTACTCTCTCTGCCTTCCTCCCCTTTTCCTCGGTCAGAACAAGGACTGTTTGAGTAACTTACCTAGACAGGTGAATAATTCCTCGTTATGAGAGGTTTTTAAATCAGGATTTTACCTCTAATATATGCTGTAGCTTTATTTGACATTGCGCTTTAGATGCTGAAATTAGTCAGTGAAGTTTTACAACCTGTGATACACAGAACACCGGTGACATCGGTGTTGCCTCTGCCTTTACAAAGGGGGGAAATGCAAACCTCTGCCAGCCCTTACTGCTGAACCTCGGGTTCCAGTTGCTAACCTGCCTTCTCCATCTCCCCACCTTTAAATCACTTCTGGTCAAAAGCAGCAGCAAGTGCAATCTGTTCTACAAGCAGAAGAGCCCGTCTCAAAGGGCAAATCCTTCTTCCATGATTTGGGTCAACTGGCATAAAATAAAACCCCAGGAAGCCAGAAAACGGGGAGACACCTGCAGTCTGCTTCCCCAACCCCACGAGTGAGAAATGAACTTGGTGTTCACAAAGACACTCAGAGAGGGACGGGGTTGAGCAAGTCAGCTGGATCCGAGGAATTCAGTGTGGTTTGCTAAAAAGTAGCAGCCCTTCAGACAAGATCCATAGGTACGTGCTCGAGAAAGAAACAGAAGGAAAAGATAGGGCCTCTGGTTCTTAGACATGACTTACTGCTGGTTTGATGAAGACTTGGGGCAGTTGCTAATGAAACGCTAGCAGGGGATGAGAAGCCCGTGGAAAGAAATGGCCTTGGTGGCAAGAGGCCGAGGTGGCTGCAGAAGCAGCGCAGAGCACAGGGCTCCCCGGAAGGCATTGCGGTGGCCTGGCGTTCTAAAGCACTCGGATGCTGCTGGTGGGATGAATCTCTGCAGCAGATTTATCACGGAGAAGATCTGAACTGAAAAATGATTCTTGAAAGTGATAAAACCCTGCAGATTAAGGCAGAAGACATTCAAAACATTATGTGACAACTTTGACATAATGTATTTTAGAAGACTTGATCAAAAGAATCCAGAAGAATAACTTAGGATATACCCAAAATATATACATGGACAATTACCTCTGCTTCAGCCATCATTCATTTGATGCTAAGTCTCACTGAGACTGTTTTCTGAAAAAAACTTGCAATATATTGTGCGGGTTGTTATTCTCCATTTAGCACCAAAATACACTGAGTCTACAAGAAGTTTTTTGGCTAACACTTAGGAAGAACGTCCTTAATTCAGCTCCTTGGAACATGAAAAGTAAATTTTATTTTCCTATGTTATAAATAGAAGGCCATTGTTGTTGTAGTCCCCATGTAGGTAGAAATACTACTATAATTCAGAAGTGCCTCACAGTACTCTAGGACAAAACTGACCAAGTGTTCAGATGTTACTAAACTTTCAAAATTGAACTAGTAATTGATAAAACAGTTCTCAAACTAATCTTCCCAGCACAGGAGCCTTTTTAAACCCAACTTCAACAGAAGATAGAAGCTCAGAGTGCTTAATTTACAACAGGCTTTCAGCATCTGATGGATCTGTGGAAAAACTGTCTTGTTGCAGAGACTCCAAGGCTAAGTTAGTCAACATCAAGACTTACCAGCAAAAAGAATGCATTTAAGTACGAATGTAAAACAGTATATTTACTATAAACATATGCAATGAAAAGCAGCCGAGGAGAGATTTATAGATAACACTTAAACAAATCCACTTGCTGCTCTAGAGTCAAAGCACTGAATAACAGTAGCTTGCCAGTTATCCAACCCTTCTGCAGGGATCCTTACAATGAAAGTGAACTGTGCATTTTAGCTCATTCCCGGACATTTTGAACGTGCAAGTGTCAAGAACTCCTGGAAAAAGCACTCTATTAGGGGAACACAGGTATATTTGTACGCACAAACACCCATGCAAGGTGTACTGTATGTCTGTGTATACAATACAAATCTGCACACATGCACAGAATTAATTTTGCAATCTTTCTCCTTTAACACAGCCATGTTGGATCTTGAATTTCAGCTCTTTGATGCTCTAAATACCTCTGAGAACCCCACTGCATTTGTCCAACGCAAAACGCAGCGCGCGTCACAAGCAGGGCTGCCGAGTGCCCCGGAGGGTCCCCAGCCGGCCCCTCGCTGCTCCCCTGCGTCTGCTCCACCTCCGCACGCCACCTGCACGTGCTGCGGGCCGGGCGGCGGGAGGAGAAGCGCTTGGGAAAGACACAGTGCCCAAAACGGGGGCAAGCAGAGGGGTCAAGAAGCTACGGAACGGAGGCGGCAGCAGCGGCCCCCTCCCCGCTGCCGCCGGCCACCTGCACTCGCTGCCCCTCCGCTCCTGCCCGCGCTGCCACAAGCACGGGCCACCTGCCACCTGTAAAACACCTGCTTTTCCACAGCAACTGTCCTCCCGCGTCCTTCACAGCCCTCTTCCCCCGTTTCTTTCTGAAAACCAGACAGGAGAGAGATCATCTAGACAAAAATATACACGAGTGCAAATGTGAAATACAAGGAAAAACGTCTTTCGATATTACTCAACATGCCGCAGACATTGTGCCTAGTGATTGTGGCAGTATCTAGCACAAAAGAAACTTAGTATGGATCTATTGCTTTCAAATGAGATTCAACTCAAACATGCATAGGGAGAGTAAAGTTATTTTATTAAATCATGCACATCACGTGTGTTAGTGCAAATAGTTCAATCTGTACTCCAGAAATTCTATTGTATTTTTATATCTTTACAAAATAGATTTAAAACAATTATTTACTTTAAAAAATGTAATTCTGAAGTTAAGCATTTCAGAACAATATTTGCAATAACCTATATACAAGAGGTACTGGGTACCACTGGCATACGAGTGTTCTGTGGTTGGGTGGCTTCCTGCAACTGAAAGTGATGAAATGAATGAACTAAATGACAATATATATTTTCTACAAGTCACCTGTGGACTATTTTTTCCATAACTAATAATCCTCCCATTAGCAAATCCCACATAGCTTAAGGTAGAACCTTTAAAGGACAATGATCCTCAAAACCTCAAGGTAAATTTTATGCTAAATTTCTATTTAAATATTTAAACTGTCGATTGCCATAAGACCATTTAAAGCCAATTGAATCTTTAAAATTATTTCCCTATTTTGAAGTTTCCTTTAGTAGAGCCATTTTGCTACACCTTTCTTTAGCATATTATTGAAGTCTTTAATAACCTTTTTTGACAGAACTGTTGAGCTGAACAAGGTAACTACAGTCTACGCTTAGTTCAGCATTAACTACAGTGATTCCCACCAAAAGTAAGCAAGTAGCAGTAATTATAGTACTTCGCTAAGGAGAACAAACTTTATAATGGGGATCACTGCATTGTACTTACAGCCATGTAATGTTGGTATAAAAAAATTACCTACCAAATTAAAATGTTGTTCACCTGACAAATACATGACTAGGTATGCAATCCCAATTTTGAAGCAGATTATGTAGTTCTGAATTTTTTGGCTAATTATAGATGCATTGTAGCAAATTTTATAATGAAGTTACACCAATAAAAGCTTATCTAAAGAGCCTTTTCAGCTCAAGTCAGAAAGTATCAAATGCCTGAAAAAATAAACTGATACAACGTGATATGTGAGAAAGTATTCATACTTTTAAAGAACGCATCTCTTTAAATATATGAAATTTAATAAATTACATTCAAACTAAAGTTAACGCAAGTTGAATCACTGCACTATGTCCATCAAATGACCAAGTATTTGCTCCCAGATATACCTTAGTTCACTCAAGAACACACACATGCTTACACTCGCACACGCGCACACTAAATATTCTAGGCTGGTCTTCACCATCTGTGTCTCTATCTCTTTAAGGCTGGACAGGAATTGTGTTTATTTCCAGAAATCATTAATAAAACAATCCTTATCAAATAAAAATATGCTTCCTTCAGAAGGCCTAAGCGAAGTTACCTTAAGTCTTGTTCCCAACAGCTCAGTGACTAACAGCAAGTAAAATGGTATACTAGTTTTAGAAAAAAAAAAAGCGTACTGAAAGGCACTGAGCACACTGCAGCTGTTTTCAAAGTACCTGCAAAGTTATTTGACTTGGGTGTCCAAATTGGCAAAATTGTGTTTTTCCTTTTACATCCAGCAATAAGATTCTAAAGTAAAAGTCCACAAACCTAGCCATTATAAATAATCTGGTATCAAGAAGCCTACTTTAGGCCACCATTATAGTATTTAGAATCCCAACATACTAATTTAAAACTTACGTGAAATTGTAAGCAAAAATATTGCTCACAGTATGATGAATCACAATTTTATTCCCTCTTTATAGACAGATACATTTTACATAGTTTAAAGCAAATGACCCTACTGCTGTTCTCACGCAGAGCTGTGCTGTATTAAGAGGTAAAAAGGAAGAGAATTAATCTGTTTTCCCTCAGTATATGAGTGATGCCAGCTTCTAAAGGGAGGACGGTGTATGGATTCAACAACAGTTCTCATGGAGAAGCTCTGGTTAGGCCTGGGTACAGCACCACGGCTGTTACAGCAACCAAAGCTGCCATCACAGGCATCCAAGGCCATTGTTTCTGTGTGGAGAGAAAAAAGAAATCAATATCATATTTGCTCTAATTCACACCGATCAGTTTACCCCGTGGTTCCTCAACGTCCTGAGTACCTGTCGATAGGCATCACTACAACGTTACCCCTGAGCCCTGCTGCAGGCTAATCCTCACTTACAGTGTCACAGAGTTAAACCGCATTTCTTTAGTGGAAGCAATTCCAATGGAAAACTATGGAAAACTCTTCATGATGGAAGATCTCCAGGAGGGGCTTTAGCAGTCCCGTATTTCCAGTTTCATTACCACACACACCTCAGGCACATCTGTTATTCAAAATGTGAGGGCTTAAGATGTTTAAGACATCACTTGTGCCAAATAATTGCTAGATGTAGGTTTATGCAGTAATGTCACCCTTATGTTCTTATCTTTTGAATGCTTAAATCCAGGTCTACAAAGTCAGCTCTTGGCAGAGCCTAACAACACAGTCTTGAATGCAATGGCACGACATTTTACGACAACAGCCGCGATTTAAGAGAAGGACACACTGGGAGACGTTAGAGAAAATGCAAGCTGAGAGTTGAGAATACAAACCAACCACCTATTATCTCATCTTGTCTTTTTTTCCATCTTCACAGCAATAGTGAGAAAAATAAAAAAAGTTTTTAAAGCCAGAGAAGAAATTCTTAGTCTGTAATTAAGAACCAAAGCTTGATTGATTATTATTATTTAGAGGCAAACTCTTCATTTTCCATAGTTAATGAAGCAATTAAATTTTCATTCCAGCCCTAGCACTGCAGCATCGTGCAAAATTTAGCCCATTTGCTAAAGACAAACTGAGACCAAGTTAGAAGAAGCACATTCAGAACCAGTTAGGATGAAATTAATTCATTGTTAGAGAAATCACACAGATGTTAAATGATTAGTTGCTTGTGCAGCTCATCAGTATCAACAGAATGGCAAATTAAATGAAGGGTTTGCTTCAGGTAAATCAATACCTGTGAGCATTTCACCATGCACTGTTTTATACAGAAATGGCACAAACAGGTGAGAGGGACAAACATACATTGACTGAACAGGAGTGCTTGTACCTTTCGCTACCACATTGGGCCGTAACACCAATACAGGAAAGCCAGGATTAGGCCGATGAATACGGCTGGGACGGGTTGTAATATGGAAGGCTAAAGAAGGGAAGGGATATTAAAAATCACTTTGTGCTATAAATCAATCACGCAAAGATGATTTAGAGAGGGGAAAATAAGTCAGAGTGAGTTTTGTTTTAATCGAAATGTATTAAAGACATCTAACACAATACAGCATGATCTCTACTCTGGTATACACAGTTAGTACACCGTTCTAGTCAAATGAACAGGGATGTTTAAAAATAATGGGATGTAAGCAGAAAATACCTAAAGAATCCTCTGTCACAACTTCGAATTTAGCACTTTAGAGCAATATGAAGCTTAAATTGATTTGCCCACAACTTGTTTACAATTTGGTTTTAGCTTTCTATGCAAGTGATAGGAAATCCCATCCGGATTTCTCCGAAGGCAGTAAAACTCATACCAGGTAGTGAATTTTGCATCTTCTTCCTGCCGAGCAATTTAGTCTTTTACCACTTTATCACCAGCCTCCAGGAGAGAAAAAAAAAAAATCTTATCCCTCAATTAACGAATCAATTAACAACCATGGCAGCAGGCAAATCCAGTAGCTCAGACATTTCTGTGAGATGATGTGACCGTACAATCAACACGGGATTACTGTAAAGCAGGGAATGTCGCGTGACTAGCGCAGGGATATTGGCACCAAAACCGGCCCCACCGGCAGCCAGCCTGCGGACAAGGCAGGGGGATTCGGAGCTGGGCCGAAGGACCAGCCGGCAGCACTGCAGGGAGCATCTCGCTTGCGGCCTCCTGAGAACCATCACACATGTTCTCAGTTACTTTCAGCTGACCATGAATTACTTCACTTTCTGGATGGAAAACCTCTAAATACAATAAGCTAAAAGCAAAAGGGACCAAATTTTTGAGTTGTTCTTTGAAAACATCTGCTTTCTCTGTATCTGAGCTGATATAGTTGTGCACACACAGACACACAGAGGTTAAGTTCAAACCATGCTATTTTTTTTTTTTTGTGCTGAAGCCACTTTGATTTTGTTCGGTCAACTAAAAAAATAAGATTATGTTTGAAAGCTTTCTTAAGCATTATTTTGCAATTTACAAATCAAATCTCATTCGGTTATGAATTTGTAGAAGACATTTAATCATAGAACCTCAAAGTATGGTTCAAAATACAGAAGGCTTAAAATATCCCAATCTCTGCCATTCAATTCTCGACCTTATAATCATTCAAATTTATTTTAATCAAGGCATATATATATATATAATGGACAAATCATGTGTAACCAAGTCATTTTCATGCAGTATTTTTTGTCATTGGTGCTACAAATTAGAGTGCCATCTTACCACAGAAAGCATGTTGGCAGAAACAATCACAGCGGTGTTCAAAAAAGTGCCAAAAGTTGAAGTCAATCAGAGCAGCTAACGTTCTCAAACCATCCACAGACAAATCCACCATACACAGTGTCAGGAAATAACCACTGACTACAAGCATGCAAGCACAAGTAGTACACCAAACTGCTAAGAGCTTTAGGACACAGCACAGCTTTTCTGAAAGTAAAAATTTATCCTTGCAAAAGGAAACTTCTAAAAACTTGTTGGCAATATTTAAAATGATAGTTCAAATGGAGTAAAGAACCCTCTTTTCTAACATTTAAAAGGTCACAGGACGATTGTGCAGATTTTTTGTTTATTCACATGCATGCCTGTGGCATCTTGGCAAATGAAACAAGTTATAAATATCCACTGCATTAAATGAAATTGCCTCCAAACAATTAAAATTTCTCCCTCATGAATTTATCAATATATAGCAAACCTCCTCCCAGCTGAGAAGCAGTTAATTAAGGTCTTCAAAAATATGTGTCCTATAAGGATAGAGGATATTAGGATATCCTATAAGGATATAAAGGGGGGGGTGTGTGTGTGTGTGTCAAACTTCCTATGGGACAACGTGCTCAGAAATGACGTAACAGATTCCAGCATGGTGTGTGTGGGGGCGTAATAGTACTGGAAAAAAACTGACCTTGGAATTCAGCCCAGATATGATTTTTTAAATAATTCACAAAATAATCATATTTTACATCACAGAATACCGACTAACACTTGCTTTAATAGCAAGCTTGTCCTGGAATTCTTCGTATTGTTGGACACTCTTCATGTTCTGATCCCCAGGCTTCCCAGTTGTTACAAATGGGAGGTTTTTTCTCTTGAAGCAGATTTTGGCAATTGCTCTGCTTCCTTAATTTGTTTGAATACTCACCTCAAATTCTTGCTAAGAATCCCCTGATACCTTGCAAGCTTCGCTTTCACCACGTGCTCCAACTTCATTCGTAGCATTTCTTCCTGCTACTATCCCCTCTTTTCACTGATCATCCTAATCTCAAGATTAATATTTTAACAGAGAATCTCATATTCACAATCACTTTTTCAGTGTGATCTCTTCTACTATAGGGTGTATGTTTCTTGCTTGTTTATTTTTCGGTTTTGCTTTGCTTTTATTAAACATTCTTCCTATTTTAGCAAGTCAATATTATCTGGGCTATTACTATTGCAGAAGAATCCTAGAATAGGTTCTAAGACAGTATTATCTTTCAATTCCCGAATCCCTGACTGTGAAAAGTAGGAATGGCTTTGAATTCTTTACTGTTCTTAGCTCTACTATGTTAGAAATGTACACTCATTAATATGGCTATGGCAAAAATATTCACAGTAACTGCGGGCATCCAGCAGACAGCTAAGCTTAGAGCCAGAGAGACACCGCTCTGCAAAGTTATTACAGAACATCTACTGTTCTCCTCTTTTGCACTGTCCACTGTAGGAGTGGCTCTGTCTCCACTGGTCAGCAGGAGCAGTTTGGGAAGAGCATTAAACCAGTCGTTCTGGGATGCAAGATATCCAAAAAGGCTGGGAGTATCTGACCGTGTCTGCCACAATCTGCTGAAGTTTAAAGGATTTCAGAAGTCTCAGCTATAAACTCAATTCTAATGATGCATCTCTCAAATTAATTGCAACAGAAGAACACTTCTGTCAGTGCATAGAAAGGATAGTTCAATTGCACTGGGTAAATCCTAAGTCCCTGAAGGAGGACCACCATTAACAGGCAGGAGCAATATTCAAAAAGTAGTGTAGGTTGCAACAGTCACTAATAAAATCATCTTGAAGAAGGTTGCTAAATTCATATAGACGCAGGTCTCTCAGTTTTTACTTATGTATTACTTAAATTAAAATGTTTTGCCTAGTTCTGGTCCATTAGGAATTAAGCCAGATTTTTCAAGAGAACAAAAATTTAGGGCCACACTGAAAACTGTTATATAGCTGTAAATCTAACTTGCACATACACTTACAATACTGTAATGACTTGCAAATTTGCAGTTGCAGTACCAGAATGCAATTTTGCATATTATACTGTACACAAGACCTTCTGAAAGTCTGTCCTTTACTATCCAACACGCAGATGTTCTCAAATCTGAGGGAGAATTGCCAGTGTCATAACCAGACCTCCCCACGCACTTTGTGCAGACTTACGTTATTTCCTTTTTCTTGTAGCAGCTTCAGGTTTTCTTTACACTGTTTGAGCTCATCTGTGATTGACTGCTTTTCTTGTTCAGCCATCTCAAACTTCGCCTTCAGCTCTGAGAGCACAGTCTGTGTCCTTTCATACTAAAGGCAAAGAGAAAACAGTCTGCAGACCCCGGACACCCAGGGCACGCTTGCCCTTGCTTAGCGTATATCCTCCTTTCCTGCCATATGCTTAAAGCAACTCAACTTGGATCAGCACACACTCTGTATAAATAAAGCAGGGAAGAAAAGTCTTTGGGAGTGCAACTAAGATATCTTATCTCCAGAAAAAGGAAAAGAGGAGAAAACACAGCGAGAAGAGATGATTTACTCTAGAACCGTTTAGATTATCTTTAGAAAGAAACAAAGTTTTTGTCCTGTGCCTTTGAAGGTTTAGGATTACTTGTGTACTCTTTTGGATAAAAAAGACTAGTTACGTTTATAGTTATAGTTATCTAGCATGACAGAAAGAACTATCATAAATATAGTTTTTGAGACTGAATGATTTTCCCTTCCCCTGGAGGGGAAAATATAGCTGACTTTTGACTCTCAGGAAGCAGCTAACAATAAAACAACATTGCACCATGCTTCAGAAACATCAGAGGTCACCATAATTAACAAAAATTCACAACTAGACAGAACTCTATAAACAGTTTTAACCTAGAAACACAGAGTAAAAATATTAATTTTTACATTAGGTTTCAGACATTTGGTATGGCCACAGCCTCAGAACTCTGCCACTTCAGACACATGCAGCACAGCGCCATCACAGGATGCCACCAGGAACATGCAGGGGCAATGGTTCAGAACGAGCTCACCAGGATTTCTCTTGTTAAATAAACCTACTTTTTACAATAGTTGGAAAGCTATCTTTTGCATATTCCCCACAGAAACTTTGTTTGACAAAGAGCTTCTTGGCAACACATTCAAAGTTAGCAAACCAAGAAATTGCAAAGATTATTTTTACCTAGGACATTTTAAAAACAAACAACATTTTTAACAAATTGTCATTTATATATGCCTTGAAAAAAAATTCACTGCATAGAGTACTGTGCAGTTTTCCTAAAAGTTTTCTCATATTCAATTGTACTGTGAGTCTTTCCCAGAGCGAACAATTTCTGTGCTGTACCAGGCACAATACAGCAACACAACTCGTACCAATAATAAGGATGGATGATAGTATATTACGCTGTAATCCAAAGAGTTCACAATTAAGACATCATACATGCTAACCTCCAAACACAGAGCACTAATGCATGGCAAATCAACTCTAGGAATGATTTCCAAAACAAGGAAATGCAAGGAAATGCAAAGCCTAAATCCACCTCTCATACCAAACAATTCTTCATTACTAAATAGGAAAGAACCATAGAAAGAACTGTAAAGACAAGATACAGAGTAATAAGGTGTCTTTTATATTTAGACAGTGGTCTTACATCTAGACAGTAGCCTAAACATCTAGAGCAACCAAACAGGTGCAAAAATAACATTCTGTGAAGCAAAACAAACCTCTGTCTACAAAGTAACCTAAACATAAGAAAGGCACAAAACTACTATGTCTTAAAGTTACTATACTGTAATCCTAGAGGGGGTTGAGCACAAACAACACTGGGTTAATGTGACTCATGCTTCTGCATTATGGACAGCTTCTCCTTATTCAAAATACTTGCGTTCAACATCTTTTCTATACATCACAGTTTTCCAGTAGCCCTCATGACAAGGATTAGTAAGGGCAGAACTAATAACCTTCAGTTCTGGCACTAACCGCAAACCGAAAGAGTAGGCATTTTCACAGTTATATACACAGACATTAAGAGGACTGGGATTTTCAAATTATGGAAATGGTAGAGTGTGACAAAGATGAATCTGTGACAAAGCAAGGAAGAGGACTGTAGAAGACAGGAAATAATAGCAGCGATTGAGGAAAACTTCACTAGAAATGCTCATGAGTGAAAGGAACTGCTGGAGACCACGAACCTCCATATGTGATCTTTGAGGCTACGCACATGAGGCATATGCTCAAAATGCTGCCTTTTTCCTATGCACCAGCTAATCATCTTCAGGAGCTTAGTGACCCAGTAAAACAAAACCAGACTCACCTCTGCAAAGAATGCGTACCCCATAGTCAAATAAAACAGCTTAAATCTAATGAGGAAGACCATACTGACTGAAAAGAATTAATTCTGATCCATAATGGCAGACCACCCTATTCATGAATACTGGTTTACATGCCACGTGAATAACATTTAAGTTGCCTGAACAGCTCAAAAGTAAGTGTGTGAAAGCAAACTTTCTAAAGTTTCCACACACAGACAGCTTGTTTTATTTGAAGTCTTCCCTTTTAGATTTAACCACTCAATTTATACACTGGTAGCTAACATTTTGCAATCAAAGTATCAAAAGGCTTTAAAGACTTAGTATTTTCCTAATTATTTCAGTGTAAAGTGCTTAAAAGTGTAAGTTACTAGGCAGAGTATCCCCTCAAAATACGAATAAGAGTTACCTCTTTCTGAACATCCTTTGCTTGATTTTCAGCTTCACTGAGCTGGCTTTTTAGACTAGCTGCATCCCGCTGATGTTTTTCTCTCAAAGATCCCATCTGATTTTCAAGTTCTTTTCGTGACATTTCAAGGACATTTATATCGCTAGTTAGCGCTAAACTCTGTTCCTGAGAGCTGCAAAACAACAATCATTTGAATCTTAACGTTTTGTTTCCTCAGGCTGAATTTTAACAAGCAAAACATTTTACAGCAGTTTTTATCCTCAAATCTTCATATGTTATTTCTACTTAGCATGGAGTATCAGCTTTGAGCAACCAAACATTGTCTCCCAGTAGAAAGGGCTGACACAAAAGCCTAGCTATATATTTCAGGTAGACATTGTTTTATATTTAATACCACTATAATGGATAATACACTTTATGTAATTTATCATTAATCTTTTTATTTCTTATTTTATTATTCACTAATTACTTGAAGATTAGTTTACTCAAAGCACTTTAAAACAAACTTTTAAATAGAAAAAGGCTATCCTATATTATTATTTTATTTATTTACATGCATATTTATCTGCTTATTCCAGGTACCTAAACCAGTGGCTAGTATATTCTCACTTAATGCAATTATTTAATTGCATAATAGTCACAGAAAGCTATAAATTAAGTAACTACAAGCTTCAGTGTAATAGCAAAGTAGTTTTAATGTGGATCTGTCCAAGGCTACATAAGGGAGATATCTTGTGCATCTCCATTATATAAGTTCTATATTTACTTATGCATCTTTCTATATGAAAAAATAGAAGTGAAAGAAAATACGTAATACTTATGCACACAGGCTTGTTTTTACTTCTGAAAAATCTGAGAGTGAGCTTCTGGGTGGTGCTCACTATCAAAAAGGAAACTTGAAACAGAATATTAGAATATTATAATGAAATTGCACCACACAGAGGGATCAGAACAGGGGCACGATGGAACAAAAAGATAGAGAGAAAGGCTTGATTCCAGTAAAATAACTCATTATCCTGGACGTGTTTCACTGTGGGAAACCTTCCATTTGTTCTAGCAGTGCCAATCTTACAGGAGCAAGGAAGCCAGAAGGAAAAAGTTATGTATGTGTGTAAATGTATACATTTATATATGTATACGTACACACACACACGTACACATCTGTGATCAGGCTGACAAAATTCAGATCTACAAGAAAATCATTTCATTTTGAGTGAAGCCATTTCTAATGGATTTTGACCAAATGAAATGAAAATTTGTCTTGACCAAAACTAGGATGTACATGAAATTTCAATATGCTCACTCCAAATATCCCCAGACTTCTAATACCTTCAACTGAGAAGAGAAGGGTGAGGGGGTGGCAGTGCGCCATTCTGCGCCTACCTTGAAAGCTCCTTCTCTTGTCGCTGAAGTTCAGATGCAAGCAAAGTATTTTCCTTCTTGAGGGTAGCGCACTCCGCTTCCAGAGCGCTCCACTCCTCCCTCAACTTTTCAAGTTCACCTGCAATAAATACATTTGAATTAAGTACAATAAAATTTCATGAATGCTTCAATGTTGCCAAGGAAAAAATACAAGAGCAGCTAACATCAGTCAAAGATACTTAAATATAACCACCTCACATGCATTGTCACAAGCAGCTATACAGCACGTATCAAATTGTGTTTTACCATTACGAATAGTTTGCGAGCCATTAAACAAGCTAGTACTTCTTAAGAGGAGCTTCTTCTAACACACAAAGCAGACCACTTACAGGTCTATCCTAGCATTTTTAAAACAGTGGTGGAAAAGCATATTTGAAGAAATTCTTGTCCCAGCAGACCTGAATGTCAGAATCACTAGATCTGCTAAAACAGATAGAATATTTAAAGCAGAGTGTTAAAATCAGACCTTTAAAATAAATCAGTCACCAGTGAAATTGATTCTACAAAGTTACATATGTCTTTGTGAAGGTTAACTGTTTCGGAATTCTAGGCACATTTTATATATGCCAGCTTCTCCTAGCACATACAAGGTTTCAGCGCGAGCTTTTGAACTCTATTACCCAACAGGCATGCCATCTTGAGAGCCAAAATATGGTTAAAGAAAAAACAGAAACAAGCATTTGCAGGTAAGGTGAAGTCCAAATGAATGAGCCCAAAAAACCTATATCTACTCAGCACAAAATGTTTACAGAATAAAGCTTTAATCCTAAAATTAACTAAATATCAATTCTGAAAAGGAGACAGTTGCTGAACACAGTAAGCTACAAAAGTTACTTGTCTCAAATCTAGCTTTTCTGTAAAAATCAGAAAGCCAGAAGCTATTGTTTAACAAGATAAAATGATTCAGAGATTCTGCCAAGTCCATTTGGAAGCTCGTGGCAGCATCAATCCCTATAAGTTTCCCATCTTTTTTAAATTGGCATTATACTTGGCCTACTTTTGATATCACAAGGTAACCAGGTAATCAAAACATAGCCAAAAATTTCTATGTAAAGAAATGCACAAAAAGTCTTTTATAACCCTACAACACAAATATTCATTTAAATATCAGACATCCAGATTGGTAAGGATGTCACTATTAGCACTGGTCTGTGACATTCCTTTTACCTTTTAAGCGAGTAGCCTCTTCCTTCTGCTGATCCTCACACTGCTGGCATCTGAGCTGGAAACTGGCTTGCAGACTGATGATTTCTTTTTCATAATCTGAAGCATCCTTCCGCCACCGCTCAAGCTCCGCTCGTACTTTCTGCAGCTCCTCTTGCAAAGCAGAAATATCAGTATCTCGTTCAGAAGCTGTTTTTTCTGCTACTTGTTGAAGAAGCACAATCTCATTTTGAGCATCAATTAGTTGATTTCGAGTACTGGAAATTTCATTCTCCTTTTCCTCACGGAGATTCTCAATATCTTCTTGTAACCTTCGCAGCTGAGCTGAAAATAGATGTGGAAGCTTATGTTTTATGTTTTTGGAACTTACTGATGTTTAATGGTACTAAAGAAACCTAAAATACTGATTTTGTCAAGTGCTTCCCCCTTAAGAAAGCAAAAGAATATGTAGGGCAATGCATTACACAGCATAATATTACAGAGAGTGAAAAACAAACAGAATTGGAGTTGAACAAAGCCCCTCTTTTTCCCTCCCACCTCTTCTTTTGAAAGAGAGGGTTGTGTTATGTGTGGTTATTAACATAACTCCAGTTATCACAAGCAAAACAAGTTTTAGAAAAGTAGGAGCTTGCAGGGGGGGCAGACAAGAGAAAGCAGGAAAACAGCCTGTGCGGAGCCCCAGGGACCTGCCAAGCTGCACTAGGAAGAGTCGCCAGCTCTGCTGCTAACTTATGATGTTTACAAATATTCCAAGCACAGCATCCAGTTTCTATTCCATTCTCTAAACATGCAGAAAATGAAATGCATGGAACAAACTTTGTAACTTATTGCCATTCAAATCTGTTTCATTATTAAATACAAGTCTGCTCTGAGATAAACTATTTTTCATAAGCAAACTTAGACTTTTGTCAACCTTTGCCTCTGCAAAGAAATACAGATTGGGACAGAAAGCATTAAGTAGAACTAAAGGCACAGTTAAAATCACAACTGAAAGTAGTAAACTATGTAATTTGCCTTTTTCTTCCCATTTGCTTTTTTAAAGACGACAAATCTTTCACAGTACACTTGCATTCCATTGCTTTTCAATATGGAAAAAGTAATTACTAAATTAACACAGACTTGCTCTGAGAAAAAAAATTGAAAAGTTTCTTCTTAGCATCAGTTGAATCCCTCATTTAAGTTACTCTAGAGGGTAAGCTACACATTTCAAATTGCATGTTTTCTTCACTAAAGAAGGGGCAAACAGCAGCCCTGGAGGGCATTAGCAGCCATTATAGATTTCTGGCATTTGTTTTTGTTCCCTCAAACCATTACTGAAGATAAAAAGGAAAATGTGAGCTGTGCTCTAAACTAATTCAGGTTAAGAACAACTCAAGAGACATCCACTTTCATGATAACTATTCAGGATACTTGATGCTTTTCAGTAGTGCCATATGTTGTGTCCGATGCAACACAGAAACTCTACAAGTTGCTGGTGGAAGTACAATAAAGAAAAAAGCAACTAAGCAACTTTTTCTTAAAAGAGGTTCCCACAGCTCATGCAGATCAATAGATGAACTAAGGAACCACGAAATAATCCAACTTTAAACTCTGGAGGAAAAATACAGCATGAAAAATAGGCAATAGCAATATAATATATAGCAATACAATATAACTATGCATATTTGTCCTTGCAAAATGCCGCTTTTAAACAAAAGCTACTATAGATACTAATGGATTTTTTTTTTTTAGGATGTCCACATAAGATGGAACAGCACACCTGTTCCATAACAAAGACACTCAGAACATGAGGAATACTTAAATGTATGTGAGCAACATGAAGCTTACCACCATTTCATTGGCTTGGAAATGCTTTCTACAGGATTATACCAACACAATAGCAAATAAGGTAGTAGCTGAGAACAACCTGAGGAATACGGCAGAATATTAGCCATTACCTTTTTTCCATCTATTATTATATTAGAAGCCTAATATAATAGGCTTCTAACCATTTTGGTAGAAAATACCACACCATTTTGGTAGAAAATAACATGTTTCTAGAACACCAAGAATTTGCTAACACTGCAAGTGCCTATTAAAAAACTAAGCAGCAACTTTTTTATACCATATCTTGATTCGTTCCTCTATCAAGCCACATGAAATTCTGCTACTCAGTAATGACATTATTTAGAGGATATTTCCATTTTCTTCTGTCTGCATTCATGAGGAACAACGCTCCCTTTAAATCCTCAGGCACGCAGATAAGCATGACAGGATTGAATATCCAAAAAAAAATATACAAACATTTCTCAATTTTGCTGGATTTGTAGGAATAACTTGCACAGAAAAAAATTCTACTAAAAATGTTGGAATGGTTTCTGAGGTACTGGATATTATTTCAAAGAGCAATGAGAAAGAAAACTTCCATTACATCTCTTATTAAATAAGCCATTACCTCATCTAAACTGAACGCTTTACTTTTAGAAAGTAATGACTAGCTACTTGAGCTACAAGAATTTCCTCATCCATCTAAAGGGAGCTTCACACGTAGAGACAAGATCTGAGTTGTTTTTGTGGCATTCTCTTGTCTTCCCTATGTCAAATGCACAAGCCATGTAAGTAGTGGCTGGCAGAAAGTGTAGATTCTGTGGAAACAGCCCAAGAAATGTTCCTGCATGAAGCTGCGAGCTTTTGCCTTATTTTCTCCCCCTCCTCACTAGGCTCCCAGAGGCTGCCAAGAGAAAATGTTGACATTAAGACAGCTTTTCCCCATCTGTGAGATATATCTCACCCTGGAAGTTTGGGAAGGAACAAGCATACAATGTCAGACTGTTTAAAACTGCACAGAAAAGAGGAGAGAGAGGAAGAGGGGAACCCTTCCCCTCACGTGGGAAGGGCTTAGCTGACAAAATAGAACAGGACCAACACGAGCCACCTTATAGGGAGGTTCTGTTTAGATGTACAATTTTTCCCCTCTATATAGATATAGCCACCAAATATCCTGATGTGTAACCTCTGCTGCAAAGTTGTTTATCTGGAGTTTTCTGCACACTAGGAGCACAAAATTAAATGATTCCTCTGGTTCTGAACAGGAAGATTACGTTAGCACCTTTTTCTTACAGGAAATACCAAATATCCTTTGCTGACATTCATAAAATAGTTATTACACAAGCCTGTCAAGTGTAACTGGCATATGACTAATAGCACAGTCCACAAACTAGCATCCATAAAATAATTTCCTCAAGCTACGTTGGCTCGATTTTCTAAGAAAATGAGCCTTATGTGCTTAAGTTTTCATTCCAACTGACTGTCTGCTCAAAGTTCTAATATAACCCTTAGTGACTTTAAAGCTGGCAAGCCTCTCACCAGTGCTTACGTGTACAGGCTGGCAAACAGGCAGGCAGGTCACTGCAGCTGCAGGACACGCTACCGCTTGTCACACAGCCACGGGACAAGATAAACAACTAAAAGCCAGCAGAGAGTTTTAAGTATTGGGGCATCACGAGGAGCTGCGACAACAATAAAGATGCATCTGTCTCTCCAGAGCCTCCTACAACAAATCCATAGGAAACCAAGCTGTCAGTTTGACTGCTCATCAAAAAAACCCTTTCTTGTCAACATGTCATTTCCAAGCTAGTGAAGTGCTAACTTCTAACTTGTGATACAGAAGATGTGTAAGTCACACAATTCCATTCTGACAGGGTTATTTTGGGCTGAAAGGAGCATGACTGTGATCACAGCCATTCTTCAGAGACTTCAGAGTCTGCTCTTCATGGGATTGTGGCAAACTCTGAGCTTGAATGTACATCTGGAGTGATTAAAAAATATTGAGGAGGATTCTATCAGTAAAACAAAAAGCTAGAATAGCATAAAAAAGATCAGATATTCTAAATGTTTGTTAAGGAGGCACAATAGTCACAGTAGGGCTTTCTGGATCAGTTGAAGCTGATGAAAAATTGAGGAGAGAAAGGAAAAAAGGACTATGTTACAGATTATATCTTTTGCATTTTCTAATTTATGATTAGAGAAATAGGAATAAATGAGAAATGCTTCATAATACATTCTGAAATCTGAAAAAAATCAGATTTAAAACATATACAATTAACAACCTCCTTCATTAGTGCTTATGATCCCCATAACTGGTAAAAGCTGTTTTCCTAAGACCTAAAAAGCAGGGTAGGAAAAAAAAAGAATTGTTTCATACCTTGCAGAACATTAATTTGCTTGTTGGACTCTTCAACTTGCATTCGATATGCTTTTCTCTCTTCTTCTAATAGTGCTAAAAATGAAAGTGAAGATGTGTCCAAAGATGGTGTTAGTAAAAAGTATTTCAGCTTTGTGGTAAATGACAGTCACAAATTCCTCATAACTGGGAAGATTTAAACAGTCAGTTTATTCCAGTAAGTTATCAAAGCTAGTAATGACGTAAGTAGTTTAAGAAAAAGTTAATATTCAAGACATTATTCCATTAATCTGGTAGTATTACAATTAATTTGAAATTAATACAATCAGTTGCCTGATGCAAAAACTTGATGTGTGCTAAATGCAGTTTGGGGTATGTTTGGAAAGAATAAAAGCTGTGAAGTTTTTCCAGGAAGAACGTTGAACAAGATGTCATTAAACCAGGCTACACTATCTCCTGTTAAAGATGACCTGCAAACAGTTTTGCAGCTAATCAAACAGCTAGATGGTCTAGCTGTAAGACATAAAAACAAACAACCTACCACTGAATATACCGCGATTAATCAATAACTGTAAATGAATACATTTTTGATGATGAAATATTAAATATGCAGATAAATCTGATATATTACAAAAAGTAGGTTGGTCAATATTGACTCACAAATTCAGAGCTTGATCTAAGTCTACCTCTAGCTTATACAAAACAAAAACAGGAAAAAAAAGTTTCTGATATTCTGTACAAGAGAGGCTAATACTGTGAAAACAAATCTATTTCTAGCACAGTCAGCAAAACTAGACCCTCTTAAGATTACCTGGTAAAGACAGTTTTAATGGATACCCTAAAAAATCAAGTCGATCTGGGTCTCACCTTGAAGTTCAAAGCATTTTTGTTTACTTGTTTTAGCTAGCTCTTGGGCTTCAACCAGCTCCTTGTGCAGTTGCTCAATTTCTTGTTTAGCCTCAGTTTCTGATTGTGCACCCTGCAATTCATCTGATAAAAGAATATTTTCTTTAAAGCATGAATTTGTACAACAGTTTTATTTGTACTGCCATGTGAAGACTGCTCACTTTCTATTCTAATCATCTAGAGTTAGTTAAAGTAATCACAAAATTTTGTTAGGTAAATATTAGCAAAAATATTAATATACCTCTAAAAAGGAAAGCAAATGCAGGATTTGAACCATTCATTATACTTAATATGCAGTAAAATACAGAAAGAACAAAAGAGTTTGTGTTTAAATAAACACTACGTAAAGTATAGTCTGGCAAGGATTATTCTATCCACGTAAATGACGTGCAAGACCTTAAATGCTTGCTGGTGCATGCAGCTTGTCCATGTGCAAAGGAAGCTACTCCAACCTTCCCCCCTAGCACACTCGGTGACCCTGCATTCCCCTCATCCCAGGCTCTTTCTCCTTCAGTCCTGCTCTTACTCAGCTCACACACACACCTATAGATACAGGTATGTTCATAGCCTTGTACTGGACCTACTTTCTGCCAGGCTGCTGGGGGGGATTATACAAAGCAAGTTGCTATCAAGGGGCTCACTGCTTCCCAGCAGCTTGTGGCTGCACGAGGCCTACTCTTCTACCTTTTGTCTTTGCATTTTTGACACTCATATTTGACTTTATGTCATGAATAGAGCAAGTTTTAAGAATTTTTTTTTCCTTGGTTATTTATCATACCATGCTAAAGTACTCAGACATTATCTAAGAGGTTATGGTTTTCCTATTCTCACAGTGATGAACTGGTGGGATCAAGGAGCGGACTCATGCACATGTGCACGTGGTTTGGGCTTTTTTGGAAAAAAAGAGAAGAAAGAACAAAGAGGACTAAGTATTTCATCCAAATACTCTCTTTCATGGTTTTAAAGAGTTCCAAATCCAAGCTTTTCTTTATCGAGATGTTTTGTTCTTAGCTCCTCATGGATAAAGTTGCTTTAGGCAATTAAACTTTTAATCCTTAATGAGACTGTTCAGAAGAAATGGATGAGGAAGTTGACAAATTATGTTCAAATCATGCAGATAAAGCAGCAGTGTCCCAAATCAACAATAAGAATACAGTATCTAAACAAGAAGAATCCCAAATGACCTTGGGGGGGAGGGGGGGCGCAGTATTTTCCCATCAATCAGAGTACACATCATAAAAGACAACACTGCTTTGAAGGAGATGAAAAGCTCCAGTTATGGGGCAGCATAACAGACTTAGGGAAGGCACTACTAGTGTCAAGGTAGATCACCAATGCAGTAGAGCAATTTCCATATGCTTGATTTACTTGTAAAACTAAGCATTTTTTCCAAGCACAGGGAAAAAAAAAAAAAAAAAAAAAAAAAATTACCAGCTTTTAATAATTACACAAACAGAAAATTCATCTAAAGGTGCATTTAAAAGTGCAATGTGAACACCATTCTTGCACCAACTCTAAATTGTAAAAAAAATTTCCTTAATAAATAGGATTGCTCTATTCATAAATAAAAAAGCCTACTAATTGCTATTGGGCTTAGAATTAGTTCCCTCAAGAAGCAAATTCACATGTCATTAGTCATGAAAACTGGCTTGAGAATCAATACAAAGAGCTGCAATTAAAGTCTTTGCGCAATTTCCAGACATATTCAACATCGGACTAACTGTTCTCAGAGAAGTCTAAGGAGTTTTATCATTAATTGCAACTAGGTGGTAGGGGAAGGTCAAATACACAATAGTCCAAAATCCTTCATTCATTTATTATAGCTCATGGGAAATTTTCATGTATGATCAGATTGTTTGCTGTGTTACAAGAAAGAGATCCACAATTAAAAGTTTGTGTTTTTTTTTTTAAATCCCCTGAAAACACTAATCTTTCCTTCCTTTAACATCAGCATTTTTTTTTTTTTTAAATTGTATCGGTACATTTGAAATTGCTATCAAGAACTCAGTAATTTATGTCCAGTCACTCCCAAAGCATTCTCTGAGGTTGTTCTCTTCCAGTTTAGTTCAAGACTGGAAGTTTAACCAATGGTGCAATTTTAGGCAAGTGTGTTTCTACAGTATTTATTCCGTACCCGTATTGTGCTTCACTCATCAGTGGTTTTCAGCTTAAGAGGTCCCTGTACTATTTTTAATGTGTCTGCAAAAGATAACTAAGGAATCAAGTCCAGTATCAGCAGCCTTCAGTTGCCACACCAGAGCATTCTCTTTCACTTATGTTTTTGTTCTGTTTTTGTTTTCAAAGAATCTACAAAGATAGAAAAATCTAGAAAGGTTGAATATAACTAAATGGCTCTATCATTAGTGCTTGCTACTACCAAGTATATCCTTACTGAAAAAGGAACAAAAAAACCCTTTGAAGTTTAGATTTGCATAAGAACATTTTGCAAGAAAGTAGTCATATGGGCAGAAGTCAGATCCGCAGTGGGAGACAATTTTCCCTACATGACAACACTGGCATTTTAAATTGGTCCCTCTAAGGTTTCTCTTCTCTAGTATTTACATATGTGTCTTTCTGGATGTGAATTCTGTGCATGTAATGCAGCTCGCAGGAAATATCGAGCTCTTAAATGTGGATCCCATTTTGGGCTTAAAGTTCTGACTTAATGGGAGGTCACATCATATTTTCAATGAAAAATGTTTCCAAATAAAGCTTGCTGCCAAAACCAAATCTACTACTAAAAAATGAGGCTATCAATCACCAAGAACAACATTACCAGCTTCTACCTTCCAATACAGGAAGCCCTTACATACACGTGCCATCAGCTGCAGACTCAACTGGAACATGCTCAGTCTCTCAAACGCTCCTTTTTAAAAAGCTTTGCTGAACTGAATTCTACTGAAAAGTCTTATTCAAAACATTATTTTAGTTCTGTGGTTTTCAAGAATATGAACACGTGTTTTTTAATAGTTAAAATATTGAAGTCCTTTTTATTACAAAACTAGTGAAGTTTTTACAAAAGTAACTAGTGGATTTAGACTAACTAGTAAGTAAGTAACTAGTAAGTAAGTAACTAGTGAAGTTATTACAAAACTAGTGAACTAGTGAAGTGAAAACTAAGAAAACAATTTGGGGGGGCTCTCCTAAATTTCATTGAGTTTTCCTGTTTTTCTGAAATATGGAGGAGTGATTTTTTTTTAATTATGATCCAACGTCAGCATCATTTTACACACCTTAATAATGTGCAGCTATACACAAAGCAAAAAGTTAATTTTCATTATGCTAAACAAAGCAACTAATTAATAACAATTTAAAACTTGAGTATTTAATGATGAAAAAGAATTTACAGGTTTTATTAAACTCTTAGGTGGAAATTAGGGGCATCACTTCTAGCAAAGGCGAGTACTATTTCCTCAGGTAACATCTGGCAAAGCTTACGACAGTTGCCAGTGATGGAAGAATCCCTCTGCTCTGCAGTTAAGTATCACCCTGAGTGTAAGCTGAAACTCTGTGTGAACAGAGCTGGAAGCTGTGACATGTAAATTCCCAGGACAACCTTGGTGAGCACAGGAGACTAGCTTGAAGTATGTAAACTGTGTCTATACTAACACTCAGCAGTATCCTTTTATATTACCCAAATGAATCGCTAATGAGATTAAAGTTCAACTTCCAAATCACTGTCATTTAAAACATTTGAATTTGTTTGACAGGAATAACAGATAGACAGAAAGATATATCCAAAGATTATACATTTAAGTTATAAAATTTATTTTTACCTTTCAGAAGAGCTACTTTAGCAATTGGTTCATTTAGTTCTTGGTCATCCATTTGGGCATCTGAAAGAAAACCGTTCAGAGTAGACTGCACACATTTTGACATACACATTCTTTCTGCAAAGAGAATCCTTGACAACCTCCTCACTTTAAAAAGTTATCATGAAAATGCAACATATATAACATAAGCTTGTATTTGACTCCACATAATAGAAACATTCTCTATTCTGACAGGAAAGCTCATGATGAAGTTATTTAATTCAAGCTAATTCAGTTTTACAGAAGTCTCAACTAAACACTTACCTGTAGTGTCGTCACTGCTTTTTTCCTTGCTTGGACTAAGAGTGTCTGATAAATCTGACTCTTTCACTTTTGCCTGATTCTCTGCAAGAAATAAGGAGAACCAAATAAAATAAATTCCTTATTCATAACTTCTGCTATCTATCTACTGCTAAATGTTAACAGGGGAAGAAAAAAAAAAAAGGGCAAAGAAAACTGTGATACTTAAAAAAAAAAAAAACCTGGTGTTTGCTTCTTGCTTTACAGTTCTGCAGCAAAATGGATTCAGTATGACTAAAATCACTAATCTGGCCGTGCAACCAACACGGGATGCGACTGCCTAATACACAGCTTAGCTTGAACTTTTGTTTAGAGCTGTATTCTCGCCAGCTGGAAGTCAGTGTAAAAGCCCATTGTTTTATTCAATCATTCAGGGAACAAATGGGAGAAACCTAGAACAACGCAGGGATTGTAAAAAGTCAGAAAGAAGCTGCTGTAAGCATAAAAACATAATTTAGTATAACAGACATAACATAACAGCGACACCTCCTGTATCTGCTACACTATACTCTTAATGGAGAGCAGGTATAATGGAGAGCAGGAAATGGAAGGTGACTTCGTTAGTCTAACTGAATTTTTCCCACACATCAGTCCTGCACCCCCTACGTCTGGCAGCTACGAACCCCGTCACCACCGTGCAGGCCCACTTACACATAACGAAGGCTTTTTTGGCTGACTATGCCCAGCCTTGCTTGGCAGCATTGCTGCCTAATCACAAATTAATAGCGTTTTTGGATGCCTAAGGGCCAGGTAAAAGGCATCACTGCAATGCACCCAGAACACAAATTTTACTTTGGCTATACATGCCAAAAGCAAGATGAGCACAAATAATTTTTCCACATATAGATATTGTAGATGCAAAAACGTAATATACAATAGGATTAGTATAGGAAATTATGTGGTCAAACAAGTAATATTGAGAAAGCTTGTTATTTTTATAAATAATGAGGGAACAAGCAGAATTAAGTCCCCCTGCAATGAAAGAAGTTAGAGTCAAAAACAACACATGCATATACCCTGGGAGATCAGTAAGATAACAAAACAGGGTAACAGAAAAAAAATATATATCAAAAACACATCATTATCTAGTACGAAAGGGAGAAGTTTTGTATTTCTTTGCACCAGAATAACATCCACTTGCACAAGAAACAGAAGGCAGCAAGAACGAAGCAGCTGATCGGAAGGCAGACTCTGTTCCCATGTTAAATACAACTGAAAACCCTGGAGAGGGAGGGAGGGAAAGCACATGCATCACCCATTTAAAGCACTTCAGGGGTTCAGACCTGGCAGTAATTCCAAACAGATGTCGTTCAACTGACTTCAAATGTCATGACCAGAATAGTAGTTAAAAACTTGACTTTTTGCTGTTCTTGACTAAAACGAGGAGAGTGCTCCCCCCTACCAGGGATTCAATTTTTAACTAATATCTAAAAATGTTACAATACAAAGCATTAGTCACATATCTAATAGAACCCAGCCCACAAGATTGCCACTGAAACTGTACTGCTTATTCCATCATGTAAATGACTCCTATGCAAAGCTAAAGCGGAAAGGAAAGTACATCCTAAAAGCCTCACCCATGCAGGCTGCACCAGCGGCCACTGCAGACGTGCTACGACGAGCGGTATCTGCGCCCAGCTACCTTGACCATATCTGGGCACAGAGAGAAGCAGAGTTTTCCTGCTCGGTGCAAGATGGGAGGAACAGGGCAGGCTCCAAGGCTGAATTAACCCCCTGCCTTCCCGCCTGATCTGGGGTACCCCAGCTTTTCTCCTCCCCCTGAAATAAGGGGCAACATCGGGCACCAGGGACAAGATGGGAAAGTTGCTACATTTGAAACAGCAGAAGGCAAAAGGTAAGCGGCTGTGAAAGCTGCTTCCCGATGTGGCATCCGGGCTGCTCTTCATGCTGCCTGCACTACAGTCTAAATCCAGCCTAGAAAAGCACGCTCACAGGCACAACTCTCTGCTGTAATATATTATTTCACAGCAGTTGTCCCCATTTCCCATAATAAAACTGAGCTGAATAAATATAGCCAAAATGATGAAGTATATTAAAATGTGTTGACATCATAGTTACTCGATGAGCTACAGTACGTTAACAAACACTAAAAGTAGCTCAGCACTTTGCAAGAGAGCAGGCAGGCAAGCGTTAAGTTACAGTTATTGTACGCATTCTTCTGCCAAATAAGGCACGTGTCATCTATAGCTTATTCACATACACAAACACGTTAACGGTGCAATTTCACATATAAATTATGGGATAAATAAAAAAGAATTCTCTAAAATACCGTAAAATACAAGCTAACATTTATTCAATACAGTAACATTATGCAGGGAGACAGAAGTTAAAGAAATAAGTTAACATGTCAAAATATGAATGAAAAACTACAGAAACAGAGTCAGCCTCCAAGTCCAGACAACCTTACCGGCTTGTCACAGGAAATACTGATCCACAAAATTTGCAGTATTGCTAATTCTGATACTACAGGATAGGGATGTCTTTTTTGAGAAGATAAATCTTTTTATATCAGATCCTCTTATGTCACATGTTTCATACAGGAAAAAAGAGTTAGAGGCACATTTTTATTTTTTCCACTTGCAAAATTCAGCTTTAGGAGTTTAATAGTGATTTTCAAAATTGTTAGACTGTAAATTAAAAAGAAGTCAAATTAAAATATACTTTTATTCACCACCCAAGTGAGATCAAACATTATATCCTATTTTCTCTTACAATAAAAAATAACACTTGTCTGAAATTTATTCAGGAGCTAAAGATTTTAGTCAACTTGCAAAAATCATGATTTGCCCTTAAAACTTCCTTACCCTAAGACAGCATTTGGAGCAGTAAACCATATACCTCCCTTTCACAGACTTTTTTTCTGTTTTTCTAAATGAATATTCAACAAGAGTCAAACTGCTGGTTTAAGTCAAAGCATGCATTAAAGCATAATAAAGAAAATGCTTCAAAAACAATTAAATAATCCAAAATTCTAACCTTTCAAAAGCTTTCTTTCTTCCACTTTAGTTAGATGTCCCTCGTCTATGATCTTGTCTGCCAAACAAAATAAGTGTTATTTTCCAAGCTCAAATTAAGCAAGCTTTTCCCTGTACGCATCGACGCAGGCTACATTCCATGCCCAAATTAAAAGCTGATAGTATTACTTCCTTCGCAGGCTTGAACAAAAACTTAATTCTGGCACAAAATAATGAAACAGAGCACACAAGTCCACTGAAAGTTTGGGACAAAGTGCCTAATTACTTCCTTGGCAAGTTATTAAGTAACTGACATATTAAATGCTTCAGTTCACTAATGAAAGGATATGGAAAATTATTTTTATGGACTTTTGTTTATGTAACTGGGGCCAACAATTATTTCATTTTCAGAGTTATAACAACAATAAAAATCTGATAAAGGAGCTCTAAGAACTGGATGCCTAAAATAGATATCTACCCGATAGAGCAAAAAATCTAGAAACCCACAGTGCAAAGCTGGAAACTGAGAAGCCACCTCCCCATCGTAACTGCTCCAACAGCGCTCACGAGAGACGGCAGTACCAGCTTTTCTTAACTTCAAACTTCCCAAGAGCTGCCCAAGTTCACGGAAAGCCGTTCATCCATCCATGACATTCAGATTTACACAGAGCATTGGCAGGGAGCTCTGTCTACCGGTCAGGTGCATTAAAGCAGCATTAAAAAAGAAATTTGATTGCAAACTTGTTGCTGCTCTGGCTATGACATGAAGACAGGCAGCAAGACCAAGAGGAGACAAAGCATGGGTTAATAAAGAGGCACCCACTGAATGGGTAATTAATGAAACATCCTAACAACAGCAACAACAAACAACAACAACTCAAGTTCCTTAACAACCTCTTGGCAGTACCAAGGTGCAGGAACACAGGGGACATCGTCCGAGAGCAGCACTGCCGTGTTTCCGACGGCCTGCAGGGCCACCAGGGGCGTCCCAAAGGCCGGCAGCCACGGCGGCGCCCGGCCTGCAGCCGCAGGGCGCAGGGAAGCGGGTGCTGCTCTCCCACGTGCTGGGCACGGGGACACGGGACACCATGGGGCAAGATGCACGGCCCCAACACGGGGGTCAAGGGCCAGTAAATCTTCCCCCAAGAACAGCGCCCTTCTGCCAGTATTTCCAGACTGAAGGGGCCTTAAAGACTGAAAAGCCTCTCTCTGCCCTGAAGGACGCTGCTGTAGCCATGGCAATTGGAGCACAGAGACAGGTCAAGAGCTGCACGGAGATCTCTCTTCCCACTCTTACTGCAAAGAGCAACAAGCTCTCAAACATACAAAACGCACAAGTTTGAAAAAGGGTTCACCAGGCAACAACAGCTTGTCTCTCTTGCCCTGCCCAGAATGACCAGCCTATCTAGAAAAGCTGCCCCTTCCATCTAACTACAAACCCTGTCCTGCTTTTCCACAATATTTTTACAAATATGACTTCGGAAATAAGCTGTGCTGTGCTCCGGATTTCCAGGAGCGGATTCTGGTGTCAGGGACCGCAGGCGACGGCTCCGCCGCGGGTCACATCGGTGCCCGTTTGTCAGAGCCAGGGGAGGCCACGGGCCTCGGTGCGGGAGGGCACAACGCGAGGACTCGAGCTCCGCCGCCACGAGCCGAGGGCAGCTGGGTGGCATCATCAGCCCTGTCCTGCGCAACAAAAATAGACAAAAATCTCTGTCTCCAGGACACAGCTAAGACTCGAACCGGGCAAAGAGGGAAGGCAGCGAGAATCTAACTGAGGAATGGAGCCCACGTGCCAGAAGAACAAGCTGAATGTGAAAACTTGCACCCACGGCAGCTGCCAACTGCCTGGGGTGCAGGGTGTAAACCCCGCATCTGCGTTACCTGATTGGCTTAAAATGGCCTTCTGTAACTACTTTATGGAAGAAAGTTTGACATGAGGGATTGATAGAAGTTGGAGTCTTCACAATTCCATGACTTAGAACCAGAACAAACATAATACAAAATACAGAAATCAGTCTATTTTAGATTTAATCATTTCCTTCTCCTTTTCATGCTATTGTATGTGATTCATTTCCTTGATTCAACGCATCTTTTCCTGTTTCCCTTGCTCGAGCCCTGCTGATTTAAGTGCTTCTTCCCCATACCCTATAGATACATGCACCTTCCTCTGAACGAGCAGGGACTGAACCTTCTCTTCTGGACGGACTGCACGGCTGTCCCCTCCTCTCTTGACATTCCTCTAAAGCTTTGCAGCTCCTATAGTTTTATTGTCTCTGCTTCTACTGCAAGCCACTTCCCCCCCCCAAAAAAAAGGAAAATAAATCTGATCCTTTTCCAAGGAAAATCTGGACAAGCTTAAACCTCTAAAAACAAAAAAGCAGAGTATCATATGACCCATTACATACTCTTGCTTGCCTACATCTAAAATTTGTTGCTCATATCTTAAAGCTCTAGCTCTTGGTTATCCCTGAAGCTATCACTTCTTTCACTAATTCCACTAGTTCCTGCTCTTCACTGCTGTTGGGAGAAGAAAGGGTCAGACTCATGTGTAGTTTTTATGTACAAAATCAAGATGACAATTAGTATCAAGCAGTTTGGGGTTTGCTTTTTTCTTCTTGTTTGTTTTTACACTTATGATTTTGGGGTTATGATTGAAGATGTTTGAATTTGGGAAAGGCAAACTTTCAGTCTAGGGACAAGTACGTGAGCTACTGACTCGACATCTTTTCCTTCCTTGTTTAGAAAGGAGAGTAAGTTTACACTGCTACCAAAAGGTAGCATATTGAATGCTCTGAGTTACTATCAATTATTTCAAAGTAAGGCAATCAGGCCTCAGAGCGTCTTTAGGCTGGTTTTCAATCTCCCAAGAAAGGAGGAGGTATAAATAAATTCATCTGTACTTTCGCCTCCTGTAACTCCATAAGCTGTGTGTCTGAATTTTTTATTAGATCCTGATAGTTGATTTTCCTTCTCATTAGTGACCTGACTGTTCAGATTCAGTCTGCAGAGTTAGCACTAAAGCAGCTTTTGCTAAAATAGGTAAGTGAACATCCAGCATGCAATTAATTTATAGCTGAACATCACTCAACGAGGCTTTCATTTTCTGTCCAATAAAGAAATTTCTGACTTAACATTTAACTACAACTCTTTTTTATGTACTAAAAAAAAGAGGATTCTAGAAAATCTTTGTAAATGTTAAGATTTTAAATAAAACTACAGCTCTGTATTAAATTTTCCTAAAAAAATCTTTTATTGACACACAAAAGGTTTTTTTTTCCTTACTGCTCTTTGTAACAAAGCAAATTAAAGAATACACAGAATACGTAAGAATATGCAATTATCAGAAAAAAGTACAAAAATAATGAGAAGTGGAGGAAAGCCATCATTACCTCATCTGTGTCCCACTGCAGCCTGTAATGTTTGTTTAAACTGTCAAAGTTACGATTTCAACTTTTTAATTTGACACTGATGAAAAGTTAGACTCAGTTTGAAACATCATATAGCAACATTACTGCACTTTTACTGGTCAAAAGAAAGTTGTGCTGGATTAACTGCTAAGCACAGAATGAGATCATCACTTTACAAGAGCAAAGATATACTTGTACTATTACAGGCATCTGCTTAATGTCACAATGCCACAAATTCTACACCCAAGAAATTTCTGTTACTACTAAAAAATTGCATAGTAGTGATAAATCTGATTTTCATCCACCTTTTCCATTTGTTGTTGCTTTTAAAGCAAATGTGATGAACTCACTCTGACATTCTAGAAACTGATGCATAGAAGTGCAGTCCCCACCTCTCCTGAAAGAAAGTGCTCTAGTAAAGACAAAGAGTTAAGTTTGCAGCCTCTTATCACCTTCAAATTTTGTCAAGAAGGTTAATGCACAGGAGTGATATTTAAGTTACAGTAAATTTAGAATACATAATATGATACACTACTGACATACAACTCCATAGCACTGAAGTCACTACTTGTTCCCATTTGTTAATTCAGAATCAGATATCAAAGATTGCAAGAAATGAACCCAAGAATTAAGGAAATAAGAAGTACTTAACCTTTACTTTTCAGCATTTTATTATTAGCTTTAAAAGGACGCTTATGTTTTTCCTCAGTCTTTACATGAGTTTTTGTATTTAATGCCTTCTTGTAATGCAAGTATATTTATTTTTAAAGCACTGCTAAATATTTCCCCTTCCTTATTACAGGAATTCACACTGCACTGAAACAACAGTTGATCTCTGAAAGGACAACTCTGTGGTAGAACAGGGCTCAATTCCCAGCCTTGCTCAAGCCCCTCTGCGTGACCCCATTCAGCTCCCAACTCCATCAGAATCTCAAATCTCTTCAAGCAAGTGGCACTAACACTTCCTTTCTGAAGGCCCCCCAAATCCTTTGACCTCAAGAGCTCATCAATCTTACAGAAACAGAGGGGGAGAAAAAAAAAAAAAAAATCTAGTCTCTAGCTTTCTGGTTGTATATATAGCATTTAATTGTGAAATAGGGCAACTGCACAGCGACAGAACAAACTAAAGTTTTTCTGCCTTACAGGTTACGGACCTACAGGCTCTCTGCAACCTCCTTCACTGCAAAAGTAGCTGAATCTACGTTACACTCTAAATCCTTTGCTCTTCTAACATAATACAAAACTACCGAGGGAAAAATAGCAACTGTCTCCTACTGCTCACAAGAGAACAAAATGCAAATTCTGGCAGAGAAAATTACTGCCCATCTGTGACCATACGAGGGCTGGATAAAGGACAGGCGGGTACAGACGCACGGACTGTCACGAAGAGAACATGGCCAGCAATCCCTGAGGAGTCGGAGAAAAGTGGATGCACCAGACACTGCAGAGACGCCGAAAACCAGGGCACTACAGACGGGCTGGGGGAACAGAGGAAACTCAGCCAGCGCTTAGAGCAATAAATGAACGTGGCAGACGCGGGACGGAAATAGGAAATGAGGGGCTTTATAAACACATTGAAAGACAACTTGAACGAACAGCTCTATGTTGCTCACAGAAAAGGAAACGGGCAGTCATCTGCCTACCGCTCTCAGGCTGAGAGCAAGAGCCCGACCACTGTCTCTTGGGGGATGGAGGTATCTGGGCTATTGCTCGTCCATCCAAACGACATCTGGAATCGTCTCTGATCCGATACATATCAAAATGGATTGATTCTTCAACTTTGACATAAGCCAAAAAACCAACCAAACAAACAAAAAGGGTATTTTGGTATTTATTTGTTACAGTGTGATAATAATTTGTTTTTGAAATCCTGTTTTGGACACTTGCAAGCTTATATTGGTAAGAGGTGGCAATATTTAAAACGTTAACAAGGAGATTCTGGGCGCAGTTATAAAAGTTCCAACTCTTTTGGACTCAGTAAATGGAACACAAGCATATTATTCCTAATTAATACCCATTCCTAATTAATACCCATTAATTTCAGTTTTCCACATTTCAGTGTGATATAAGTTATTTCTCTATAGAACAATACAGATTTGCACTTGAAACTTGAAAATATTTTCTTAATATTTCTTTTCTATTTTAGGTTATTTGTATTCAAAGTACCATCTGATTTCTTCAAAAAAACAACATCCTAATTTTCAAAGTCTTACTACAGCTAACATGAATTAGAATAAAGGGTCATAATTCCTGTACAGCACTTCAGTTTTACTCTCTGAAGTTAACTCTGTATATCTTCTGACATGCAAAATTAAAAAAAAAAAAAAAAAGTTAACAGCAAATCTATTTTTAACCATTTCATGAAATATTAGAAAGACTGCAAAACTGAAATTATGGAACACCAAGGCAGAACAGTCTATCCAGAAAATGAGGTATGACAGACCAATAAAGTGCCAGCAAACCAAAAGAAATTCTGAATGCAGCAGACCAATCTCTTGCTTACTAATGTCAGCATGCATCTTGGTAAATGTCTGAAACGCTGAGACATTAAGGAATAGCTAGTACTTGAATCAAGATTTTTAGTCTGTTACTGTTTAACAAATCTCTCTCCTGCACCAAAGAGGAAACACACATGAGGTTACACCATGATTAACTCCTTACATTTATGTTTTACTCTGCCATTAATGTCCTAGTTAAGCCACACTTTCTTCATAACAAAAAAGGATAAAGAGATTAGAATTACATCACAGAAAGTTTTAAATTCTGTTTCAAAATGTAGACAGTAACTACTAACGCTGTCAATACTGGAACTAGAAGTTCTCTATAGAAAGTGCCTCCTACCACCCAATAAGTACAATCAGTCTTCAGCCGTTTCACTATCTAAGGAGCTACAGCATAGGTCAAAAACAGCTGCACCATGTAATAATTAAGAATGAATACACAGGGACTAAACTATTTTAGCCAATCAAGGTTCCTTTTTTTGAGTTTAGAACCTTATCTGGAAGGCTCTGGGTTAAACCTGGCATTCGGAATATTCATGCTTTGAAAATTTTAAAATTTAAAGCTTTGCTAGCATTACTCATAGCATGGTGTTTTAGTTAAGACAAACAAGCCTGTGCTACAAGGAAAATGAAAGAGCCTCAATGAAGAACAGCAAAAAAATTCATGAAATGACACAAACTGACTACATTATCATACTAACTTTTCCCACTGTGTCACTCAAGCTTTTTAAAGCATTCTGATCCAAAACATGCACAGTGCTCTAAAGAAGTTTAGTCATCCAAAAGTTATTTAAACAGCAGCAAAAATATTATCTTACAGACTTTGCATCATTTCTCCAAAACCTTCTAAATGCATTATGGCCCAAAATATTTCAGGCTATTGCCTTTTTAAAAATATGCTATAGGTCTGACCTTACATACAGGTCAGCTGCATATGTTGTAAAAATAAAGATTATTCTGGAAACACACAGCTTGACAACAACAAAAACAATGCTTGTTCTTATTAGGTAATTTTAATCAAAAAGTTCAAGTTTGTATTAGGATATATGTCAGTTAAAAAAACAAACAGCTTAAGCTTGTTTATGTTAAAAATGCTTTATCTGTATTTATTCCTACAGTACAAAGATGTCCCACGCTTTCTAAGAGTTACTTTCTACTATTTATACATTTCACAAGCTTACTTCTTTCATACAGAACAAATCCAGAGTTTTTGCTTACTTACTACACCTGATTTACTAGAAAACAGTACAATTTGTGTTTCAAGAGAATATAAAATTGATAGGGGGAAAAATGTCAAAGAAAGTTTTCCCACTTGTGTCCCAAGCCTGACATCAGCAGATTGACGCTGATTCCTGTAGGTGTCCCCCAAAAAAAAAAAAAAAAAAAAAAAAAAGACACCCACACACAGCGAGACAACTTCCAAATTTGGCTCCTTAGTTTTTACAGAGTATTTTAAAAACACCTAGACTATGGGCCTAGGCCAAAAAAAATTGTCCATTATTCTGAGCAATTTTGATTTAATTTTGCAGGACAATAATAGCAAATACTCAAAGTAGAACATTTACAGAACAAAAAGAATTTGTTCAAACATTAACTGTAAGACAAAAGGTAGCTTTAAGATACACTACCTTTTTCTGTGCTCCCATTAATTTTAGGTATGAAGTCATCAACTTGTATGCCTAGGATTAAGAAAGGGTATTATTTCTGAAACCAAGCAAAAATAATTTGGGGGGAGGAGAGGGTTCTTTTTTTTTTTTTTTTTTTTTTTAAACAGTACAGCACTGTGACAGCAGTACAAACAGTACAGCAGAGTTGGCTTTTCATATTGCCTCCTCTTTCCTAACTAACAGCAAATCAAATCAAACAAAACAGGTAAGATTTAATATTATTTTCCTGCACTACGGGTTGTATTTAGGTTTGTTCAAACATACATGAAGTTAAATATCACTCACAAAATTACTGCTCATGATATACACATGCGCACATGCATATATTTTAATATATATTTATATATATGCATTCACATTCATACATACATTATACCTCACTCCATATATGTGTGTATATATATATATATGTATGCATACATATATATACACATATATATAAAAGAATCTGCAACACTTTTGGGGGGCAAACTGAGCTGATGCCAGAGGTGTGAACACTTGCAGCAGCAGCACCCTCTACTGGCTCTGCTGCGGCCACGTACAGCCCAGAGGTAGCAGGTTATGCAGAGGGAAGAGCAGAACAAGAGAGCAAATATGTCCTTCTATTGCTAACCACCTACACAACATGATTACTGCAAAAAAAAATAAAAAAAATCAACAGGAAATAAACTGAAAACCAGCTTGAAACAAGAAACTGATATCACACCTACCTAAACTGTTGTGTTCTTTAAGAGTTTTCTCTTGAAGATGTTCTAACCGTACTGTAAACAGAATTCCAAGAAAAAGATATTTCACAGATTAAAAGAAATAAATAATAAAAGTTTTTTCCTCACTAGTGACTAACCTTGTAAAGCAGTTAGCCGTTCATTGGTGAAGTCGTTATCAGCTTGCAAAGCTTCTATTTTTGCTTGAAGCTCTTGCTCTCTCTCTTCCATTTCATCTATTTTGTGCTGCAATTCTTTTTTCTCAGCCAGTCCTTTCTGTTGGATTTCCTCTTGTCTTCCTTCTGCTAGCTGCTCAAAAAAGCATCAGACATATCAAAACTAACTTTAAAAAACAATGATTATCTTGATTTTTGTAGGATTAAATGTGCAAAAGAACTTGCTCTTGCTAGTCAAATAAAGTTTAAATAAAAAGTTTTCTACTCTTATTTCTCTAGTAACTTCATTTATTTAGCTTACAGAACGGTAGTTTATTTCTCTTACTAACTCAAAAACTATTACTACTAGTATCTCTCTTGCAAGTCTTAATCACCTAAATCATATGCTGTATTTTCAGCACAATAATCGACAGAAAGAATCTCAAAACATTTTTTAGCTAAATTTTCATCTGAAGTGCTAAGTGCACAAATTTTATGAGAACAGCACCAGGCCCAAGAACTAAGAAGCACTATAAGTCTGTCAGAACTTCAAATCCTCAGTGAAAACAAAACTAAATTTATATTGCCATAGATACCCTGCCTGAAAGCCACAACATTTTCCCTTTAGGGGTTCATGAGAGAACTTTCCAACAATTCTCCTATATTCTCCCCCACCCAGTAACTGTAAAAGGGCTTAAATTGAGACCAGTAGCATTTTTAGCAATTTATATAACTGATGACCTCTTCAAGCACATTAAGTGCAATCCTAAGCAATACATAAAAAAAAATAAAGTGCAACATGCTTTTATTTACTTGTTGCTGGAGAAGTTTCTTAACCTTTAGCTTTTTTTATTGCTACATCAGAAATAAAATTTTGTTCCACACAAAACTTCCTATAAATCATATAAAATTATGTCATTACCTTTAACTTGTCAGAAAGGTCTTTAATTTCATTTACAGCTCCATTGTATTTATTAGCTAATTCTCTTAATTCTTCCTGAGTCCGTTCATTCATTTCTTTCAGGTGAGTACATTCATCTTCTGTATTACTTAAACTCCTCTGTAAGAAAGAAATAATGTGCAATAAACAAGAAATTGAAGATCACTAAACTACAAAACATTGAAGATATCCTATTCCTCTTGCCCTCATCACATTAGTGCACGTAGCTAGTGATATTCTAATGTGTTGTTCCTAATCATCAAGGCTAAAGAAACACATCAAGTGGTGGCAAAAAGCTCCATCTACACACACCACCTTCATACCACTGCACTAAACTAAAAGAACACAGGATGCAGAGACGTTAGCTGCATGTGTGTGCAATAAAAAAAAAAGAGGGAGGGAGGCTATACAAGTTATACAATTAATGGGGATTGATGGAAACAAAGAGGAGAATGGATCAGGGCATTCAATGTAACTCAGACTTCATCATACCTTTCATCTAGTGCAAGAAAAAGATTTAATGCATTTTATAGGCCAACTCTACAGCAGAGTTCTGCACTGTTTGCTGCATTTCATAATATGGACAGGCACCTAAACGGAGATCCTCTCAGAACTGCTCAGAAGGCAGCTGGCTCTTCAGGAAGCTACAAATGCTCCTGCAGTAGTTTGTGTCAGCTGGTAGTAGCTGCAGAGCCAAGTGGTATGGAATGTTTCCTCCTCCTAGCTCAAGATTTACTTCTTCATTTATGTCACACCACCACCACCACAATAGACCAAAAGACACATTTAAAGAAACATGCATTCAAAGCTACATCATTAAACTTGAACACCTTTCACTTGGGAGCCAGTGATTCTTCTGTCTGAGGAAAAGAAATTGGCTTACACTAAGCTTAAATAATAGCCACTCTACCCCACAAAATTTGAATTAATGAGGATGAAGCACAGAAAGTCAGAAGATTCTTCTTTTACGCAAGGTTTAAAAAGTATAGTATACATGATGATGATCCACCTTCCTCATTATGTAACTATTGTAACTATATCACATTTCCATAAGACTAGTCAGGAAGTTTTAGTACCTCCACTTCAGATAGTTTTCGGACCACTTCAATTTTCTCCTGTAGGACCCGCCTCAGGGACTCTTTGGCTGTTGTCTCATAGTTGTGTTTGTCTTCTTGTAATGCTATTAATTCTTTTCGTATACTGTCTTCAGTTTGATTCTGTAAACAGTAATGCAAGATAATCTGTATCTTTGTATCCAAGTTAACTACTTCATTGATTTTATATATTAAAGTGTAGTATGACCTGTTCTATTCCAAAACATCTAGCAGTTGCTGGTAGATAATACAATGTTAGAGGCAAAATTAATGGTCAAAATTCTTGAAACAATAGGGTGCCAAGTCAGATATTTGTTAAAATGTGCATATGGTAGCATACTTTCTATAATCAGCTTTGATTATAAAAAAAATTGACTATAAGAAAATTCTACAATTCCACATACCAAAAACCTATGAAAGATGCCATGTGAAAGACTCAAACAGGGCCTGCAGAAAGAGTTTTGAAATGCTAAGTAGCTATGAGGAGAAAAGGAAAAAGAAAAGGCATAGGCGACCTAAACAACAAGCAACCCACAGCTTACTTGTTATTTTGTCTCTGAATCTCAGATAGAACTTAGTATCTTTTTTTCAACTCCCTACTTGAAAAGAAACATGCATAGTAAACAGGGGTGACAGAATGACTACTTTAGCCGTTTAGAGAAATTCCTTCTACTACACACATGTTCACATGCATATGTAAAAGAAATTACCAGTCTGGGTTAGTTAAATCCTGAAAAGTATTCTTTTATCTAGATTTAAATGACTTCCAGGAAGTCTTAGTTTTTGTGCTATCCAGATTATCAAAATTGCACAGGTTCCTTTCAGTGTCAAAGCCACTTAAAAATCTGTTCCAACTGCTTTCCTCAAATTACCTCAAGTCAGAGTATTTCAGAGGAGCAGTATTTCAGCATTCCTAACATTCTACTAAAGTGAATGTGAACTACAACTTACTTTTGAACATGCTTGTAATTGATTTCCCATAACCTCTAATCTTGATAGCAGCCTGTCTTCATCTATTAAAGCCTAGTAGAAAAAAAGGTACCACCTTTATATTAAGATAAGACAAGTGGAAAAACAAAGAAGCATTTTTAAAAAGAACATTATGTGCTTTATGCAGTTTGACCAGAGATTTATTTTAGAGACTTTCATTTTATTGCAATATTTACTAGTAATAGTTTCTTCAAACTTACACATGACTTCTTTATTTATCAAATACTTTTTTGGCAGTTTGAGAAAGAACAAAAATCTGATCATTCTCCTGTTTTTACTATTATGATTTATTGTAAACTAAGAATTACAATTTATAGGCAACTGTGTATTTCAGTCTACAAAGGAAAATGATGCTTGCAGATACCTGCCAACTAGTATCTGAAGCCTCTTGTGTGACAGCAAGTAGTCGCTGAAGGGTTGCCAGCTTCTGTTCCAACATTTGTTCCCGATGTAAGGCTTCCTACAAGGAGAGCAGAGAGCCAACTGGTCAGTTCAGCTAGAACAATTCAGGAAAACAGAATCAACAGAGCAGATACTGGAATACTGCTAAATCCAAAGAGAAAAGGAAACACCAGTAGCAAATGCTGTCATATGTTCACCTCATTTTATCCATCAGTTCTTTTTTGGCTATTTTGGTTAGAAAAATGTTATCCTATAACCTGAGGCTCCTAAAGCCTTTCCCTTCTTGTGCTTATGTTGTGCATGCTGAAGGTACACACAGCAATAGGTTATTCCTTCAAGGACTTTCAAGGAGTGTACTAACTTTGACTTCTGGCAATGGTTTCAGCAATAAAATTGTCATTACCAACAAAGGACTGCTTAGGAAGTTTGTATGCAGTGAACTGCCAGTCCTCAAATGAGCCTGAAAAAGAAAAATGCCAGTAAAAACTACTATTTTGAGGGGGTTGTTTTGGCCCAGTAAGGCAGAAGAGACAAAACATCTTCCAAACAAGAGGACCTGCCTGATCTGAAACTTCTCCCTGTTGTGTCTGTAAATACACACAGAAAGGTTTATCCCCATCTCAAAAGGCTTACGGTTGATGTGAACACGTAAAAGTTGCCACTAGCAAACAAACAAACAAACCATAGCACAATGCATAAATTGAAGCTACATATCATTTATTGACATATTTATACACAAACACAGATGCTGTTGTGTGTTGCTATTTCGTAAACTAACCCTTTTGGTGCCTGTTATTCTAACACCTAGATCTGGGGTGAGGGGAATCACTAAAACTGGCAAAAGAGCAGACACAAAAAGGCTGGTGATGCCAACGAAGAAGCACAGCTGCAAGCACCCTCCCTTCCTTTATCCTTCCCAATAAATCTGGAGATGGAGATATCCAGGCTGAGAAGTTAATTTCAGATATGCAGACTTGTTGCTGACATACCAAATGGCCTCATAATTTGCAATTCCTTTCCTTTCACTACAAACTTTTATATATGTACACATATATACGTACATAGTACATCCACAACAGCAAAAAAGCTTTTTTATGGTACTTCACAATTGGAAAAAATATTAAATGTCTGTCATGTTCCTGTTAAACTGCAAAGAAATATAAATATATTTTTATATACACACCATAGATTTTTGTTTTGAACAAAGATTAAATATTAGCTAGACTAATAAAGCATATTGTGAAGAGAAAAAAATACCTGTAGATACTGTGAAAGCTGAAACAATTCCTGAGAATACATACTGGGAGTGTTAGCAGCAACCTGAAAAATACGAGAATTTAAGAATCAAAATGGTTTGGATGTTTCACTGAACTCAAGTAATACAAAATTCATCATTTCAATCTAGTTACAAATGCAAAAAATTTAATTTATATATGTGTTTTTAAATTATTTCCTATTCTATGTGTTATAGAGCTTCTCAGCTCTGAATTGAGAATCAACTGAGCTAACGCCTTAAAAATTTTCCAACCCCCAAAGCCCTGAAGGGTGGATCTGTTAACAGCTTTTCCACAAGTGTCCCACACTATCAAAACTAAGTTTAAAAACAAGAGTAGAAGCAGCCAGCTCCCTGACTCCACAGTGGACAACTCTGTATCTGTGCGCGGGGCCTGGGGTCTCAGACATTCCCTGAGCACCCCAGAGCACTTCCCGTCATGGGCACTGCAGCTTCTCCCTAAAAACCAGTGTACCAAGATAGCAGACCTCATCCCAGCACCAAAATCAAGACACAAGAGATGCTCTTAAGCCCCACAGAAAAGACTATTTCTCTTAGCATCAAATTATGCAATATCTAAGACTTGTCACTATTAATGTTTCCTCATCAACCTATATGTGGAAATTTAACCATTGTTAACTTCAACTTATTTTTTAAAAGGCAAGCTTCCAAGGCAAAAATACAGGCTACAATAAAATATTAACTGGGATACTGTGTTATTTTCTGTACTTTAATGCCACTCATAATGTTAAGCTAGGAGAAATTGGCCTGTGAAAAACACATCCAAATCTAACTAGGCTACATCCTGTAATCTTTTCAATAATCCAGAAAACAGCAAGGAAACAAACCAAACCATTGAGTTACCTTGTCAACAGGACTTGGTAATGGAGCATGGATAACACTAAAAGAAAAGAGATAAGAAACTAAGCACAGAATGGCAATTCAAAAAACCACAAGAACACCTGTAGCAAGAGTTTAATGAAGATGATTCGCATTTTCAAGATCACTCCTTAGATGAAATGTCAAAATACAAACATGCAACTACAGTCAATACAATGTTAAGCGGTTTCAAAATTACAGAAATGTCTTCTGGATCAATTTATAAATTCAAATACTCTTCTAAATACCAAAAGTCACTCTTAACCAACCTCTGCTCTACCAGTTACATAGGATTTGAGATGTTTTTAAAACTAATTTGGTATGATGTAAAGCAATTTGCATGCACAAAATAATATGCATGAACAAACTCCGTTTGCAGGCTTGTTTACAAATTCAACAAGCTAGCTAAAGAGATTATATACTAACTTTGATAATTTTATGTAATTTCACTACAGCAAGTTTAATATTTGCTCATTTTCATCAGATATTAAAACTTGGCAACTTTTTTTTTTTTTTTTAGTATTTGTCTATAGATTGTGCAATTACACAGAAAATTTCCCAGTAATTGATTTTGACCTCCCACATCCCCCTGATTATATCAGCTTGTTCAGCAAAGAAACCCAGATAATCAGGAGAGCCCAATTTGGTAAGATTTATTATTATTATTTGTATAATTGTCCTCATTTTTAAAAGCAGACAAATCAAATCACATTTCCTTTTCATGACAGTGCCTGCAAAAGAACTGTGCTCTCAATTACTTTCTTTGCCTGCAGTACAAGAAAAGTAACGGTTCCTACCTTGATTTTGAACATCATGCCTAACAAGCCCTCACTATACTGCAGTTTCATTTTGCCACACATGAATAAATACTTATTCTTACTCTGATCGTAATCGAGCTTCCATTCCATCTGGAAGAAATAATTTGATTGTGGAGACTATACATCCATGGGTGACTGAAAAGAAACAAACAGTAAGTCATGATTTGTTCCTATTTAAAGACAAGAAGTTGATGTTATAGTAACCAAGGAGTCCCAGGACAGGTGAGGCAGGGCACGTTTCAGTGCCACCCAGCAGCAGCCCCTTGTGCCCAGGGCCACCTCCTCAGACCTCCCCTGGAGACCAGAAGCCAACAGAAATTCAGGGTTTATGCTGTGAGCTTAGTCCTGGCTGATGAAACATTTCCATTTCTGATTCTTCCAAACATAGTAGTGCCTAAAAAAATTTCTTAGCTGCATTTACTTGAAGTTAACCATGCTTTGATCGTAAAAAGAAGAAAAAAATAAAGAAGAAAAAAAGAATGCATCTTACCTGGGTTAGATGCCAGGAACACAGAAGTATAACAGAAAAAGGGAGCTACCTTTCTGACAAGACTCCTAATGAGCCTATCTGGGGACTTGAAAGGTAGCACATCCAATGAGAGGATAAGAAATGAAATACAGAGCTACAGGAGCTCCTTAGAAGTACATCCTCCTGCACATTAGGAACAGAAGCAGCATTTGGTATGTTTGTAGCATATATCACATGCACAGTCCTAGATAAGCAGCCTTGCATTTCAGAAGAGAAAGATTGCTTCTCCTGGAGTGAATTCAGATTTCTTTGTACTGAAAATAGATCCGAGAGGATAAGATAAAAAAGAGCAACACATGGTTCTTACTACAAGATCAACCTCTTTCCACTGTTTCCCCCAAATTTTACTGATAAAATTATGACACTGTGAATAAACAAATTATAGTTCTATTTTCTTTCTGGTGTAGTTCTATAATTTCAGAATCAGTTACATAAAAAGAAAGGTAGGAACTACTCCCAAATTACTATAGCAAACCAGATACAAATAATCATACTGTCAGCTCATCTGTCACCTAAAGCAGCCACCAACATACAAGACAAATAGCTGCTCTACTTTCATGGTTATTAATATCAGCAAAATAGCTAATCTAGCTTTGAGGGGAAAAAAAGGAGTAAAATGGATGTTTCAGGACAACGGTAGCACTCCGGGGAAAAGGGAGAGGTCTTTAACAAAGCTACCTCAATAAAAATCTAAAAATACAAGAGCGAGGATCCAACTAAACACAATTCTTTAACCTGTATTCAGTGCTAAAGCTATTACTTTGAAGAAATACCCTTCTAGTTATAACACCTAGTTTTTTTTCAAGTTGACCTTGTAAAGTATTACATTTACATGCCAGGGAAGAACAGATAGGATCTCCTTCTCAAAACAGATTTTTCAGTGTTTCTTGGTCCCTCTTTGGCTTTCGACTTCCTGAACAAATGGACACCAGAATTCAGAAATCTCTGTTCTTGAAAAACACTTACCACAAGAAGAAAACAGTCTCAGTATTAGCTGTAGAATCTAAAACTCTAATATAGCTTTCACAGCAAGGAAGCCTTTCCTTTACAGCACAAAGCAAACTACTATTTCAAAAGTATTAGGGTATCTGATATTTAAGATCAACCTACAGCCTTACAGTTGGCTGATATATCACATAGGTCTACACTGAGATTACATAATTCCAAGTTTGTTCAGAAAGTCATACTCAAAAAAAGACTTCTGAAAACTGTATGAGGCTTTTTTTCTTGTGATTAAAAAGTTAGGAGTAACAATAAATGGGATTTAGTAGAGGGCCTGAAATGGAGAGTGATGGTGAAAAGATACACAGTAACTTCACATGATAAAAATCACCCTCTGTCCTACCAGTTTGTTGCAAGTGGAAGAAAAATTGGAAAGACTGAAGGAAACACAAAGCAACAAATAATGGTTTATAGCGACGACAGACAGGCTGGAAATAACTGCTCCAGTTCAAGTCTGCATTACCGCCTACGGAAAAAAAAAAGTTGGTTGCCAAACGGGACTGACAAAAATTCTTGCAGCACAACGTAGCTCCTGCTCTTGCCGCACGGCGGCCGGCGGTGCTGCCGCCCTGGCGAGGAGCGGGCGAAGGGGCGAAGGCTCCCGGCGGGCCCGGCTCCCGCCCCGCTCCGAGGCGGCGAGGGGAGGCCACGCGGAGCGGCCGCCCCGCACGAGGGCGGTCGCGGCCTGCGGCTCTCCGCACAGGGAGCCTCCAGCAGCGCCGCCAGCGTCCCCTGCGCCCCCGCTCGCTACCGCTACTGTACGGGCACGGCCCGTACGGAAGCACCTGCCCACGCACGCAGAAACAAGGCAGCTCTCCCCCGTTCACTGAGGTCTGCAAGCTCTCGCCCCAAGCCAATGGCAGAGTCCTGCCAGCTGGCGCAACCGCTGGCTCCAGGCTGCGGGCGGACGCGCTGCAGGGCAGAGCCCCCCAGGGACACGGGCGCCCCGCGGCGCTCACAGCGAGGGAGCACCACAGCGGAAACAGAGCAGGACTGGCTGTGGCAGGAGCTTTGGTCCACAAAGAGAAAGCCAATTTGCAAGCAATGCTTATGTTTTTGCTTTCATTTGTTAGCATAACAGCAGCAGCTGTGGTTAATAATTAAAATAGAGTTAAAAAATGGTATTCTTTTTTCCTCTTTGTTAACATGTGCTGGGTTTCCCCATCTGCACAGGCCTTTTGAGACACCAAGCGAGAGAAAAGTTGTAGGTTTAAAAATACTGATGAGTCCAAATTTGACTAGAGCACAGTCCAGGGGAAGCAATTTGTATTTCATTATTTGCTACCACTTGATCATACCTGAAAGGCGCTTCCTTTCCACACAGCTACGTAAGTTGGTTAACAATGGTTAATTCCTAGGATGTGCTGCCAGAACTGGGAAATTTCAAAATTACTAGAATAAAATGAATCCGAGCACATTAAGAGAAAAGCACAGTGAGATTAAAACAGACACGTGCTGTACCAAGGAAGGGGAAAGGAGCAGGCCTGCGTATATCAGTAACTTGCTGGACAGTAACCGGACAAACTGGGATGCAGCAGGGCTATCTCCTGGGTCTTTCTGCGACTTGAGCCCAACATCAAGACTTGGAAGAATGACTGCTTGTATAATCTATCCTCAGAGCTACATACTGAACATGCCACTATTTTAATGAACCAAACCAAAACCACATTTGCAAAAAAATTAGTTAGCAAAACGCAATCTGAATATTAAAATAAATATATTCTAGCAATACTTACACAGTTCAGAGTTTACACTGACAAATAAACTGTACTTATGCAGTCATCACATGATAATTATATATGGCAAAATGCTGAGGAGTCTTGTGCAAGGAAGGTGTTATATAAATATCAGAATGCAAAATGGTTTTAAAGGGAACCACTAATTTAAAACTGCTTTCATGTCTGCATTTTTATTACTAGATTAACAGTAACATCTGAGAGTATTAAAATGAATTGGGTAAAAATATTTGTTTACATGCATTCCAGCTGCATTTATGTGTAAACAGTTTAACTGTGATCTAGCTCAGCTGTAATTTCTGTTTCATGCCTCTGCACGATGCTCTGATTCTTGTTCACGGCTGGGAGAGGAGAGAGCAAGCTTGCAAACGCTTCGACATAGCTCAGCACGTGAGTAACACAGGAGTACAGCACCTGTGTTCAAAGCTCAAGGGATTGCAGGGATCCTGTTTTATAGAAATACTACAGGACTGCCACAGTAAAGTATCTGCTGCTGTCATTCCCAGGAAAAAAGAAGTTTGCTGAAGATGAACTTTCCACAAACTTCCACATAACTGAACTGAAAATATTTCTGATAAAAAAGGTGAAAATTTTTTTCCCTCCAAACCTGAATGAAAGTGTTCTTCCAACTACATCTTAAAATACAAGTTGCTTTAGGTTTAACTATACCAAAAGCGCCTTCCCTTTTAATGAAGACAGAATCTCTTGTCATATAAGAAGATCCAAGTTTTAGAGATGCAACACATTCCTTTGATTTACTCCATGCGTATCCCTAGTATTAGTAAGTGTCTACAGTCATGTTACCTGAAATTACATTTTAAATAATTCCCAAGCAATTCCAAATAAGCATCTAGGACTTTAACCTTCACAAGATCATTTCTGAAAGAAATGAAACAATTTGTTTAATGACCTTTACTATCATGAATCATTCAAAAATGGTACAACTCCAGAAGACCTCCCTGATAAAATGCTTAACCACCTCTATCACTTGGCAAGGTTCTCTTCAAAGCTTTCTTCATTCCCCTTCATCTGATACTTTGCAAGTTAAGAAATATAACCAAGGCAAACTGAACAAAGAATTTATGTTTAAAAGAGGGGCTGATGGCAGCAGGCTGCATAATTTAGTTTTGCTCATGTGATGCTCTTCAAAAATTTTACTGTTCGGACATGGCTCTTTGCAGAACTTTACCATAAGTAGTTATATTAAATATTCTTTCAGTCCAGTCTTTCCTAATATACTCTTCTTTTTTTGGGGAGGGATAAGCTCTGTGAAGGTAGTTGGAAAGTAGTACAGTGGAAGAGCAGTGATGACAATTTTGCCATTTTCTTGCCAAATATGTGTTGCTGAGTTAGGATTCAGGAAAACAATCAGAATATTGCTGTTCAGCAAAAGGAACAGACATCTCAGGTACCTGCAGAAAATCTTGGTGAAATCACACAAAATCAGCCTTTAGAAAGAGAAAGAAATGGCTCGAGAAACCTTGTACAGAAATCCAAAACACAAAAGCCTTTGGCCGCACTTTTATCAATTAACAGAGACATACAGCTTTCATCATAATCCACAGTTTCCTGAATGTGCATACAGAGAAGAGGACAGCAGGAAAACAGAACACAACAAAAACCTCCCAGCTCTTTTTTCACCTAGCAACATTTTTCTATCCTGATTTTCAAGTACCTCCTGAAATTTAAAGCAGCAGCAATGGGAAGAACAGGTAGATATCTAGATATCTCAGCAAGAATTAAACTAATCTGTTTCAAACATCTGCTGACTATTTTAGCAGGGAATTCTTGCTCGTTCTTCTGCCACATTATGTACTAAAATTTTAGGGATCATCTGCTTGGAAAAAAAAAAAAGAGTGAAAAGGTAAACACATGCACACATGCTCATGCTGCAGGTTTTACACTGTAGGAACGAATGCAAGCGGTGCAATATCTGAACACCTGGTCCCAGCTGAGCCTCCTTTCCTGGACCTGCATTTCCACTGTCTATTCAACCACCCGCGAGCAGCGGTGTGGCCACAAAGGCTCAGGTGGGCTGGGGAAGCAAGCCTGCTAGAACCTAAAGAAGAGGCGAACCGTGGGGGAAAGAACGTGCATTTTCAGCAGGAAGGTTTAGGGATCCACTTTACCACAAGGCTCCTGCTGCCAGCCTAAGGGAGAGAAGAGATGACAAAAGGATGTCTTTGCAACAAGGGTATCATTGACTCTTAAAGATGCTTTGTAATAAGATGCTCTAAATAAACACACTTGAAAATGGAAGTTCATGGGGGAAAAAAAAAACAGGAAAAAAAAGATCCATACCCTTACCTTTCCGCGTGTTCTCCGTCACATCTACACCAAACTGGATGATGTCACCTGACATAATCTCACATGGTGGGCTTTCCTCAGATCCTCTACTTAGTCTCTGACTATTAATAAAGGTACCATTACTACTTTTAGTGTCTTGAAGATAGAACTGTAAAAACAAACAAAAAAGTAGTAAACTATCTGCAAAAACAAAGCATGATGAAACCAAAGCTCCAATAAATGTCTATTTCCCATAAAATACAACTTTGATGCCCAAAAGGTAAGTGGACAGATTTATCAGTCACCTCAAAATGCAACACCTTTACATTTTCAACAAATATTTCTATTTGATTTATAGTTACACTTAACATATTACTGATATCTAGCACATACATTATGGAATTAATCACTATAAATTTTACTTAACCTTCTGTTTATGTGGAAGAGATTAGGTATTATCAGCAACTAAGCCTTTTGTCACACATATGTAAGAATGTGTATTTATGTTAGTTAACACAATTTTTTTTTAACTGCATCATATGCTTAAGACAAGTGGTCCCTGGTACAAATGTACCTTGCAGGAAAGACAGGCACTGTAGACAAAGGAAGAGCTTTGGAAGACAGAATCCAGGAACTATAAATGCAACGCCAGGAGAAGACCAGGGAAAACAAAGGTAGGACAGTTTTACCTCTCACAAATTTTAGTTCACACCATTAAGTTCATCTTGAAATTGTTGCATCATCAAATACCTTTGTAAATAGCCATTTGAAGAGTTAATTAAAGTTAAATAGCAACTCACTGAAATTGAAAGAGCTCATGACACAAGACTTGTACTCAGAAAAGCTGCAGTAGCCGAGGTCACCTAGTGAGCCAGTCACCTGGCAGAGGACTAGAGTCCCAGGCTGGAACTGATGAGGAGATGGCAGGAAAGAGGGGGCTGGAATGCAGCAAATCTCCTGCCTGAGTCACTTGCAATAGGTCAAGTCAACAACACTTAGTACAGGAAGTCAATGACGGGGAAGTAAAAGGAATCCCTGAGCTCAAAAGGAATCCCATTGATCCCAAAGCAAGCACAAGCATGAGGGAGAGGTGCTGCTCTCATCAAAACGCCTGTACTCTTATTCTTTCCAAAAGCTAAGGAAGATTTTATTTTTCAGAATTCTGTACAGAATTTCCCATGCTTTTACTTGCCTCTATTATCAGACCCCTCATAAGAAGATATATTATAGCAACAGTACCAGCACTCTTCAGATCCCAGGAAACAGCCTCAACCCTACACGCTTGCTCAGGGTAGCACAAGGCAGTGCCCCTAACACAAGGGCTGAAACACCGCTGGGCCCACAGGACGCAGCTCAACGTAGTCCCCAGGGGAACACCGAGGTGGAAAGCTCGCCTCGACGTTACGCAGTGACACAGGGAAAAGTGCACAGGAAAGTGTGCTGCTGTTTTTGTTTTTTTCCTAGGAGACATACCTTTCATCTTAAATTGAAAAATGAAAAATCAATTAGTGCCTTGTCGGTAAAGGTGGAGGTAGACACGAATTACGGGAAGATCAAGAAAGAACAGCTCTATTTATTGCAGTGAAGAGCCAGATCCACCTACTCTAGCCAATTTTGTTTCTCTCAAGTTAAAAAGTTTAATTAGCATGTTAATTTAATAATCTGAAAGTGTTCAATCTTTGGGGCAGCTCAAGTGACAAGATAGTTGCTTTTATTTCCTGTTTGTTTTTAATTAGTGTTTTACTCCACTTGAAAATCCCTGCAATACAGAAGGGTGAGTCAAACATGTTTGCACACATCTGTTTTTCTCTGCCCTCTCCTTTACTATGCATATATCTGCCTTTTTTCCCCCCCTCAAACTTCAATTTATTACTGTCTGCATGAATAAACTTCTGCAGAGCCTACAGACAGGGTGCTCTTGCCCACGAAATGCAGGGGCGTTACCACAAGAAAGGATGCTGTGGGATTCTCAAGTTGAATAGACCAGCAGCAAAACAATATAAAAAATACCAGCAGACTTGCAAAATTTCAGCTGTGAATAAGCATAAACTTTTCAAGAATGTATAGAAAATACACGTTAAACAACTTTATTAAACTGATATCTATCCACTTAAGTCATAAAATTTACAGGATAAAATTCAGTAACCAGTGCTCTTTCAATTTTCTGAGTCCTTAAAAGCAGGATTAAAATAGTCTGCTTTTTGCATATAGTAAAGAAACAAGCAATAACTGCAAAATGTTAACAAACTGATGTACAAGTAGAAATGCAGATTTCAAGGATTAGGAAAAAAAATTCAGCAATCTTGTCTTTAACGCAGGAATTCACAACCTACAGTGCTGGCTCCCTTCATTAAGGAGACTCAAACATTATTCCATTCCAGTTTTCAGCAGCAAAGTTGAACCCCTCCACCACCCCCGTGGCATTGCTAAGAGCTGTCTCTAGGAGGAAGATGAGTGCGAGCAGCAGCAGGCGTGCTTGGGTACCCGCACCAGCGCTGAAGGGCTAGCAAATCCTCCCGGTGCCGAGGCCCCGTGCGCAGCAGCTGCCCCAGGGAAGCGCTCCTTCCTCCCGCCCTGGCGCGCACACGGACGCACCAGACACTGGGGCGGCCGGGAATCTTCCCCTCTCCCGTTTACACCATGTTTAGTGCACCGGCTCAAGAACTTGCACAGTTGCAGTAAACCAGTTGTGAGAGCTGATGCAAGTTATGTGAAGAGGCTCTTAAACTGGCATTGCCATGAAGAAAGGCAGCATTTACCGCCCTAATTATACTTTGATTTATAATTCGCACCTTTCAAATCAACTCAGTCCAAGCCCTTTGGTGCCTCATAATAACAATTAGTCAAATTGAGAGTGGAGTGGAAAGGGTATTGCGTGCACATGCAAAACACCTTAATTGCTGGGGACTGTTCTCAAGAATTGTAACACCCTTAATTCAGATTACTTTTCTACGTATGGTTCAAGTGGTACTTTTCCATGGTTCTTTACCTTCTCCAACTGAAAACAACTCCAGCCAGTAGTTCTTCCTTAGCAATGTATGTTCTCCTGAACTCTTGCATCCTCTCCCACTTAACTGAGTTTAGCAGTGATTTACTGCAAACATCTACTACTGCGTATCTTCTATACCATTCACAGGTGTAGGCATTTACTTTAAAAGGAGGTAAAGCTTGGAGTTCATCTGTACACACACTCAGAACTTCCCTGGTACAGCCCATCTACTGCAGAATCTGCGTTAAAGAAGTTTCAAAAACTACTTTTCTGTTTCCATAATTTTTTTTAAAGGAACGACACATTAATTTTACGATGTTAAAATTGGTCATATTTCAAATCATTCGTTCAGTTTTGCAAACAGAAAATAAAAGGACCTCTTCTACTTGTGTCGTATAAAATCTTCATTCCTTCAAAATGGTATCATTTTAAGTCAACCACGGAGAACAGTACCAACAACTCGCTAAAAATCAGTCTACATTTTACTTTCATGCCGTTAGGTACCACTATACTTCCCAATCCCTATAACAAATTCCTAATATTTCTTGACTAAAGAAATACAGAAATTCTGCCACGTCCATTCCAGACTACAGTGAAACCTATGCACAAATAACTTAGGAATGATGAAAGCTGGAAGTTACAAAATTGCTGTGCACCAGAAGGGCCAACTGTGACTTGAACTGCAAAATGCCAGAAGCTTTTCCTTTGGGAAACACAACCAAATCAACCAAGCCTGTGCTCGAGCAACCACCAAGGCACCAAGGCCATGGCGCAGCTGAGAGGCTCCCGGCCTGCTCCGGCCGAATGGGCTGCTTGGGAAGGGATTTCCTTCCAAGCCACATGAAGCTCTGGTGGAACAGACACCTTCGAAGGATCCCAGAGAGACAAACGATCAGCTTAGATACAGAAAAGCAGGAAAAATAAAGCAGCACATTCTGTGCAGCGGAGAGGTATGGATTTAAGTACAGTATAAGACAGAGATAGAAAACAGCTGATGAGAATTTGTTTTGCTATCTTAGTACGAGAGCCGCTTTCAGCGCTTCCTTTTTTCCAACTTCTTCTTGGCTATATACAGCATTTCTTCTCAGTATCTTCTGTTTCACAAGGATCAAACTGGAATGCTATGATGAAGTTTTAAAATTAGCCTAAGATGGAGTCCAGCAAGTTATCAAAAATTGACTGACACACTACTTTGACATTCTAGTTTTGTCAGAACAAGATTAAAAGCTCAAGATAACAGCTGTATATAAACATTCAAACATGCTCAGAAGACAGATACCCAGTACCTTACTCTTGTATACCTGTTCATTTGTAAAGTAAAGATGGTCAGTAAGGTCTCCATGCACAAGGCAACAACAATGAATGCTTGAAAGGTGCATGCTCTATTAGTATGGAAGCGTGCACATTTCATCCTTATTCCATAGCTTCATTAATAATGAAATAATATCTATCAAAATACAGATTGTGCCCCTTTTGCAGCCAGCCAGCCTTTGATACACTTATTCAATATATTTTCACTGCTCAGATTACCAATGTATAAAGACAGTCCCAATTTTAAGGCCTCCTGGTTTACTGTTCTTTTCCTCATCCCTTTATTTTCTCTGTGGATGAAGTGAAAACAAGTCCAATGTGCTTCTGAGACCTTCCAATATATTAGTTTAAATCAGAATGATTTATATTAATGTCAAAATGTGAACTGCAGTGACTAAGGATGTGACAAGTTCACTGTGCCAGGCTTAATGCACCAAAGGGGCACCGAGGCAGCCACCCAGAGTAGCAGAGCCACAAAATGCTGCAGTGAAACGCTACAGATCCTGCCTTTACTCATGTTGCAGGCTGAAATGTTTGGTTCTTGAGCAATTAATGCTGGCGTTACAAATGCCTCCCTGAGTACTAAAGCTGATACCCAGGTAAATAAAATAATAACCAGTAAATGGGGATGCAAAAAGAACGTGATATGAATGCCAAACTGGACTAGCACACCATATTGGGTTACCTGTTTGCCCCGGGTGTTTCACCACGAGGCTGGACGCTGCAGCCGCGCACAGACCGCGCACCGCGCTCACACACAGCCCGCCCGCCGAGCCGCAGCCAGCAAGACTCTTCCCCCAGACTATTTTCTAGCCACTGAAACACCAACGCCGAATATATTCCGAATTTGAGAGGAGAGCTTCTGCTCTCAGACTGCATCCCAATGAATGCCAGGTTGCTCCTTTGGCCAGAAATAGATGACAGGAGTTCAAATCCTAAACTATCTCCAGATTCAAACGACTGTGTTCCTCATTCTGGTCTGCTTAGACACATCCTAAATTCCTTTCCTCTCACTCGGCTAACTCCACCCACGTCTCAAGGAAGCAGAAGTATTTGTCTCCATAAGCGAGCTAATTCACAGGGTGGAGCGCATCAAGCAAAGTGGCTTTTCTATTTAGTTTTTCATTTGCTAAACACATGGATCTAATGCTCTTTGACCTTTACACGCCAGCTTCTTAAAACAATTTGGAAACAAAACTAGAGCATTAACTTCTGAATTCTTAGCAAATCTATTTTTTTAAATGATTCTAGCTACCAAGGGCAGGAACATGCTGTGAAACTCAAAGCAGCCGACGGTGCAGGGGCATTTTGCACTCAGAGTGACAGGCTGAAGAAGTTGCAGCAGGCTACGCAACAGCATAGGTACTGGAGGTCCCCAGAGAGAAGCACAGCTTTCCAGCAGCTTTTCATAAGCTGCTTCTTTGGAGAGAGAGAGAAAAAAAAGCAAAAACAAAAACAAAAAAAACACCACTCTAACTGCCCCTTCTGTGTATGAAGGACTTGACTCTCTTTGATACAACACTGGACAAAAATATTCACCGTAAGTTTTCCCCTGCATTTTCAGATCTGAAGATGCAAATGAAAAGTCTAAATCTCTCTCTGGATGAAAATGAGTTAGAGTGCTCAGCTACTATCCTGCAGAATCCACTCCCCCACTTGCAGATGTGCCAGGCCTGCCATGGGCAGCAGCTCTCTCTGCTAACAAAGCTGTTCGGGTCCGTTTACACCTTGAAGTTTTGTTGATTGTACTGCCAGGACAACCCTGCTAGCTACTCATACCTGTTGTCAAGCAAAATAAACAGTTAGTGGTAAAGGCAGTTTAATGCCAGCATAAATGTGTCCGGGGTAAAGACAGGCAACCTTTTCTGGATGTATCTGGAGTGCTCTAAAGCACCATTCCCTCTGCCGTCGCCACCCAAGTGTTCAAGTGCTCTGAAATTCACTACAGGCCCTGTCATTCTCCTTCCTTTTGTTTGAGCTAACTCAGATGACTTTGCCTCACTGCTTAAACACAGAGCAAGGAAGGGCAAATGGGTTGTTTTTGCAGACGGGAGGAGGAGGAAGAGGAGGAAGAAAAATGACATAGAATAGCTGTGTCAAACAGCCAGGGACACTAATGTCTTAAGTGAGCACAGAACACACAGGCACCGACAGCCTAGAGTCGCTCTGGTGTTTCCATCGGTATGGAAATGTCACCTTTCTTGAAACAAGAACACACACACACATTTCTAGATGTGCCATACCTGCAAAGCTTCCCTTTCAATGTGCTGCTCTGCAATGTTTACTTTAATTGGCACCCTCCACATACACACTATCAGCCCCTCAAACAGTGGCACACCAGAAGCTTTCACCGAGAGGAGAAACGCGACAGTGTTTGCAGACCTAACGCCTCCCCCCAGCCTGTTGCACCCCGGAGGCGAGGAGTTGAAAACTCTCTCAACGAGTATTCAAATCCCACATCTCACAGCAAGGACTCGGAGTTACCTGCATGATGAAATGTCTGAGGTTGAGGGTGACTTTAGAAAACAGTGAAAATGCACGTAAATAGTTGCTTTCATAAAATTAAGCAAATTGCATTACAGTTCCTGGACCTAACATCCCACTAGTCAGGACAGAGCTGTAAGACTCTAACCCACCACTTCTGTGTTTGTTTACTTTAGCACTAAAAGGAACATTCAAAACACCTAGAGAAACACAGCTGATGACAAAGATACAAGAGAACTATATGGATGGGAACACACAGAAGAAAATTATCCATATAAAAAACCAACACAGGAGACCACATTTAAAGTGGTAGCTTGCAGTTAGAGGAGGACTTTTACTCGGTCAACACTGCACACTCTCACCCAGAGCTCTGCCCAACAGGTGCCAACTGCTGCCTCTTGCATCTCCTCACTGCAACCAACGAATGCAAGTAGAGAAGCTACCAGAAAGAACGACCCCCCTTGTTAACCCACCGGCCCTTCCTCAGGAGGGCAGGGAATTAACCTCACAAACAATCATTTTCTTTCTAGAATCAGCAACTTACAACCCAAGTTGGCTGTCATGAGCTACACGAAGTACCTGAACACAAAGGTTTCTGCCAACACTTCATGCCTCAGTTCTGTAATGAATAACTGAACGCACGTGGATGATCCCCGCTGGAGGACGTGGTCCGAGGCGACCTTGTTCTCTTGCAGCTATCCATGTTTTATTCAAATAACCCAGAAAATGTATTCAAAGCCACTGGAATGGGTTGACAAGATGCTCTCCAAAAACCCCAAGATAAAATGTTTTACCACAAAATGTGAGAGCAGTGTTCAGCACTAGTTCTCTCTGCATCAAAATTAGTGACACTGATGTAAAAGGCTTATTTTTAACAAGACAATGAGATCTAGAGGTAAAGTTCTAATTTCCAAGTAATTTGATTTATATATAGCTGACTGACTTGCTACAGTACAGCATCTGTCACCACAGTTACTAACTACTACTCACACGAGTACCTCTGTTGCTTAATTTTTGTTCTCACAGTTCACAAGAATTTCAAAAATGAAAAAGAAAAAAAAAATCGGGCTTCCTGCTATAAATACAGGATGGATTTAGGGCAAGTAGGGTTTTTTTTTTTTTTTTTTTAAACATTCCATTCTTCTCACAGCTGAATCACCAATTCTGACATTTCACATATTCCATGTTTTAAAATCACCTTTTGCAAGTAGATCACAGAATAGGCTAAGAACATTAACAGCCCAGAAAAGGAGCTGCAGCTCCATTCTGGAAAAAGACAAGGTAGAAAAGAGTTTCCTAGCAAGCAATTCCCCAGCTTCATGTAGTACTAACTGTACATGACTAAGAAAAAAAATAGCAAATAATATGACTCCTGAGCCTACACTCCTGCCTGAAGATGCTGTTCTAACAAGATACATGGCTGCTTTAAATTCTGAACTGAAATAAATTAACAGTAAAGTGTAATCACTTTCTCAGCAGATAGATTTCTAGATCTGAGATAGATTTCTCAGCAGTGGTTATTTACACCTGGCTCCACGATGCACAAACTGCCTCATCCTTAGAATACCAAAGCAAGAGACCTGGGCTCTGCTGCTGTCCCAGGAGGCAGCGTGTAATACCGCACACAGGGACTCTGAAAGAAGCCGCCTGCAGTTTCATATTAAAAATCTGAACAGTGCAATGAATTCCTAGAAACGATATGGAATAAAAAGGATGTTGCGATAAGTTGTTCTCTCCTACTTCATTAAGGAAGCTTATTCTCTTAGTATAAAGCAAACACTTTACTATCATACTACTCTGATACCAGTCTAATGATTATTTTGTACAAATTTACATTAACTTCTATTATTATACCAAAGATGTACCCAAAAGAAAATATATAAAGTAACTTTCTAAGGTGACCAAAAGAGGTTTCTTTTAACCCTATCTTAGTCTCTATTAATCAAACATGCAGCTCAATAGGACCTTCTTTTCCCCAGAAATCCAGACCTGTTATTTAAGATAACACAATAACATGTAAAGCATTACAGGAATACCCACCAATTCAGGTGTCCTTTTGTGAATGCTGTCCTGCAAAACTAGGATTAAAGCTATTGATTACTGTAATAAATTGCCACAAGCATGTGGCAACAGGACATGCTCAAACTAAGTAATGAAAGTAAACATTATCTTGCAGTGTACACACTCCTGAAGACTACGCTTGACGGACGCATATATCCTGGAACAGAATAAGCAAAGGAACATCAGCTCTGCAAAGAGCAGGCTCCCATGTATAGCTAATCTCTTTTCAAATGTATGTTGCTGTAAAAAGGAGCTTCCAGCTTATCCTTGCAGTATACTCATCCCTACAGAGGCAAAAGCATCTGTACTAAAATCCTGTACTATGGAAAAAAATGTTAAGATTAATCAGAGGACAAAACAACAACTTCTTAAATTCATGATGAAGTAACAGTGGTTAAACTTGAGTTACTTTATAACAAGCACACTCAAGTGTAAGAATAGAAAAGCCCTATAGTCTTGTCTTTGACTTCAGTGCAGAGAACAACAAAGAGTTTTGCCATGTTTTGACGTAGCTCTACATCAGCTTAAAACTGAAGTCTGTGTCTTTAAACCTGAGAAGACTCACAGTATTAAAACTTTATACTAATAAAAGCTCAAGTTAAAGATCCATAGCACCCAAAAACACTAAGTAAAAGTGAAACACTAAAACACAACACTGCTTTAGTGGAAAAACGTCAAAGAATAAGCAGAATTGACATGAAAAGCAGAACACAAAGCATTTAATTACAATAAATCTTGAAGCACTAACAGGAGCTGGCACTTAGAATGAAGAATTTATATTACTCTAAAATGAACATTATGCATTCTTCCTTAATCTCGAAATATGACTAGTTAACTAAACCAAGGGACTTTCAAAAAGCTATCAACTGAAATGGAAATTTTCCTTAAACTATTTAGATTATTAAATTTCTATCAGCAAACAGAAATATTCAAATCAGAATTTTTGTGTGTATTTCATATATTTCTATTTTGCAAGTAAATTGAAGAAGTAGAACAGAAGCCAGATTACCAGATACCTCACCACATGAAGAGTCAGGAAAGGAAGACTGCTTATGTGAAGGCAGAAAGACATGAAGCAGCTCCTTTTTTTGAGCTTTTGGTAAAAAGCTCAAACTCGCTACCCTAATCCCAGGCCCTGCAGATGCTACCAGGCTCTGCCACGCAGCCCCTCCTCTGCCAGTCGTTCCATCCTACGGCCCCTCTGCTCCTTGCCAGCAAGGATCTCCTCATGTGTGTTCACTTCTTATCAACAGGGAAAAAGGGGAGAAGCTTCTGCAACTGCTTTAACCTTTCCTCATGAGAAACTACTGTGCTTATGCACAAATAATCATTACTTCCATGCACAACTGCTGTTTTATGAGAAAAAACTCCCAGGATTCACACATTCTGAAATCAAAGAGAAAAACTACAAATTTCACAAGTATCTTCAAATGCAGTAGTGATTTGATAAATAATCTTCATGATGATATAAACATGATGAAGACATCTCCTTTCCATTTAGCAAGGTACAGATTCTATTTTTCAAATGCCAGGATGTCATTTCTTAAGTGCCCGCACAGATCAACCTAAGCAGTATCACACAGCAGAAGTTTCCTGCTTTCTGACTTCTTCTGCTCCTGAACCATTTGTTAACACATGACACTGTCAGAAACAAGTAGTTCAGCACATTTCTAAACTACAGGCAAAACTGCCATGCTGAGGACAACCTTAATGCTTCGGTGATACACTTTCAGTGCAGTCAAAAAGGATGGAGCAGTGTAAGTCTTAGCTCAAAAGAACTGCCCAAGCACAAGTAACATTGCATTAACTTTATACAATTCAAACTAGATATTTTTGTAACAATTCCAAAACAAATTCTACTATGATGTCGTGTAGTGAGAGTTCCCTGCACACATCCTTACACTGAAAATAGAGCCCTACGCTCCTTCATCACTGCTGATACAAGTACTGCTTTTCTGAAGACTTCTCTGGAGCAAGTAAAGACCAAATAAATGATTAAGAGGAAAACAAAAATAAAAATAAATGTCCCCACCCCATGTTAAGTTTCTTCCCATTCCGTGTCCTGAACTTCAGCATTCCACACAGACAGCAGATGTATTTAACTCGAAACTAAACACTATCGGCGGAGGGTGCGGCTCCATTCGAAGATGTAAATTCATTTTCCAGTACAGAGAAATTTGACAACTGGGAGTTTAGTATTTGTACTCAAGGCCCTGCCAAGCCCCGCCTCCAGCCAAGCGAGAGTGAAAACAGTCTGGGAGGAAGCTGTATTTATTTGAACTCACTCTGGGCCTGAGACTTTGAAAGCAGGCAATAATTGCGAGCTGCTATTCCTGAACAAAGGCATGCTATTCTGGTGTTCCTTTGAGATCAACAGTTTTATAGTTTAAAAAACATATATATTAAACATTTTTAAGCTTGAAGAAAGAAACACCTATTCCGTACCGAGATGGACCCGCCAGGAATGCACTAGACTGTAGGAGCTGGGGTTTGGTCCGCAGTTCGCCAGCAGCGCTTCTTTCTTTGAGGTCGAGCTGCACTGGCCTCACAACAGAAGGGCAGCTGCCCAGGAGCGGCAGGAGCCTCCCGAGCCCAGGGAAGATGCGCAGGGAGAGGGGAACTGCAGCCTCAAACAGGGACTCACAGTTCAGGCTGCTCTTAGTTAAGGGCAAACACCACACACAGCTTTGTCTTTACAAACAGATTAAAAGGTTTGCTAACACGGCAACATTTAAGAAGCTAATTATTCCAGTACAGCTCTTCACATGGACAAAAGCATTACAAAGTCTTCTGCTAGTTATTTTGCATCTTCATTTCCAAAAGGGAAAGTCTTCAGAGATATGACACTGAAGACACTGTTTGCATGTCTTTTATTCTTTAGACAAGCTGAGGAGAACCTGAATGTCTTTTAAAGAGCCTTTGCACACGAACGCGGTGTTTGGGACACCTGATAAAGGCAACGAGCCTGGCGAGCAGGGGAAGGGGGCTGCAACACACTGCTCGTGCTCGCATTCCCTCCAGCTGTACGGGCACAGAAAGGAATCCGCGCCTACCAAATAAACCAGAGCCTTGCAACTGCTTGGACTAAACGTGCCATGCTTCCCTCTACAACAAGAAAAATATTTTCCAAAGTATAAAAAGTGCTTTCTAGCACCAGTGGCTCAGGACTGTTATCGGTCTAAGAAAAAACACCACCTTTGCAGGTCTCAGTATAGTCTTAAGAAGGGAAATGGATCTTTTAATTCTTTAAACAGCCAACAAACATTTTTTCAAGTGGCAGAGCCTTCCAAGTAGGGAGTCCAGAGACATCAGCAAAGTTTTATATGCTGGATCCAGGTTATACTACCCAAAGGGCAAAACAAAGCAGAACACAACAGTGTTCTTACCAAGAACACTTATATTTGCAGTGGTTAGAAAGAGCATGAATTCTTCACAGTTCATCTCCTAAAAAGGGAATTAAATTTCTGATACGGTGTACATCTACCCACTTGTTCAGGCAGCTATTTGTACTTCAGTAACATAAATCAGAAGAAAAAAATCTAAGTTATTTCCATTTTGTTTTTATTTCCACTTTTTTAAACAAGGCAATTTGGCTGATAAGGTTATTAATATTTTAGTAAATCCATCTGGAATAGAAAGAAACGGAGATAGAGTCAACCCTGAAGAGCAGGGGCAAGGTTACAGAGGGAGGCCTGGTTTCTCCTGGACCTCCCAGCCTCTCCAGCAGCTGCTGGGCGGGGGCAGCCGCCCCGTGCGGCCCAGCACATTTAACAGCTGGATTCTCCGCGAGGGAGGGCCCGGCCAGGCGTCCCCTTGTTACCTCGGGCACAGCACTGCCAACCGGCCAATAAAAAGTGGCACTTTTGTAGGGAACCAGTAAAGTAAAAATCACCCCGCCTGTCAAGAAAGGTGGTTGAACAGGACAGAGCAAATAAGCACAGGAGGCCTGAAGGGCTGGACTCGCCTGAAAGTTCAGCCCAAAGCCTCACCAAGAGGTTAGAAGTGCCACTCTCCTCCTCCCTGCCAGCGCCCAGGCACGTCCCACATGCCAGCGATGGCACTAATGACGCACTGGTGATAGCTCCGCATGATTAGGGAGAAGCTATACAATTAAATGCATCAAGGCTCATTTATTGCTATCATAATAACCGCGGCAGTGATCCTTGCTACCAGATTACCTAAGAGCAAATTATGTTTTCTTCTGTACAAAACTCTGATGCTATTCAGTTGGCATGGAAACCCCACAGTAGGAAATAAAATTTAACTGAGATAATAAAAAAGTACTGCTATTGTAAAAAGAAAAATATGTAATTTTGTTTGTTTTTGTTTTGCAAGAATCATTGACTTCCTTCCCTGATGAGAAAGGCCTTCTTTCTCTACTTTTTAAACCTGAATTGCAACCACTAGAGGGCAATGATTATACATACTCTTGTCCAGATTTGGTAAAGTGAACCAACTCAATAAAGAGTTACATACCAGTAAATTAGACTCTTTATATTACGAAAATATTTTTCATACTGCAACTCCCATTTACACTGCGGGTTTTCTGAACTATTAATTCCAGCCATACAGTCTAGAGCTCCCACACAAAGTTACTTTAAGCTACAAGATCCACATTAACAGTTCTCCTGCGTCTGCTTCTCAGAATTGAACATTAGGTATGTCAGCTTCCACCTTCCTACTGAAATTGTCTTACTCGGTGAAATCCAATTCAAAGTTAGTAAGCACGTGTGAAAGTCTGGATGGCATCAACACCTACTCAGGTTCGGAGGAGGAAATGAACTTCCTGAACAGTGGCTTGAAACACAAAACACAACACCCACCTAGCTAGAAATGGCTTATGTCTTCTAAAAGTGCTGGAATTAGCCTGAAAGGCTTTTTCTCTATATCTGATCAGCAATTCACGAATTGTGCTGGATCTGATATCAGCTGGGTTTTCCTTCTTCACAAAAATGAAGCTTTTGCAAAGTGTGTTTGACATTTAATATACTCACTGTTGTCACAGGTTGTTACCTAGACTTTCAGAAGAACAGAATTGCAGAGACTCGGGCAAACAGAATCGTTTACAACAAGAACAAGATTCGAAGCAGGCAGCAGCGGGACACGCGCTGGTGACTCAGAGCGCTTACCAAGGTTTTTCAGTATCTCCAGCTTCACTAGAACAGCACAGCGAGCTCAGTGGCCCCAGGAGATACCCAGCTTCTGGCTCCACATGTCATTAACCTGGTTAAGGCTACTAGAAGAGTATTTGGGGAAAATACTACAACAGCAAGTGAAACAGCACAGCAAGTAAATGTACACACAGTCTGGATAAGGAGCCTCTCAGAGAGGATTAAGCTTGTTAAAAATGTATTTTCATTCAAAAGGTGTTAAACATTTTCAGAAAATCCCAACAACATAGCTGACACCCTTCCAAAGAAACCTAACTTGTTGAAAACAATACTGAATACACTGCATGGTGGTCATGCATCAGATCAGCTTTGTTTAACATTGGCCCATTTAGTTTATATGAATTTGTCTTGTAGACAAGATTATCTATACTTTGATTAAAGAAAAAACAGTGAGCCTTATACTACCTGTAATTAGTCTAGTATTAGTATGGAGTTTTAATGAACTTGAATTAGGAATAGATGTTAGGCATAGTTTCTTTTAAGTGAAAATGACTTGAGCCAGGAGGAAAGAAATATTTAAGTCGCAGCCACTACAGCACCAGCATGGTTGGGGCTGGACCTCTGGTGCTCATCTGGTCACACTTTCAGCATCTCCAAGCACTGAGACTCTGCGACCTGTTCCTGTGTTCAGCCACCTTCAAAAGAAGGCCTTAAGTTGTATTTATTAATTAGATCCATAAAGTTACTTATGTTATATTCACTAGCCATCAAAGTACCATTCTTTCTCTTTGTGTTCTTTGTTTCATTTGTTAAACACACACAAAGTAAGCAGGAATTAGTCTACGTACTGTGGACACTGCGAGGAAACAAGCGCTTTTCCTACTGGGTCTCAAAACCACCTCCTTTGCTGAACCGCAGGAGGTTCCTCTCTGCTCATCTCTCCAGCCTGTCCAGGTCCCTCTGGAAGGCAGCCCAGCCCTCCAGGGCATCAGACACTCCTCCCAGTTTTGTATCAGCAGCAGCCTCACTGAGCCCACACGGCCCCTTCATCTGTATAAGTGATGATGAGGTTGAACAAGACTGGAGCCAGTACTGGGCCCTGGGGGACACCTCTAGCTACAGGCCCCGAACCAGTGCCACAGATCACAATCCTCCAAGCTTCGACTTACGTTCAGTTCTCAGTCCACCTCACAGTCTGCTCATGCAATCCGCACTTCCTGAGCTTGCACATAAGGATGTTATGAGAGACACTATCATACCTACCCGTCCAGGCATCCTTTCATGGAAGGACATTAAAATGGTTAACCATGATTTCTCCTTTGGGAATCCAAATCCAGTTCCTGGGAATTAACAAACTCATAATGCCAGTCTTCACAGACGTAGCACATTCCCTCACAGGACTCAGGCTCTGGCATCTACGTTTTCATGGGGATTTCAGGAGTCAGTCCTCCTTCTCTATTTGAATCACCTTTCATCCTAGCAAGTTTCTTCTCTGGCACCAGGTCTGCACCGTGGAGCAGTAACATTCCCCAGGACACCAAATAGCCCTGGCTCCAAGATGCACAGTCTGGCCACGTCCCAGCTGCAGGAAAGCAGAACTGGGCTGTGCACACTGCAGCTCTAGCCTCCTGCCATCTATAAGAGTCGCACCAAAGCCCATCTCCAGCTTTCCCCCTATTTATACATGCTGCCTTCTCTCAGAAGGAAACTAGGACCTGCAGAGGAACTGAGTGTACAGCAGTCCCCTCCCAACATGTGACTGCAACACATGCAAAGCATGTAAAGGACTCCAAGCACATCACAGGACAACCCCTACTACGGTTCAACCTTCAACAGAAGGTATCTTAGAAACACAGGGAGGTTCTGCACTTTTGGAGATAAACACAATTTTTTATTTAATTACTCAGACATTTTCACATGACAAACAAGCCATGTTTTCACTACATTAATTTTTTTCTGCAACGTTCTTATCACTTTCCCTCAGGTTAGGCACAAGTCATAAAACGGACTCTCTGTAAAGCAGCCCTTTTTGCACACAGCAATTACAAACTGTTTTTTTTTTTTTTTTTTTCTCTCCGAGTTGTCCGTCTTTGCTGTTCATGGGATCTACACACTAAAAGGGCAGCCAACTTTCAGACTCCAGTATTTGACCATCTCCAACTTTACCCATTCAACCAGAGCCAATGAGAACTAATTCAAAGCATGACACACATCTATTATCAACATCCACGCTAAGTTTCTCAACAGCTTTATAACCTCACTGTTTCTTAACAGGCATAACAGGAACATTGACATTTTCTTCACTTCCCTTTGAAAGGTTTAACTTGAAATATTAAGCACTAAAAACAGTAAACTCTAGCTAAACAAAAATGTGCACTAAGTCACGTTAATACTTCTGAATAATAAACTAAAAGAGAAAAATCCCAAAACAAACCATACAGTTTTTCCTGGAAGAAAAATACCAGGCATTTCAAAACATCTGAACTCAAACCTTTATTCCTAAATACTCCACCATTGTTTATGTTTTGTATAAAGTAATTTTAAAAACACACAATAAGCATTTTCATGATTTTAGAAAGTCCCTCTGGATTTTTATCAGCCATCCAGATACCTAATAATCAGTGTCTGAATATTAAACTTGGTCTCCAGTTTACACTTAAGCCTTTAAGTGATGATGACCATTAAGCAAAGCATGCTGCTCTGCAACAAAATTCTATGTTAGTTTACAGGAAAAGCGTTTTTGCACTGGGCCTTATGACGTAAGACATTTCCTCCTCATCATCCTCCTCCTCCCTGCTGGGCACTGACCATTACAGATTTGTTGGAACAATGAGGTGCATGAGGAACGACCACCACCTGCGTTCCCTTCCACTCCCCTCTCTCTACAGCTTTAGTAGCCATGCAGGATTTACAAATGTTTTGTTCCGTACACCCAGAAAAAGCAGCTCTCATCATGAGTCAATGAATCATCTGGAGCCTCAACAAGAAACACACTTGCAGTCTTTTTTCCAAAAAAGAGACAGGACCTTATGCAACCGAAATTTGGAAATTGCTTCATTCATTCCAAATTCATCCTATTTTTTAAACATTCACATATTTTGAAGTTTCATATACTTTAAATTCAGTGAAGTAGATTTCAGCACCATATTTTAACTGTATATGCGGATTTTAACAACAGGTAGGATTTCCTAATGTTCCACGTGATTTGCACGCTGACAAAAGATTCCCTGCAGCCTGTTATGACATGACCAGGCACTGAGACTACAAAAGACAACTCCGAGGGACCCTGCATCCATTTGATGTGGAATAGTCAGGGTCCTCCCCGACACAGCAACCGCAGGTCACCCCTATCACCGCAGGGCTACTGAGTCACTATCTGTGCGCCCCGGAAGACAAAGAGGCACTGGAAAGAAAGCAGAGTCACCCACGGGAGCCTCCAGCCTCGCGGTTAGCGCCTTCCCCGCACGGGGAGAGGCTCGAAGATTCCCCGGGCAGGAGGCAAGTGCTCCCGCTGCCCGCGGAACAGCTGCCCCGGCTCTGCAAGGACACACCTTTCTGCCTCTGTCTTTTTTCAGGCTATCCATTTAAATGACTGTTTTAAGTATGATCCCAACACGCTGGAGAACAGCATGCATAGAAGAGATGAGCACAGGAATGCCTAGGTGGAGAACCTTCAGTAAGTTATTACTCACAATTTCACCTGAAGTTTTTGTTTTCATTCGTTTCAGATACTGTATCAAAGAAATGTCCAAACTGCTGGCAGGTCGAATTATCTACACTGATTGCGATGGTCTCATGAAAAGCCATAAGTACTACTCATTTTTAAAGAAAATTTAAAACTTTCACATCCTGCAGATATGAAGGGCAATTTTGTTTTTATTATAGCTTGAGGATCTAGATGTTGCCCATTGTTAATATCAGCTACGGTGCAGACTGAATTACTAGATTTCTTCATGAACGTACACATTCAAAACCACATGATGCATTAAATAAATCTTTTTAGGCATGACAGGGCAAGGTGGGAGAACAAAAGTTGTCCTGCCCTGCTAAGTAAAACAAATAAAAAGCAAACTGAAGGAAACTCTCAAATGCTCTTTTTATCAATAACATTATAAAACTTCAAAAGAAAAATAGAGAAGAAGGTATTTCAAAAGCATTTAAGTTGATAAACATTAAGAACAAGTTCAAATATGGTGGAGAGAAGACATTCTTCACTGTGCTTAGAAAACATGCTCAGGTAAAATTTGAAGCTGTTCTCCTGAAGTCTTTCACGGAAGATGACTTATCTTCCAACTATATAAACAGCAATGAAAAATTTGATCAAAAAAATACCTAATTTGCTATAAAAGCAGCATATTACAAATGTTACAAGTTTTCACAATGATGATTCTATTTAACACATTAACAATATTTTGATAGAACTTGAGAAATTAAGCCGAGAGAAATATGCATTCTTAAAAATGAAACAGAAAGTAACCTTAACATAGAAAAATTTCCATTTTACCTTAAATCATAATTGTAACCTTAGATTCACATTTTCTTAACAGCATAGAACTCTGCTCTTCAAGCACTTACGCTTAATAGTAGAAGTAAGTTTAAAAAGGAGAAGTGGCAATACATGTTTCCTGTTGTGCTTAAAAAAATAAAGGAGTTTGCCAACTAATATACATAATCATAACTTCAATTATTCTGAAGTTCCAGTGCTGCCTTTTGCACCACCTCCCCAGTTGCAACATCTATCATGTTGTCTGCAGAACTTCCAGTGCAAACAAAAACTTCATGGCTCCACGTTCTTCCCACTTGATTTATACGGTCACCCCTGACACCAAGAAGTGCTGTGGGCCTCCTGGCTGCTATGAACCTGCTCTCTGTGTTTCTCAAATCTAACCATGAAAGACACTTCCTGCACTCCTAAACATATGCGCGTTTAGATGTAGATCATAGTCCCACATGAAAGAAAGTGGCCACAAGAAGTGGTTTTCTTCCAGGCCTTCACCAATCTCCTTGTTTTCTTGATTTTTCTCTCTGCAGTCCCCCAAGTTTCTCGCTAGCTGCCTCATACTCTCTGTGACATTTACCTCGAGCCCACTGGCACCGAAGATGAACGTGACCTGAGCTGAGACCCCACCGGCCAGTGCAGCACAAGGGGGCTGGGCACGGCCCCTGCTCTTTCTCCTGAGCCGCCCCAATCCCGGGCTTGGCCGCGCTGCAGGGAATGAGCACCGTATGCAGGGCTGCGCTTCCTGCTGCACAGCGGCTGCTACCCCCTGCAGCCCGGAGCCGGGCTCAGCATCAGCACATGAAAAGTTGTTTCCTTTGCGGGAATCGTTCCTCAGCACGGCTTCTGGAGAGAAGGACGGTACAAGCACAAAGGTGACAGGCCAGATAACACATTCTCCAAGCAGATGGACGTATCCTGTGCCGGGTAAGGGCTGCAGGAGCGCAGGAGGGAGGAGATAAGGACATGGTCACTGAAAGAGGCATCACTCTGCTCCCAGGCTGGGGTTCTAGGTTCTTTCTCGCTGGCTGCTCCATTTCACTCTTCCTATTAAATCACTTGGTGACTGACTGAAGGTTTGACAGGAGTGTCTAGTTGTAAGTATCACCTACACCTTTTTAAAAAATATAGGTTCAGTGACCTTGGATTTTCCAAAATATATTTTCACCAGGCACTGCTGAACAAGCTGAAGGGATTCTGCTTTATGCTATTTGTTCTATTTGTATTGCAACGGGAGTCAGAAAGCATGTAAGAGCATATAAACCACGGGAAAAGCTCCCAAGTTTTAACTACAGCCCTGTAGACAGTGTAACTGGACACCAGTGAGCACAATTTCTCTTTGAATTGCAGCAAACTATTTTGCAAAATAACAGATACTCTGTATTCTACCATGGTTTTCATAATCCAATTTCTCACTAGCATTGCAGGAAGAGGCAAGATTGACAAGCTTCCTGTTTTGGGCATTTTAACAGTTTTACCCAGGCCTAAAACAAGCATGTCTACAAAAAAAAAGAAAAAAACATAAACAATCCTCCATGTTCATTTTCCAGAACTCAAAATTATAACACTGCAGCAAAAGAAGCAAGTATATGAATAATAACATTTTAAAAACCTTTAAGCTTGGCTTACTGTGCTGTTAACATGCTATGTATCCATGTTAATTACTACAAATCAGTTATTTAAATAATATGTCCTTACTGTGCCTCGAGTGCAGGCAAGTCTCTAAGGTGTTCTGAAATGTAAAGTTGCACTTTAACTGACTCCTTTTGATTATATAAAATAAATATACAAGACATTCTTCTCATCATCTTAAACTCAAGGTCATACAATTCTAGGTTCTTTAAATCAAGGTCATACAATTCTAAGGCTTGTTTTTCAAAGTAGAAGAACTTTCTCCTTCCTCCCTCTTAGGAATCCTACACAAATAAAACTTCAAATGTTACCTTTAAAAAAAAAAAAAAAAAAAAAAAGGTTAAAAAAGGTAAGCTTGACCTCTTGCTATGTTCCAAAATATTTTTTGCTTTTCTTTTATGTTTTTAATCATGCTGTTAGTTTAGAAATATGATTTCCCACTAGAATGGCATTTACTATTTTCTTCTCTTTCTGACAAGCGAACCCTACGGCCCCTATTGATAAGGTTTGTGTATCACGTTGCTATCCATAACCTACAACTCCAGTTGATTACACCTGCGATCCACAACACTGGGCGCAGCTGCACATTAGCTCCCTGTGCCCACGCAGGCCAAGGGCACAAGGAGCCGCCGGGCACAGCAATGCTCCCGCAGCAAGTGCCGCCACTCCGAAAGGTCAGCTCTACACTCCTTTTTTTTTTTTTTTTTTTTTTTTTTTTTTTTTTTTTTCTTTTTTTTTTTTTTTTTTAAATGACTTACATCTAGCAGATACTCTCAGTACAACTTTGCAGATTTTACTCCTGCTTTAGAAAGGCAGAAGAGATTCAAACGTTCACTAGGTTTTCATTCAATAATTGCAAAACACTATAAATTTAGCACTAGCACAAAAATCCCATTTTCCTTATGCCTCAGCAAACAGCTTTAACCCTGAGAATATCAGAAAAGGCATCTTCGTTACTAACACCAATGATCTGGTTAAGCATTGCCAGAAAACAACTTCCTTTCAGATACAACCGATAATCTTCAATTTTAGATCACTAATTATTATATAAATTACCAATTTTGAACACTATCAGCAATTAAGCACCACTGTTATCCAGCACAACCCCAACTTGGTCCACAAGCGCCCCACGAAAAAGAACATCTGGGCTCCTCACCATGACTGCAGCAGGAAAACTAAAATCACCACTTTTTGCAAGCATTTTTTTGTCCACAAGTACAAGCTACCACTCAGATCTTTTTGACTAATACCTTTTGCACCTGGTTTAAAAACAAAAGTATACATTCAGTTTCTCTTTCCTCTCTCTCTCTCTATATATATAAGAGCTGTTTAAAGCAGTATTAGAAGTGGCATTACAAAACATGCTTTTTAGATTTAGCTTATGTAGCCAAAAGCTGGGCATAACACTAGCAAGCAGATACAGTCACTGAAATAATGCTACAAAATCATAGGTAACATCACATTATATTCAAAACTATATCTTCATAAAATGTTTTAAAGGACACTACAAAGCAATCATTGTTATAAATCTGTTGGAAGCACAAAACTAATTATAAAGACGTGTGTTCCAAGTTTAGACTGCAAAATACATCAGAGAGAACATTTTACAGATCTCAAAAGAGAGATTACTCAGTGACAACAGCAGGATCCTTTAATACTAGTTTATAAAACTTAAGTCAGCATCTAGAATTCATCCAGTAAAATGTATCCTGAGAAGGCTCAAAATGATGCTACTTGTGCAGGGAAGGCATTCACTTCATCTAATGAAGGAGACCAAAAAAAACCTACCTGCACATCTGCCATATCTTTATTATTATTAATATATAAAACTTCCAAGCCCCTTGAGGCATGTCTGCAGCATGCAACGGGGAAGCAGAAAGCCCAGAAGCAGGGCATGCTGAGGAGGCCCGGGAAGGCCACCTGGATCCCCAGCGGCTCCAAGAAAGCAGGACTGCTGCTCTAGTGCAGCCCTTGGCCAGAACTTCGGCAAGGGCCATCAGACCCACTCCTGACCCAGGAAGTCAGCTCGAAGTAACATGCTGCGAAGGGCTAGGTATGCACTGAATTAATCGGTTTGGGGGGAAGGCAAAGACACGAAACAAGATCCTACAACAGAGAGCACACACACCCTGCCTCACTGAAGCTGGTGCAGGTTACGCACACATAAACCCCCAGGCAGAAATCAATCTTTGACAGAAGGTTATCGATGAATGTCAATATAATGTATTTGGTCAGGTACAAAAAGCACCACAGCCATTCTCCCTACTGTTTACTTGAAAGTTAAAATATATCCAGACACAGCACAGATACTTCTAACTTTCTAATCAAGAGTCAAATGCAAAAATTTAACTAAAAAATTGGATGAACCCCAAGGGAAAGCACATTCAAATACATGGCAAATAGCCACATAAGTTTCTAAGTAACACATACTATTAACATAATAACAGTCTATCAGTTCTTCCTTTAATTATATAGGAAGCTCTGTCTATAGACAAATCATTAGCTTATAGTCACAAACAATACTTACATACGTACCAGATACCTTTCTCAAATGGCACAGCTTTAACGTCAACTAGCTCAACAGAATGTAAGAGCAGACATGCCCCAAGATTGTGCTCTCAGCTTGTTCTCACAAACTCCAGAATATGCAATCTAGGAAAAGTTCTCTAATGAAGAGGATGATCATTTTGCTTTTTTTAACTCTATTTCCCCTTCGAGTTGTTTAAAAGGAAGTAGTGGTTGAGGGATGTAAGTGAAAGTGCTGTATTATTTCCATCCCACTGGAACTAAATTATCGTGTATTTCACTTATTGCTTCTTTCTCCCCAAGTAATTTTTAAAGAGAATTTCTTGTTGACTCATTCTGGTGTGAATTTTAAATTATACTCTACAAAAAAATCCTCCAGGTATTTCATAACACTAATCTTTAAAATGTATATAAACATAAGAGTGTGTATGTATATTTGTGCACATGTATTTACACACATGTATAACATATATGTATATTTATATACACTGCTTACAGCCTAATGTATTCCATGACAATAGATCCTAATCTTGGCTGTCCTTGTTTATAGACCTGTAACTTCCACAGCAGTAGACAGCACCCTATGTAATGACTCATAGATCTGGACTTCATAGAAACAAAAGAAACTATACCAAACTCGCATTTTGTCACTTAACAATGCCATTATATTACCACCACATATCCTTAAGATCATTTCATGTTTAGCAGGAGAAACTCCTGTAACGGTAGCAAGAAAATAGCAAGACATGAAGAACATGAAGAATAGTTTTTCTACACAATGGATCTTTTATAACCAAATTCAAAGCAAATTATATACCTGCTTAAAGTACATCATTTATTTGTATTTTCTCAAGACTGAAATAAAGTCATTGTTCAGTTTGTGCACGTTTGTCTGCTACAACACAACAAAGCTTTTATCTTACAGAATATCTGACCCTGAAAAAATCATTTTCCATTTCACAAAGACAACTGGTCTCCTGGCGAGAGAGGTCTCCTTGCAAGAGCTTCAGATGCTGTCGTCTGCTCTACCTCTCCGCCTGAGGCTCTGCTCCTAGAAGGGACTGAAGAACCAACACTCGCCCACCCTGGACGAGCAGGCAAGGCAGCACCGGCAGCACCACCAACCCTGCTACAGACAAACAGCTCCACAACGAAACGCAAGCAGGCAGTTGGGATGACAGATACGGTGCCATGGGAAGGTTTAACTAAACTTGGGTCCAAACTCTCACCACGTGAGCAACATCAACAGGAAGCAATTACTGATATGGCTCAAAAAAAATAAAATAAACAGAGACAACAAAGACAAAGCAAACCTACAACTTCGTAGCAAAAGCCTGCAAAATTGCTAGATTTAGGTATGGAAACAGCACTCTTCACTCCCTTTCACTTGCCAGCTTAGTCCATAAACAATGAAATTTGGTGTTGTCACTTCAACTTATTCATTATAAGAAATGACCAAAATAAATAAAAACAAAACAAATAAAACAAATGAGCTGAAGTATTTCTCTACATATTTTAGATTTTTAGCTAGATCAAATTCCAATCAGAAACAGAACAATCCTTTTGCATTGACACAGCCAAATATTTTAACCTATCTGGCCTACTAAAGGATTCATCATTTAAATTGATATGATTAGGTAAGAAAGTAACTGTTACTGCATAAATTCAGTTAAAAAAAATAAAAAGCAGGCAAAGCCAAATCAAAAGCATTTCTCCAGTTGAATACAGACCCACCTGCTAAACATCAAAGGATTGCTGCAAATGTGTGACAGCCAAGGAGATCTTATATAATGAATGTGTATGAGAAGCAAAGTCTAACATCCTTCTATAAGCCTGGGAACAGGAATAAACCTAAACCATCTCATTAGAGACCTAAGGTAAACACACTTGCTGGCATTCCTTACTGCTAAGTAGCATGATTCATTTGAGGTTTGTAAAAATTCATTTCAAATACAGAAGGGATTTTTGTTTTTAGAAGTTAATCAATGTGTTGGTGTTCCTGGCTCAGGATAGATGCATCATGATTGTGATGGATCAGCTCCAAGAATTACAGTCCTAGCTCTGCAGCAATGGCTCTAGATGCTGTTTCTGCAGGGAAATCCTTCTCGGCAACATCTTACCTCTACTATAAATGGCAGCAGACCTTCTACTCTGTTCTAAAAGAAATACTGTGTTGAAGTTGGGCAAAACAGAGAGCTTCCCTGAATTCTACTCTTAGGATCACATTAACTTAAAATTGAGTAGTTCACTTAGGGTGAGAATGACCTACATAAAATTATTAATAGGTATATTTAAGAGCTGGCTGATCTCAACCTCTTACTGAAAGCATCTAAGCACTGAAATTTCACCTCAGTGTCTTACAGCAGATCCCAGATCACAGTCTCCTAGGCCACTAGGAATAAACATTCAATGTTTGGAAGATGAAGTGTCTGCTCAACAGGCAGTGCTGACAGTAAGCATGGAGTAACACTGACAGTATTGAAAAATTAAGCATTTGTTCAGCTCTCACAGATAACAACAGAAAACCACATGAGTCTTTACAGGAGGCACCAGGAACTGCCTCCCGTGGAAATGTCCTGTAGCTCCAAATACCATTTTCCCTGCCACGACACTAAATGTTGAGAAGCAGCATTAAGTCTAATACTTCTGAAGAAACAGGGCATCCAGAAAAGGTGTCCTGCCGAATTCCCGGCGTCTACACAAGGCTCTGCGCGAGGCTCTGAGCTGTGCTCTCCATTGCCCCCTCCAGGTCACCGATGAAGATGCTGAGTGGGATGGCACCCTTGGACTCATCATCAGCGTGGTTAGAGTACAAACTATTAAACTGATCACCCTAACGCATCATTTTAAGTCTAGTTGTCTTCTACTCACCCAGTCCACAGAGTCCTAACTTGCAGAGAGGAATGCTCTGGGAGACATTGGCAAGAGCCCCGATAAAACAAGGTAAATGACATCTACTGCCCTCTCCTGCCACCCATACGTATGGTCATGTTTAATCACAGAGGGTAATCAGATTAGCCAGAGCGGTCTACCCCAACAAACAGGTGCTGATTGTTTCCAATCACTTCATTCATGCCTGAAAACATATTCCAAGACAACACATTCCATGATTTTCCAAAGGACAAAAGCAAGGCCAAACAGCCTGTAGTTCACTGCATTGACTTTCTAGCCTTTTTTAAAAAAATAAAAGGGATGTAAAAGTCTTTCTGCAATCATCAGGAATCATGCAGGGATGCTCTCCCTGCAAAGGAGAATTCTTTAACAATTTCATCCCCCCCATTCTGAGGCTGGAATTCCTCAAGCACAGCCCTGTTGAATTTCACCTACTATCATGTTGATTAATTGGCTTTCAAGCTACTGATTAGAGTTTCTAAATTTTCATGTGGTTCTTTGCAGAACTTCAGTGCCCTTGATAACTGCTAAACATGAGTTGCACCTCAGTTCATTTCCATTTGGTATTTAATGGAAGCAGACTATTAGCTACCATCCTAACATGGAAATTTGTACCCATACACTTTCTTTCAATCGCTAAAAATGACCAGTCATTTGTAGCCCTTCTCGGGTAAGATAATATTTTATTTCTCACACCATTACTCAGCGCATTTGGTAAACTGTGATGATGGACTCTTTATACGAGGGATTTATAGAAGTAATCTACCTAAGGCCCTGAAGAGCTCAGAGAAATTTATGTTTTGAAAGTCTGGGTATCTGCTGGGAACTTCAGACTTCTACTAAAAACTACCAGCAGGATTTCAGTCTGGAAAAAGGCACATGCAAATTCTCAAAGGTTTTCAATTTA